>JAVJGJ010000001.1:84279142-84328451 GCA_035590215.1 Microhierax caerulescens | reverse complement strand
GATGTTTTTGGAAGCTGCAAGCATTGCTCTCACTTTGGCCATAAGATCCTGTAAAAAAAAAAACAAAAAAACCAAACAAAAAAATGACAATGATCAGACATGTCTGGGCCTTGACCAGAGCTGAAGTATGTGATTGCAAAAACCTGCATGAAAGGGTTAGCTTATGCTCCAGTCACATAGAATACATTCACAATCATCAGATATGAAAAGTCCCTGGGCTAAATGAATGAAATATGGAGAAAGTTGACAGCAACTGAAGTCTGTTTTCACTACAATGCTACAAAGTGCTCCGCATAAATGTTTAGAGCAGTTTCTATACAACAAAACACAGAAATCATGTCAACTCAAATGGAAACAAACTATGACTCTATCTTCATGAAAACTGTAATGAACACACAACTTCTAACCACTGAAGGCTCACAAAAAAAAGAAAGAAGAAAAAAGAGAGAGCAAGCTGGTAAGAAGAATTACAATTACTCTGTGACAGAAAGGATTTTTTTGTTTGCTTTGTAAACCTGAACCAGAAATTTACATAGCAGCACTATTTTCACTATGACAAGAACGACTGAAACATTAACGCTGTTGTAAAACCAATAGCAACTCAGTCTTGCCTAAGTATCCAGTGGGAACAGCGTTACAAAAAGTAAATGAAATCTCACATAAACAGCATCAAATAAGTGGATTGCAAAAAATGTTCACAAAAATAAAGTGTGTACCAGTAATGAGCTAAAGTTACTTAGAACATTTCTTCACAAATTCTTAGTTCTTTTAAAGCATTTTTCATCTGAAGCTCTCAAAATACTTCACAGGGGAATTCAGCATCATTATGCCACATATGGAAGGATTTGAATGAGAAAAGATACTGAATTAGTCAGGGTCAGCCAGCACACTGGCAGCAAAGAGATCTTACTAATCATTAGGCAAATTGAATTTCTTTAGCCCCTTACAAAAATGCTAAACTAATCTACGCTGGGAAATACCTTGCAGATTCATAACAGTTTCATTCCTCTTTTTTATTTTTTGCAAATAGTAACTAAGAACTGTATTTTAATACTGTCATCTTTCCTCCTCTTACAGCTGCACTTCAAGCAAGCAGACTAATATTCAACTAGTAAATGTTATGCCATAAACAATATTTAACCCAAGAAACGCATCAAACAATTACCTTTGTCTGAAAGGCATTGTGTTTTTTAAAGGGCGGGATTTTTGCTCTACTTTGAAGACCAGGATGTAGTTCGTATCTCATTTCTCATACCCAGTATGTATTGTTTGGTAACCTAACAAGTGCTATGACGTTAGTACTCCACTTTCTCCGGTGTCTATACTTGCTATTTTCTATCTTTCTGACTATTTTTGTTTTGGATTTCTCATTGAAAATGGATCAAATTTGGTATGTAAGGCACTAATCTACTAGACTTAATTCCCAACTACAACTATGTCCCCAGCAAAACTAAATCTTTGAACAATATTAATTTATTGAAAAAATAGTCTATCCATTGAAAAAAAATGAGAATATAAAAAGCAACTCTGCTATTATATTGCAAATTTTCCAAAGCATGATTAAAAGCTTTCCTCCTCTAAACTTGGCCTATTCAACTGAAAAAAGTTAAATAAGCGTGAAGACTCTAAAAGGATGAGTGAAATTAAAAGAGTGATACCATGCAGTAGCTTTTAAAAAAGGAATGGAATTATTTTGACAGAGGTTAGGCATCTTAAAACTTAGGGAAGCTAAATGCATTTAGATTATTGCACAGCACATACCTGATATGCCATGATTCACAGCAAACTTGAATATATCAACAAAATCATAACACCAATAGTTCAGAGACAAACAGCAACAACGGTAAGATAAGTTGAAGACGCTGCTTAATGCAAAGCATGCACTTCAGTTTGCAAGAGGACATATATTTCCTCTACTGCCAACCCTACAAACTTAACCTTTGCCAAGGTGGTACTTCTTCCTCCTTTCTTCCACGAAACTTGTTAAGAGCACTACATGGTAAGATAGGCTTTGGGTAACTGGGGTATTGTAGCATAACGTGGACTTTCATATCCTAACAGTGGCTAAGTTACAGCATAGTGAGTTTAGCTTGGTCTTTAAAGGCTTGATTAAACTTGAAAGGACAGCAGCTAGAGAAACAACAAAATTGTTTTTCTCATAAACAAACAGATTAAGAATGACAGTGAACATGTCTCTACATCACACGCAAAGCTCAGAATTGTATAAGGTAGTAAACCAATGTGATGGACACAGTTAATTAGACAACAGACTCTGAATCTGTTTTATTTGTACCTGAGTAATTTTACTCTGCACCGAAGACACAATTGCTGAAGAGATTTGGCCATCTTTTTCCTGAGAAACTCCCCTGAAAAAATAAAATTATAATTAGAATTTACAGTAAACGTTTTAAAAATGCATTTAACTCATCACCATGATTTTGGATTTCATTGTACAAGTCTCTCATATGTCAGTCAACACTTCTCTCATTCAACTAGAAGCCGTGCTCAGTCCCGGTCAGAAGAGTCACTTGTACAGCTGATAGAGAAATTGGAACAGCTGCCTAGGGATCTTTAACAGGACTGTCCTGTAGAAACAATTTAATTGTAAATCTTGCACACACAAGTCAAACCACTATTATTAAAATTCTACTTCAGAGAGTACTCCTTTAGTGAAAGATTCCAATTTCTAACTTAGAATTACATTGCAGAATTTCCTGCGCCATATTTACTATAAGATTATAATAGAGATGTTTACTGCAGTAGGCAACAGAGATCAAATTTCTTCATCAGACTGATGCACACAGTGCTGTCCTCTCGGTGTCTTCTACTTTTAATATGCCCATGTGACACAGGCACACAGAGCTCCTTACCACACAAGTTAGGTCAAAAGACACACTGGCAGTCAAGAGACATCAGCGCTGCAGTATTACAATAACTAAGTGTATTACCTGGAGCGTTCCTGGCTGGATTCCCTGCTCTCCACAGGAGAGACACTAGTTGAATGTACAGAATTTTTGTGTGTGGATGGTTTGCCTGGTGACATGGATGGTGAAGGAGACCTAGCTTTGGACTTGGTACGTGATCTAGACCGCCTCTTCTTCTTCTTTTCATGGGGACTTCTGTGAGCAGAAAACAATTTATTGAAGGATTATTCGGAGCAATATTACACTAACTCAGCTGAAATTACTTTTCACACTTCTAAAAGTTTATATAGCCCTCTTCCACAGGATACTTCCCATGCATTCAGCAATCGTTAGTCTTACACCAATACTGCAATTCTATGGCTGTGCAAAACACATTCTCAGCAGCTCTTTATGACATATTACATTAAGCAATTACTAGTACCCGAGGTTCTCACTTGGAATGCTGCTTCATGGGTACACTGAAATCACTGGTCAGTATTTGATCACTTGAAGGATAATAATGGAAAGTCTTTCACTGGAGACTTGCAGAATAGCTTTGCTAGAGGGAAGTTCCTTTCTAAACAACAACAGGCACTTAGAATATAATGAGAAACATTAAGAGTTTATATCCCTTACAAACTTCCTAGCTCATAAATGAGCAAACCATGGAATCATAGCTATGGGAAAGATCTACAGAACAAATCCATAGTTTGTTTGGGTTTTTTCTCTTTTTACAAGAAATCCCCCTTTCCTTGTGATCCAATGTATACTGCAACAAACTGCAGGCTCAAAATTATAAAAAAAGCTCTTTATGCCACTCAAACAAACCTAAACCTAGCAACACGTTTTAAGTGCAAATAATTTATGACTCAGAAATTAGATACACAAATATTTGTCACTATGAAAGCTGGAACAAAGGACTTCAGAGTATCTGACGTGTTCATTATTGACAGAAGGGAAAAACAGAGGTAGCCTCCTCATATGCAATATAAAGCTCAAAGAGAATTAAATTAGTAATACACTAGAACCCAAAATATCAAGTCTTTATACATGATTGTGAATTTATGTCTGTCTGATTTACATACCAGTACTGATATTACTGTAATTAGAATTACTAAAGTATTGCCTTAAGGGTTAGGCAATATCTCATTGTAGGCATCTCTCTCTAGCATTCACTGCTAGAAGTCTATTCAGACAAACATTGTTGAAGCTTCTAGAACATCTTAAAACACTGTAGAACTTTGATCCATTTTTAAAGTATTCCATTATTCATTCCTTTACTTTGATTTTTTTTTTTTTTTAGGAATGTGATACTTTAAAAGCAGCTCTGCTAGAACATATTAAATTCCCATATAAATACATACACCTCTGATGCTTAAAATTTATCATTCAAATATCTGATTTTTAAATGGAATTTAACATTCAGGACTGCAAAACCCCCTTACACTTTTCTTGCATAAATTATCATTAAGTGTAGAAGAAAAACCCTGCAGCTCTACTAGCCTCTAGTATTTTCATGACTATACAAAAACCATAAGCTACAAAGTTCCTTGACTAGCTAATTATGTACTGTAATTGCTCAGTTTCTTAAAACATCATAATGTAATCAAGCTGTGAACATATTTCATACTTAACTCTTGAAAATCTCAGCAAACATTCATCATGCAAAAAAGAACATTTTACCGTAAGCTTTTTCAGCGTTTTTCATCTCAGATTATGATGAACAAACATCCTAACAGCTGAATGACAGCGTCTATAAATTTGTATTTTTCAAACATTCTATTTCTAGGTTTACTGTTTAACATTTTTCTAGGTACAAAAGCTAGCAGAGGGTGACAGAGCACTGGCACAGGCTGCCCAGAGAGGTTGTGGAGTCACCTTCTCTGGAGACACTCAAAACCTGCCTGGACATAACTCTGTACAACCTGATCTAGGAGAACCTGCTTTAGCAGGGGTGAGGGGGGCGGAAACAGATCATCTCCAGAGGCCCCTTCTGACCCTGACCATTCTGTGATCCTGGGATACTCTCTGCAGAAAGTAATTAATTGTAGTCAGATTAAATCGCTATTTTACATTAGACTTCTTTTTAAAGCGACTATGATGGACTGAGATACAGGATAAACAGAAGAAAAAACACCTGTTGTACTTATTCTGAAGTACACTTCATTGTACAAGCAGTGAGCCAGCAATTCCCAGGCAAGACTAAGTAAAACATAGCTTCCTAGTTCCCACATACTTTCTTCTGGAAATATACCAAAACATTTACAAGCAATGCTAGCTATTCAGCATCACAACTGATATCAGGTTAATGCCCTGAGAAAGGTTAAAATATTGCTGTACTTATTAATTTTAATTTTCAGTCCTCTGACAGTACTGGATTCTAAAGCTTGCCTACTTCTTAGTGTAACTATGGTTAATAAAAATCTCTCGGCTGACTGCTGCCATGTAAGATTGAAACTTGCTCTCAGCCATCAGGCAAAATAGACATGACTCATTCATAGAAACCCAAGTATGCTAGTTAGCTTTTAACAGCCCTTAAACCCAAATGTTGATTCCATTACACCATGTCGAAGAATCTACTCCATAACTGATGACGAAAACTGGTCTACCACAGCATCTACACTTTTACTTGAAAATTTAACATGTCAGTCCTAACAGGGCTGAAACAGTAGGCCTTTACAATCAGAGCTGCAAAATATCCTTATCTATGTTTAACTACAACATTCTTTCTTCAGACTACATTTTTTGCACTTACTGCCATATTTTATTGTGTAGTGTTCTGTTTTCCTGTTTAAGGCCTAACACTTTACAATTTCCACCTATATACACAACGCTGTCTAAAGAGGAATCTAGTTTGTTTCACATTCATCATCATAATTACCCATGTGGAGTGGTGTAACTCTAAAAATAATTCATAGCTTAAAACACTGTGTGGTCAAGCAGCAGACACACCACACTGCACTACAGATAGCACAGGGATGTGCAAAAAAATTTGCTTGTATTTATAGGAAGAAAAACATTTACGAGCTTCCATATCTTTTCTGTTTAACCAAATTTGCATGTTTAATTCCACAGACACCTGTTATCTTGAGTTGAATGCAAAAAGCTGAATCAGTTGAAGTATACTGATGAAGTTCTCAATTACACATTAATTAATTAGAAGCTGTCAAGAAATGGAAAGTTATCTTAAGAAACAACAGAAAATTTTTAATCATCATAAAGTTGAAAGCGATCTCTTTGCTTCTTATTCCACAAGATACATGGAGAAACGGGTTAAAGACTAAACCTTCACTGAGGAGCAGAAAAATTCTGTATGCTCAGTTTAGCAACTTCAATGTGTTGAGCTTTGCGCACACATACAAGCATGAAACATTTTCACTTCCTTGCACATTGAATACACAACACACCATAAAACATTAGAGACACTAAACATTTCAAAGCCTTCTGGACACACACTTTGCAGATGTTTTTCTTCTGCAATTGCTGAGCTGAAATAATGGTTGTTATTCCATTTTGATTATAATAGGTTCAGAAAGACTATATGCAAGGTGCTTTCAAAAAATGGCACCTCTTGATTTGCATTTCATATTCCACTCTACCAGTAAAATAACTGCTATATGTAAAGCATACCATTTGCTAAGCCAGCGGATCCCGTTACTTATGCAGATGTGCTGCGACGTCAAGCAATGCCAGTAGGAATAACATAATACCACCACCATACAACCTCTGTGCCAAGGTCATATAGCTTGCATAAGCATTGCATGAGAAAGCGACCCCACAAGAAGGAAATATGAAAGTCTAAACTAACTCTCATAGCTAGGAGGTAGTAGCGTACTAATGTTCACTGATTTGGTTGTACATTTAACGTTCAAATATACACAAGAATGGAAGAAGAACAATTGCTTCTATTATTATTTTTTTTCTCCACAGTAGCATTTGTCTGTTAAAATAAAGCTCCAGAGCATAAAAAATGTGAGTACACATCACATCAGGCATTTAAAGTCTCTTACATCACCTTCTCCAGGACCAGATCTACTTACTTGGAACGTGGGCGTTTCCTACTATTTCCAGGACTATTACTAATGCGATAAGCTGTTGGAACACTTCTTTCATCTCTCCGCCTTTCTGGTGTGTGAGTCCTTCTCCTAGGTGACCTTGATCGTGACCTGAGCAGGAAAAAAAATCCAAAAGTTTGCTTTTTGTTACTTATTTCATTACTTTTAATTCAAAGGAATTGTGCTGTCACCAAATGCAAATATAACCCTGTTCAAATGTTTATTTTATACCAACATGGGGTATTTAGTCTCCAAGACTTGTCAGCTGCATACAAATTTCCTACCCATCCAAGACATTTAGGATGTAGTTATCAATTGCTTTTCACTCCCAACAGGGTGGGGGGGAAACAATTAATTTTTTGTTATTGTGTGCTAATGTCAACTTTTGTATTAGTAGGTGGCAAAGTTTTACTTCAATCCAGATACCTTTTGTGGCAACAGAGCTTACTAACATCAGTATGTGGAAGTCCAATTTGGCTTGAAGCCTGAAATTGTCAGGCCTGACCCTATCTTCTCAAATCAGTGGTATGTTTTTAGAACTGCTGCATCACAGAGATAAAATACAAGATTTTGTTTTCAGCCCATCTCCGACACTGACAAGTTCAGGAAATTTTGTCCCTGATGTCGCAGAATAATCCTAGCACAGCCTGTATCTTCACCTATGCAAGTGACCAACAACCCATGACTGGTATTGTTTGGAGCTAGCACTTTGACTTGAGGTATTTTTTCCTAGGAAAGTGAGACAGAGAAAGAGATCAAGAGGGGGAAAAAGAAAGCATGCCCAGTTAAGATCAGAGATCAATTTAAGAGCTTAACTCTTTTTCTCTATGATTTGGAATTAAGTGGATGTGTAAAAGTAAAACCTGAGTATTTTGTAACAACAAAATAAATGGAATGAGAAAACTCCTGAGACACAGAGGGGAGGGGAGAAGATGGAGAAGGGGGCAATTCAGGGACCCAGCTTGGAAAAAAAGAAAGAAAAAACCCCCCAATCCCTATATCCACTCAAAATTCCTGACAGTAAGTTAGTTTCGTTCTCAACAAAATATATAGTTCTACTAATTTTAATTCTATTTCCTTACTTATTTTAAAGCTTTTCTTATTTATATACTGTATGTCGTTTCATGTACACCAAACATTCATGTTCTTGAAAATACCTAATTTTCAGTGACTAAAAAACAAGTCATTTGCGAAATCACTGATCTTCCGTGGACTCATGCCATATATATATATATATATATAATATACACACAGACACACTCCTGAGCCATTTCTCTTAAACCTACAACAAAAAGAGATCAACTGAAAATGAAAAAAAGTAATCACAATGGCAGTTAAGTGTTGCAAATTATCTGGTTTGTCACTTAGAAATCTGATCTTTACCAGGCCATTCAGAAGGATTAAAAAAGGAAAAAAAACAACAGATCATAAAGTTTGGGGTCAGTCAGACACCTTAACATTTTACCAGGATTTCCCTCAAAAGAGCTCCAGCAGTCAAATCTTTTCGTGGTCGAAGATGCCTGATAATTTTCCCGCTCTGTTGCTGCTCCCATTGATGAGCTGCTCAGACTCGGCTCCATGCTCAGTGTCCCTGTGGATGCTGTGAGTCTGTGATACGGAGGCACACACTTCACATTCAGATTAAAAGTCCTAGTTTTGGTATTAACTAGAATCCTGAAAAGGCTCAGTCCCTTAACCAAAAGCTGAACCTTAGTGAAACATGCCTATATGGACCAGCCTAAAAAAAGTCCAAACAATCAGAAAGAAAAAAGGCATTAGCTTCATTTTTATGAACTGACGTTTGTGGTTCTACAACATTCTTCCAATCACCAAATTCCAAGAACTTTGGCCATTAGCTTCAAACAATTAAAACCAGCTTAACAGTTTTACTGCAATACATCAATTATTACTTTCATTAGACTGTTATTTGAAAAGGCACTCTATTCCTTTAAAGTCAGTATCACTCGTGTTTAGAAGGGCCCCCAAAATTCAAAGGGTTACGAATCTTGGCCTATCTCATTGCAAAATAGGCATTAAAACTACATGAATTCCCTCAGCAATAAGAAAATCAGTTTGGAAGGAGAAAAAAAACCAAAACAAATTGTGTGTGTGTGTATATATATATATATATACACACACACACACACACAATTTGTTTGTGTTTTTTATATATATATATATTTATTTTTTTTTTTACAAAGAACAGCTACTTTCACGTCTCTAAATTCCTAACATTGAGGCAAAGTCTCAAACACACACACAAGTGTACTCTATCCAGATTTACTGAAAAGTAACCTGTTGAACTACAACACTACTAATTGTGGTTTACAACTCATTAACTGGATAAATTATGTGACTTAATACTACTCTGCTACTAGAAGGTGTAAATATAAAACAATCACTATCAAAGACAAGTTTAGACTTTCCATCTCTACTCCAGTTCAAAATGAGCATCCATATTTCATCTAACCAAACCACTAAATCATTCAGTATGTAACAAGTGCATCTGCTTCCCTTCCTCTCCTCTCACATACACGCACAAACCATCCTCACAAATATATCATTAGCTTAGATCATGTACAACAAAGATCTGTCGGTAGAAAACAGACATTCAGATCAACACTGTCATTATTTACACTTACTGCCAACCAGCTGTGAAACCTAACTTCTCAGCTAGAACCACACTCTGAAAACCCCAGTGACTGACAACCTACGCTCCTTTAAAGAGGGGCACTGTCAGGTACATTTCACATCATTTTTAATGGTGCTTCGAAGTTGATTAGAAAAAAAAAAAAAGATACTGATGAAGCATTTACTACAGATGACCAAAAGGTACCAAGGGCTGTTTGTTTTCCGAGACAGATTTGATGTAAAAGATGGGGCTCACTAAGTTCTTATTTGTAAATAACTAATTATCCTTTGGGGACTAACAGCTCCAAAGCAATCCACATAGCAATACCTTAAAGCACTTTTGGACATGGTTTACTGTTTCCATGACTTTTTTTAACTTTAATCTGTCATGGTTGTCTAAAATTAAAGCTGTAAGATACCAGGAGCTTTATGGAAGTAATTTTGGTACAGAAATTTTGTTCCAGAAAATAACATGCATTTATACAAAGAATTGCTGTTAGCACACCACATGCCACAACTAAGCCAACACATCTGGGTTCATTATGTAGGTACAGTTTTTTAAAGTTGCTTCTGTAAAACAGGTTTGCTTGTGCTACCCAGAAAAATGAATATCCAAAACACACTTTGAATCAACTTCACATTATTCAAACAGAAATTTTCAACTTTAATACTGCTGAAGGTACCTTAGAAAATACAAAAAAATGCAACAGTACAAAAATTGCATTTTACCACCAAAGACTATTTTTAAATTAAGCAGAGCCTCTAGACCTCTAACAATGGAAAAATAAGTAATAAATAAGTGAATATTAAATGGTATAACAGCAAAGTATATTGCAAAGTTCATCTGTAGGATTTCTAAGAACAATATGCAAGGGTGTTTGTGTGTGTGTGTGTGTTAAGATGCACAAACCAAAAATGTAAGAGCTTAGAAAAGTACACTGAACATAACTGAATAAAGAACAAAGTAAGTTACTGCAAATCCCTGTTTAACTTCACTTCCCACATCTCATTCCCTATTAATCTGTCATAGTAAGTTATATGGTAAAGGTGATTTTTAATCTTACTTTTTGAAAAAACTTATACAATTAAACAGTAAATACACAAAATTGAGTTTTTAAACAAAAGGTCAACTAATGCCTATGTGGGAACCTCACAAAATCTAAGGCTTTAAGATTGTTCCCCAAATGCAAAGTATGTGTTGAGTGGCCATTATTACAATTTAGAGATTAAAATTCATTATAATCTGAATGCAATATAGTGTAATAAAAAGTTACAAAATAAACATGGCTCATCTTTTGGATGTCACAGTTAATTTAAATATAATAGTTTAAATAACTTCAAATCTAAAATGACTGTGCAGATATGTCAAACATCATAAGCTACTCTCTACGGGAGTTATGAAACCTTGTTTCTTAGCAAAAAGGTTTGTTTGTTATTCTAAACCATTTGGTTAACAGCAACTAGAGCAGTAATTACTACAGAAAAATTCCAGCTTTTTCCAGTCCACTCTTGAAATAAAATAAAGCATCAATAGTCACTTTATACTGAGATTTGTAGGTTAGAATATACGTTTTGAACAGAATAAAATAAGGCAACAAAATCTCAAATATGCAACAGTAGACTGAGACATTTGAATAAAGCATAGTTACTGAAAATAGGGATGATGTTCTATGATTCAGCATTGATGTCCACACAATAAAGGCTATCTCTAAGCACCATTCACTTAATATGAGACAAATGCATTAACTTCTACAAAAAGTTTACACTTATCCCAGGAGGGTATGACTCTTCACATAGCTATTCACCAGTAAGTTGTAACATCCAATAATTTGGGAATCTAGGAAAAAAATATTGTTCCAGGTGAAGCAGTGGGAAAACTACAGAGCAAAGAGATGTGAAATGTGCCATGTTTTGAATAAGATAAGACAATGCATGGAAATAATCTTCTCTGAATCAACTCTAAATATATAAATAAATAATAATAAAAAAACCCCAGTCATATTTTCTAGCTAAGCAACAACATTTGCCTTTTTTGGCAATTACTCAGATAAGGTATTGGTTTTGCCTAAACATTTGAGAGACAAAACACATCAGTATCTGAGTGGGTTATGAATCAGCCTCCCACTCTTGATTACTGTATACATTTTCTGGTTTCAGGAGCAAAAGCTTACTTTTGGAAATACAGAAAGTATGTTAAGGCACAGCAAACACCTTCAATAAAGCAAACCTTCAATCATCACCATTTCTTGTACAATGTGAGACCATGCAGACCCCAATTAGAAAGGCAGGCCTAGAAAAGACTTTAAGAAATAAGACTATTTGATATTCTCCAAACTATAATTCTTAATACAGAAATTTCCCACAATGGAGCCTTCACAAGCCGTATTAACTACCTTTACCACTGAGACACTATGAAAAGCTTTCTAGCCACTCTGTTACCAATTTAAATCCACTACTTATTGTCCAGACCCCAAGGACTGAAGATGAATGTTCTATTCCCTCTTTTTTTTGGCATGAAGACTCATTTCATCTTCCTTCAGTCTTCTTAAACAGTCATTCCAACTCTTTTTTTAAATTCTCAAAATTTCTGATTATTCTCTCTGAACTTCCTCCAGCTGGTCTAATTCATTCTAAAGGATGCACAAAACTGGACACAGTACTCTAGGTGAGGCCCAACAGAACAACTTCCAGATGAGCAGATATCTGATGCATCCTGCATAAGACTTGCTTGTCTTTACTGATTAAAGTAGAACAACAGTCACTATATTATCAGATGCAGAAGAAAGGTATTCATTGCAGTTGAATTACAGCAGGTCCTTGGGCAAAAGTTCAGATTTAGCCATGTTCTTGTGGAATGCTACAGACAGGAAGGGACATTGGGATTTCTAACAGGTTTCCCACCTGACATAATTGCCAATAAAAGCATTTCATATGGCCTGCAAAAAGCTCATATGGAATTGGCACCCACTCACCACTGATGATACTACCTTAAGCTCCCAGAAACAATGGATTTCTGAATCCATTGAGGGGAAGAGAGACCTTCCAGAGGCGTTTGTTTAAACTAGTACTTGCAGAACAAAGACAGGCTGAATGGAAATCCCCTTTCCATTCAGCTTTAACTTCTGTCAAGTTTTATAATGTGCTTAATGTTTTCAGTGCAAGATGTGGTGCAGTTTTTCTGAAACAATTGAGGCTTTGTGTGCCTGTTACTTGATTTGTGCCACGAGGTACACTGAAGACGGCACACAAAGATTAGCTCCAGTAGATGAGCTATTCTTTGTGTAATTTCTCCACTGGCTGAACTACGGCCACCAAAAAACCCCTTCAAACAAACAAAACATAGTAAGACTATCCACTATGTAGACCATGGTGGAAGCATTCAAACCTCTATAAAGGATCAGATATCTTATCTCCCTGTCCAATGCAAACTCAAGCAACTTGCAGGATTATCCTTATCGTATTCAGTAGTATACCCAGGTATTGGTAAGGACCTACTCAGACAATTCTTCGTCCTTTTCAAGGTATCACAGGAGATGATTTAAATATTTTTTAGCATGAGTATAAATTTTCTCCTTGGTTTTACCACATGCCAGCAAAATCATGGATAAATATATGCAGCATAGCTTGGATGAAGTGATGTGGGAGGTTCAAGTGAAGATAGGGCTCAACAGGGAGTCGAAAAGATGAGTTATTCACCTGGGAAGACTCTTCCCCAAGATATTCTTAACTTTGAGAAGACTTATGTTTTGTGAAGATTTGCATTCACTTCTTAAACAAGGACAGCTTCATTCAGCATCATTCCCTTTACACACTGATAAGCACAGAAAAGGATTGGCACACAGTATTTTGGAATGTGCCTTGTAACATAGATCATCATGACCACCTACTGTCAAAAGGCAGCCAAATAAGCAGCATGTCATACTGACCGTTTCAGCCCAAGTTAGGTTAATCTAATTCCTTGTATCTCTGAATAGCAGAGAAGTCTACGGTGAAGTACTGTATTTAACCTTAAAAATATAGTACAAAATAAAAAGTTGCAACATGTTAACACTTACTCATATTAGTGTAGTTACGACACTCTGTTAAACAAAAAAAAAGCACATGGAAAATACAAGACGAGAAGTTCTGTCACACCACTGTGAAGGGCTAGAAGCTGTTTTTCAGGAAGAAGCGTATGTCACAGGCATGGCCACGAAGATAAAGGAATATATAACTTTGCATGCATCACATACACATATAGCTGTAGTAGTATTTATATGCGCCATCTGTTTGAACTACGAGTTACTTAAAACACTGTTTGGTAGCTTGATCCGGGGAACGCAACTTCAAGAATAAACCTTTCCTGCTGACCACAGTAACTGCTGTATGGCAGGGTGTTCAGATACGACAAATTTGTAGAAGATGCCTAGATCCAAATGTCTTAGATATAATTAACAGTATTAATAAAACACAATACAGATAATCTTATAGCTGGATAATTAAGATAGTGAATTTAATCTCATTAATGATTAAATACAGAGTTAACCGCACTGGGCTACATTCTTGCATGGTTCTCCCTTCCTCATCAACCCTCTTTTCACCCTTCTTGGATTCCTGTCATATCTGTCCTGCCATTTATATTTATCCATCATATTTTTTCACACACCACCTAACTACTTGCTTTCCTTCTGAGCTTTGTTATTCAACCACCTGGTTCTCTACCTCTCTTTTCTTAATATTAAATTAGTATCTTAATATTAACTGGTTACTTTACTCCAGCAACAGAACAGACCCAGGCTTATTTGCAAGTTTTCTTCCTGCTAAACAGATTATTGTCAGGTCATATTAAATTTTGTCATATTTCACAGACCAGAGTGAAAAAGCATTTACTGGTACAAATTTTGCACTATGTAATAAGAAATTAATGACTCATTATTTCATTAAAACTATTTTCTAAGACCCTCCACATCTTATGATATTTACTGTCCTCAAGGTGACTGTACCCTTGGTAATGGGTATGAAGATGTTTATATAATGGAAGAAGTGCAAAAATGTTTTAAGTGTTAGCCCACACACAATTCTAAAGCCTATGTTTGGTTTCCAAACCCACCTTGAATGCCTGACAGTTCTATAAGCAGTGGGAAGTGAGTGCTTTGCTTTTGAATGTGATCTAGATCTGGATTTAGATGATGAATGGTATTTGAACGGTGATCGAGATCTTGTCCGAGATCTTTTCTTGTGCTTTTTTCTTTTCTTTTCCTTTTCTTCATCCCTAGGAGGATCTTTGCTTTTGCTTGAAGGCCTTTCTGCTTGTTTAACTTCTAAGGTGGGTAAAGTTCTGACTGCAGTCACAGGACATGGCGTACTATTGACACCCTGAAATCAAAGGTAAACAAAGATCAGTGTTAAGTTTTCAAAGCTGCATGCAAATTTTTAATTTGAGAAAGCCCTGTAAATATGGCCAACACATAAGCATCTCCAGTCCTTTATACTAAACAGAGAGCTACATCTACTCCTCTGCATGCCACATACATGCACAATCTCATAAAGAAACTTAAGATATCCTGCATGGTAGTCTTGCCAATATACAATATAGTTTTTTTGCAGAAATGCTGATTAATGAGAACAACAGCAAGGAAAACAATAATAATAATAATAAATAAAAACTAACAATCACCTTGCATTTTCTGACTCATGAAAGTATGTGAGAAATACATCAATCTTAAGAAAGTAGTTACTTAATCAGTAACAATCTGGCCTCCCATAAATGCTTTAAAAACTTACAGTGCTGCATCAGCATTATGTAAAGTGTGTGTAAGTAGGGCTGACATCTTCAAGAACATGTGTCTAGTAGTATTTAATGGAGGCCTATACAGTTCCCCAAAGATACACATGCAAGTTGGGATATGCATGCTATGACTGTCAGCTTAACTAGGACACAGTTCTGAAGTTTTCAGAACTTTTTTTTCAGTTTTTAAAAGAAAAGTGTTCTAAAAAAATAGGTACTATCAGGTATCTTTTCATCTATTTATCCCTTTTATATAAAAAAGGATAAATCTGGAAACACAATCACGAACTACTGACATCCAAAGTTAAGTTTTAGTGTCACTTTCATCCCTGAATTGTGCTGTTTAGTTTACAACCCCAAGGAAAACAACAAAATGAATTAGTGCTGACAAAAATTATTCCTGTACATTGCAAAATAAGTGTTTTGCATTGAAAGGGTTAGGAAGATCACAAATATTATTACTCTCAAAGACAGAACAGGTCCATGCACAGTTCATGTTCAGTGAGTAATTCTGGCTGCAGTTGGTTAAGCAAAACATAGCAAACTCCACAAAATTTTCAAATTATCAGCTTGCACCTGAGAGAATTCTGCTCAATACCTTGTTGAAAACAATTCAAGTCAGGCACTATGGATATGATACTGATTTCAAAGCCTGTCATTCCCCCAGCTGCCATTTCAAGGCAACTGGAGAAATCAGTTTCCCTCTGTCATAATTTCTGCTCCAGCTGGTCTGACACTTCCACTGTCTGATATAAGGACGCCTACCGTGACTGGAATAAGACGTAATACACTAAAACCTGAAATAACCAAGTTAGGAACAGGCTATCTTTTCCTTTCTTTTTACCCATCTCCTACCGTGAATATGTCAATGCAGAAACTGACCACTTTTGAATAACTGGAAATCTAGCTTTGCTTCAAGTTAGAGCACCATAATTCTTTTCTGAGCTTTACCTGATAAATGCTATTGCAGTATTTACAAAAGTAGCAATAAAGCAGTACCTTTGCTTCAAGGATTAAAAACAATTTATAGCACAATCACTTGAGCAAGTGACTGGTTTACCAGAGGTCAATTTCCAATCTCACTAACTTCACAATCCATATGTAATTACAGACACCTCATGCCCAAACTTTGGAGTTTCCTAAAAGACCACTGCAGCTGACTTTTGCTCCCTGACAATGTTATTCATCTCTTCATACAGTATCTTAGTCTTGGCTTTGAACACTACTAAATATTAACAGACTAGTTTGCCTTGAAGTAGACTCCTCTAATGGCTTGAAACAAAATAGCTGTAGGCAAAGTAGAGTTAAGAGAAGAAGGGGTGGTGGTGGTGGGGAATTGGTTTTCACCACCCAAGTTCATTTGGCCACATAAAATACAAGCTGTCATACCACTGCCAAAAAGCAAGCTAATACATGAATGACAGACACACTTACTTTTAGTTCACACATGGAGGTGCTCTCAGAAACCAGAATGAAGAACCCCACAATGCTAAGCCCCTCTACGTATCCATCAAAAGCACTGGATGCTGAATTGTGGACTCCTCTTGACTTTCAGGATGCTTACACTAAAGGGTGACAGTGCTGTCCAGATACCTCTGAGAAAAGCACAGCTGCAGGCTGGCTGGCTGTAGATTCAGACACCACTGCTTCAGGTTACTAATGAATCATTTTTGGAAAGCCATACAGAAGTGATTTTAGCTACCCCCAGGTGAGTATGTAGGCTCCGGAGTGCAATACAACAGCTAGCACACAGGGAGACGTCACCTATCCCTCTGGACCTATGCAATGCACCACTGCAAATGAGCAGCTCAGCCGATCGTTGTCAGGTCACAACGGTACGATCAACTGTGAACAAATGCGCTGATTCCCTCAGTGGCAACTCTGGTTGCCTTCAAGAACAAAAAAAGAAAATCATCAGCAAAATGACCTGATTCACCATCAGAGCACAGCACAGAACTCAGTGAAAGAGCTGAACGCCTGCAAGTTACCAGGCCACAAAGAAAATTTCTGGGTATACAACTAATGCTGCTCAATAAAAATAATTTGAAAAAAAAACCCCAACCCCCCTGTCTTAGCACCTGGCAAATAGAAGAAGCTGTCAGGGGGTTGTGTTTTCACTAGTGAAAGCTGATCTAGGCAAACTAAGGTAATGGGAACTAAAACTGGAAGCAAGAATGTGGGAGTGGGTGTGTGGGTGGAGTGGTGGTGGTGAAATCAAAGCAAGCAGAAATACTGACAGATCATTCAGCATTTCCAAAACTGGCCTGGCTTTGCAAATCTGCAGGACAGTAGAACAGTCTTAGAAAGCACAGCAACAAACTGGTTACCTGATGAATTTTATTATGCATCGCAAAGGATGAGAGATTTAATTTTTTTGAGAGCTCTTCTAAGGACTTACACTGCAAACATTCAGGAAACATTCACTTAATCTCACTTCTTTGTCCATTTTGGGTAACACCACATTTTTTTGGCTCTTATTAAATGTTACAGTGGCAAACAACTTCAATGACAGAGTTGTTCTTCAACACTTTATCTGCATGACTAAAGCAAATGTGCCTGAATTAATGCTTCCTACAGTAAACACTTGGTATAAAAACCAATGTTTCCGATATACCTTTTTGGAAAACAAAAATGATTCAACAACTTGTTTAGCTGGAGTGGGTTAGGAAAGAGCTCAGTATCAAAAAGAAATTATAGCTTTACGAGCACAGAAATGAGCACTTCACTTCTTCACAAGACATTTGCATACTTGCAGTATTCTTAAGGCCAGAACACACACTGGGTATTCTGAGGTTACACTACTTAAGCAATACAAAAAGCCAACACGAGAAGGGAACCAAAAGGCGCCTACTGCAAGAGAACAAAACATTAGCACTGCTCCTGGTACAAACAAAATCTACTGGTAAAGAAAATTATCAATAATGTTACTAACACTTCTACAACTGGCTATTATTTCTTCTGTTCTGAACAGCTGAGTTCTGCAGTAAGTTGAATCTTATATTAGATCAAAATTGGAAAGAGTGAGGAATGTCAGAACTGTGAAGTTAATCAACAATTATTTTACTTCATTAAAATCTGAAAATACCCTAGATTCTTTTCTACCACTGTACCTTTTTCACTGCAGGTTCCCCAAAACTTACAGTGAAGTATTCCCTGACTGTGAATTAATAAGCAACTGTCCACCAGCAATGCAAGTGTATGATCGCTCTGCACATCAAAGCGAGCAGTTACCACTTTCAGAAGAGTTTGTCAGTCCTAGCCTCAATAAATTGGCCCAAAATGATTAAACTGAAGTGATAAAAACATTTCCTGTAGAATAAGGATAATAAGAACAAATTCAATACTCAGTACTCTTAAGACTCAACAGTTTCATCAGTACTTATCAACTCAACAGTTTTACAGTTCTCCAAAAACAGTCAGAATTTTGCGTTTTCAATTTTGGATAGCCAACTGTAAAGAAATCAGTGGCTGTGAATCTGTTTGCTGTCTGGATCAATCAACACGGCATTATATCTTAGAGTACTCTGAAGACTAAAAATCGAGGCACAGAACATTCTTAGCTCCCTCACCTATCTTAATTAAGATGGCAGTTCCTAATATTTACCCTTTTCCCCCACTATTAAGTATTAATAAAAATATTTACAACATCAGGAATTACAACTCAAGGATTTTTTTATAGTAGGGTTCTTACAATGAAAAAGTTCTAAGTGCCAGCAAGCTATCCACCCCCCAATGCCACATTAGTATGTGACACTTTGTTTTATGTTTTTATCTGTCCTTTTGAAAAAAATCAAGATAAAGATATACGAACATATACACACACACCCCTTCCATGCTAAACGGAAGATACAGATACCTGGATTCAGAAAAAAAAAAAAAAAAAGGTAAAGAAATGAATGGTCCTGAAATATTCTAAAGCATTTTTTTCATTAAGTACTGATTGGATAGTTTTCATCAGACAATTACACTTTGCTCACAATTAACATTAAGAAAATATGCAAAATAAAATACAACATTATTATTCCAGAGAGACATGCAGTAATATCTACAGTCAGTCCACTGCCAAAAATAGTAGGTTCAACTACAGCAATAAGTGTGGAAGATGTACACTGTCTATGGTTGTTCATAACCCCGTTATACTTGGGAAAACTTGAATAACACCTCATTTTTAAACATGACACACTTCTATTTCACTTGTAAACAGACTACTTTCCATAAGGAAATAAAAATAAAAATTGTTACATACACAACAAACAAAGACAAGCCATGTAAAGAAACAAATAATAAAACTGGGCTTCAAACCAAGGAAGATGAAAAAGCCAAAAGAAGTAAAATTTTGCTTTGTGCTATAGAATCTTTATATTCAGAGGCACATGGCAGGTGACATTTGGGACAAGCTGTTAAAATAGAGCTACTTTCAAATCATGTGCTTGTCTGTTTTTGCAGCATTATTATGCTGACTTTCTCTCCTTGTTTACATCACACACTAAGGTTTATATCGGTAACAGTTCGGGTATAATCAACTGTCTTTCACATGCGCACCAAAGTACTATTGCCCCTAAAGCATTTATGACTAGGATAAAATACAAGAGAATTAGCAGAATATTCTCTATTAGAAACCCATGAGACACCATATTAGTTAAATCAAGCCTCGCAGAAAAAAAATGGACTGTACAACACTTGCAGAACACTTGTCACTACATCAAGTCACTTCTTTCAAAAAGTTAAATACACTCTGCCTTGTCTAGCCAGTCACCAGTGCTGGCCCCTTCTATTTTTTTCAGGTATTATCAGCACCAGCAGATTCTGGAAGACATTTTATCAGTTATATTACTTTAATGGTCATTTATGACCAGTTTCTTTGAGAAAAAATTAAGCCTGCAGGCCTTCCTTTGACAGGGGCAGCAGGGAGGGGACTTTACTGCGGCAAATTATATTTACCAAGACTTTTTGATGGAAGCAGTAATTGGCAGCTTAAGATCTTCCCTCTGCAAGACTCCTATAACCTGCTACCATTACCAACCACTGTTAACAAAAACATTAAGCAAGTGTTTACAGGCAAGACACTGAATTACGACAATTTTCATCTGCTGGGCTTGGCTGCACACAGATGGAGACCCAGGGCTCCATCACAGATTCTTTTAATTTTTCTTTTTCAGCCTTTTTCTCTCTGAATGCACTCATGAACAATCCTGCTCAGATGGACAGGGTTAGGAATAATCAAAAGTCCTGAATGGATAGATCTGCAGACAAACAACATTTTGACTCCTGAAAAACGTTGGCAAAAATGTTCCAGGCCTTCCACACCAAATGTGCTGTATCAAGTCCTACTGCCAAGGGTGACACTTGTATTCAGAATTCAACTCATGCCAATAGCCATCATATTTGTTTTATTAACCTAGGTGGGAGTATAAGTAAAACGAGACAAACATACCATCTTAACATGACCTCTCCCAATGTCTAATCTACTTAATTTAGGTTTTGACAAATATATATATAAGAACATGCACAAGCCTTTATTCTCCTTATATATAAATATATGTGTAATCTTAGTTTTTAAAATTTAAGTTAACTGTAATAGTTTTGGAATGGAGTTTGCATTTCAGATCACGCAACACCTTACTTTGTTTTTAAAAAAATAAAAAAGCACTTCAATACAGCACTCCATATAACCTGGCGTACCCTAACTCTGCATATTTAGAAGAACTGCAGTTGTTGGAACTACAGGTTGTTTGCTGTTACAGGACAAAGAATCTATGTTCATTGCAGAATAATTGCAATTTCTCTTTACTGACACTGCCTGACAGATGTGCCAGTTGGGCTGATTTTTCTTGTTACAAAAGCATCTATGTGAATTACATATGTAAACACCAGGAAGTGAAGTGCCACTCAGCCATTGTTGACCCACGTCCTGAAAAAATGGCAAAGACTTCACTACTGTGTTACTGGAAGCTGATCAGATGTGGAAACTGAGCTAAGCTACATGTTTTCCAAGTACTGTTGAGGAAATACTATGCATAACTCTACTGTTGTAATGCATGCAAGAAATGTGAGGAGCCAATTATGAAAAGCTGTGCTGCTCCATTGCTAAGCTCATTTTTCAGCCTTTTGTTCCTCTTGCTTGATTTCACTTTAAGGAAAAACAGAAAACCATATAAAAGAAGTAACTCAGCTATGGAAAAAGTAGATCTGACTATTTTTAAGATTCAGCTGAAGCCAAAAAATCGTAAAAGCACTATGTTCTGTGGTATTGACTGTCCTTTACATGCAGTTAGTAGAATAAATTTTGTTCAAAGGTATAACATATACTCAGTACTTGCATTTCTTTCAAGAAATACTAGGTATCAGGAAAATCTGACAGAGGTCAAAAAAGCTTTGCTCATTTAATGCATCCCTACAGCAGTGTGATAAGCAGGTTTTCAGCACAAACATAAACTGTGTATACACATAAACAGCATTAACTACTTTTTATATAGTTGTTAGGCAGGGGCAACTTCAGAGGAATTATGCATCTCCCACAAACATTCTGAACTTCTCTTCATCCTTTATTACACATCTCAGTCATTACTCCATTTTTTGAGACATTTTAAGCTACAAAAATCATTCGAGTGCATTAACTCTGTGGCCACTGTAAATCAATTGTTTGTTTCCTGGACTCTTCATTGGATGCTCCTTACCCCCAAACAGGAGATGAAATACATTAAGTGACGTTTCTGGTGGACTTGAATATTTGAATTTTATTGTTTAAATATTTAAATTCTGAAATTTCCCCAATTAGCACCATTAACCCAACTACAAAATTAATTTTACATCTCTCACTTTTTTTTATACACACATTTCTATTTTTTTAATTGCAATCAGTGTTTTTAAATGCATCTTATTTCTGAAACATGACTGAAAGAACTTAACACCCCCTCCCCGTGCTATGTATTTATTTATAAACTGATTTAGACATCATGATGCAACTTAATATATTCTTAGTGTTTATAAAACAGAGGCTACCAAATCCACACTACGATTTCACTTGTCTTTTTCCAATAAAATTTCTTTAATCAAATGGGCTGTTACCAATAGGCAAACCAGGCAAGTAGAGCAAAAGGCATATTACACATTGGCATGAACATAGATGGAAGCTTTTTCAAATATGGCAAAATGGAAAGGCAAACAAAATTGAAAACCATTGACGTTTCAAAATTAACTTCTATATGCATGTATCTATATAAGCATAGACAGATAAGCAAACTACACTTTGGAGGAATATTACTTCCAAAGACATTACGGCATTTTAGACTGTTCATTAACACATTACTAGCATTGCCAATAGAAGAGTCAATTTTATTTGAAAAACCAAGGTCATACCAGTAACATTTAAATATGTATTTGAAATTCTAAATAAACCCTTTTATAAAGAAAGCATGTCCAAACTATTTCTATTGGTAAGATGCAGAGAAATGGGTTACTTCAAAAATCTTAAATACACTGGATTTTTTTGTGTGTGAAAAAGAGATGCCTTCTCTGAAACTGTACATATATGGGAGAAGGAAAAAGAAGTCCCTAGCAAACGACTTTACTGAGAAGTGGGATTAGGGTGCAGTTTTTGTTGAAAAGTTCACTTGCTTTTTAGCTAATTCAGCTTAGAACTTCAGTAAGTACAGATGTGAGCGAGGACACCCCTCTGCTCTTCTGAAAGAGGGTCAGCTGTTACTGGGGAGTTACTAGTATTTCAGGCATTCTCTTAAAGAAAAAGAACCAAAGAACCCTAGCTTAGCAACTTTTATGTCCTTAACAAATCCCCTTGAGAAGGAGAGCAAACTGCAAGTCTGGGGAGTTTTGCATTATCACTACCTCTTTGCAACTCACTCTTCAATACACAACTGGAAAAAACTACTGAACGCTTAAGCCAGTTGTGGAAAATTTGTTAGAAGCAGCAACGAGAATCCCAAACAGCATCTCTTTGGGATGTGACCACACTCAATTCACATGTTTACTACTCCATGGTGATATGGATCACCTGAACTACAGGTGTATCTCTTTCAATTGCCTGTTCTCTTGAAAGCATTTTGATGGCTAATCTATTATTTTTTTGGAAAAAAATCAAGAATGGGGCAATGAATTACTTGTTAGATACTGGAATTATTTCTGTGGGAAAGGAAACAATGAAAAGCCGTGTCATTCATTCTTGTAACAAGTCTGTCACAATCAACACCTGAAATCTTCTGTCAGTATCCAGAGATTATGTTTTGCTTGATTAGTACAACCAAGAATGCTTTACTGGCTTTTGTGGAAGCAATATAATTCCAAAATGAGGAAACAGGTTCTACTTCCCAACAATATTTGTATTTGCAATGTGCACAGAAAGCCTGCAGCATTTACAAATGCAGTAGTTTCAGTCAGGCTTAGTGAAGGATCCTGCAACAACACCTCAAGCTGTATAAATTTCCAGCACTTTTTAGCTTGTTTCCGGAAACTACACAGTCTACGCCAAATCCCATTCCTACATTTTCCCCACAGCTGTTTACAACTACTGCAGTGAAGACATATGTCTAAGGTAACTTTGTTGAAAATAGATTTTGACAGTTTTTCTTCCATTATGAAAAGAGATGGTCTGGACTTGCTGGAGGTGTCCATACAGGTACTGGAAACACAGACTCCCCCATCTTTTAGCAAGCATGCATCAGAACACACCAGACTAGCATGTGCTTATGGATAAAATGATGCTTAGGCTGAATAAAAGTAAGTGACACTCCTGGAAGTAAAATTACTACTTCCAGAGCTAGGACAAGCACTATACTGGCAGAAGGAGAGTGGCTCTGTGAAAAAGCTGGAACAAAGGGAAAAGAAAACAGAACAAACAGAAACAAAGTAGGAAGACAGCCTATCTCCTCTGTGGGTGAAGTTAAGCAATTAAGAACTTAAATGGACAATATACAATGTAAATAGGAATGTGGGACATACTCTGCTGCCAAAACCTGCAGATGGAGAGAAAAGCTTCAGGACAGCATTACGATGCAGGAACAAATCAATACTTGAAGGATTTTCCTATATAATAAATTCAAATCCCTCATTTAGGCTTTTAAAATTGTATTTATTTTATAGAAATCAGAAAGGGTTTATGAGAAACACATTATTTCTTAGCTATATTAAACAGCATTCTCTGTTTGTTAGTAGGGAAAAAAGCAAGTGTGTGGCTTTGATCAATACAGGTTTTTAGAGTTTGGTTTTGTATTTCATTACTGAAGTTTAATTACTAAAGTCTTTTGGCCCAAGATTCTACTTTAACCTTGCCTACTCAAAAATTCTAAATCTTATAAAAGTGACTTCTAGAGACTCTACCCCAAAAAGATGCTTTTATTATCACTACCCATCAACGGACTGGCTGGTAATAGTTCTGTTCACTCCAGAAGATAATGCCAACTAACTGATTCACAATTACTTCTGCATGATAAATCCTGTTTCTCATCTTTGTCATAAATTCTGGTAGTTCAATGCATGGCTACGAGAAATCAGCTGTGAATTTCCTTTGGAAACAGTACTCCGAACAGCCAAATGGCAAGGGAACTTACTAGCAGTTATACCGTGTTCCTAAAACCTAATAATAAGTCATCATCAATATCCAGGTTACTCTTACATTTGGCCTAAGAGTGTGGTATCATGATGACCCGCTCAGAGCTTCTAAAAACCCTCAAGCTGTTATTACCCTAGTACTGTCTAAGGTGGCTGACTACCCAAACAATGAAAATGCATGCAGACAGAAAAGAGAATTAGAAGGCAGAAAAAAACATAGAAAAAAGTCTGCCTCTGCCACATGACTGTTTCCTAGTAGCCTACAAAAAAGCAGAGGATTTCAGTTTCTAACACAACTATCAAAAATTGTTCTTTGAAAGAAGTGCAAGAATACTAACACTCCAACTTGATTTGCTACAGAAAGATACTTGCTTCTACTCTAAAATAAAAGAGATTCTGCTGAACGAACCCAGTGGATTAGGTCATTTCATGATCAAATTGGCACAGGCAGCGTGCCTACTTCCAGTTCTCTGGAAGACAGCTAGCAGTATAATTAGCCCACTCAGTTATTTCACTGTGAGTTTTTTGTTTTGACTCTTCATTGCCTATGCCCGGTGAATAACATGCATACATATATTTGATTGAATTTTGTGCCACTACCTGTAAATTCAGCTTTATTTTAAAAATAACACCCTTATAATAAAACAAAATCTTTTATAACTCCCACACTAAACTTGGGCCTAAAAGAGAAAAAAGCATCCCAGCATTCTAAGCTTTCAAGGAGTTTACATGAAATACACAACTAACATTAAGATGATGGAGTGCAACCATTATATAGCCTAGTTTTCTCCCACCTGTGTATTTGTTTTCTTGATTAAGGATGTACAGCTATAAACCTTAAATCACATAGATGAGCTCACTAATTATTCATCTCAGTTTCATGCCAGTTTAATTAATTAAAAAAACAAAAACAAAATCCCAACCAAACAACAAACCCCAGCTCAACAGGTGCACAGTAAGTCTTAAAGCTCAGTTGCCTATGATTTAACTAACTCATCTAACTCAAAGAAATCAAAATGCACATTAAGTAAGTATCAAAACAGATATCCAGGTACTCTTGAAAGTTACGTATTCTAATTCATGGACCACTCACTAGTACAGAGTTAAACTTGCAAGCTTCACTTACAGAACTTTCTCTTCCGTAACTAGCTAACTAACCTCTGAATTATGCATCGTTATTTCTCTACCAGATCTTTAATAACAGATGAGACACATATGTAAAATGACTGAAAAAAGATTGTGTTTAAAATTCAAATTTCTACCCATTTAGAAAAGTTTCTATCTCTTCAGTCAACTTCATAACCTACTGTCAGATTCACACTCCATAGCTAAGTTTTCTGCTAGCTTTATGGTAACGAGAAATTTATTTCCTGCTTACCTCGTTACTGAAGGAATTCTCTTCAATTTTCTCAGATTCTGCCTCTGCCAGAGGGTTTTTCAGGGTCTGCAAGAACAGTGCAGCTTTCCTTTTGCGCTCTGCTTGTAGCTGCTTTTCTTTTGATTCTTTGGAGGCCTGTGCAAGCTTCTCTCTTGCTGCAGCTGCTAATCTATCCTCTAGTTTCTGTTTTGCTAAGAAGGACAATTAAGCGCAAAGTGTAGAGTGAGACATACTTGGGGAACTTAGGTTTCCTTGAAACACACACACACAAACCAAACAGCCCTCCAATCATTCTCAAACCTTTGTAGTACATTCGGTCAAAGATCTTAATTCACAGATATATCACTTGCTTGATGAAAAGCAGTATTGATGAAGTAAAATTTGTTTAAGCTTAAAGAGAATTACATGAAAATCCAATCCTGAAAATCCAGGATACTTGTCCTTTTCTATTTACAAAAGCTATCTACAGAAAATAGCACTGTAAATTCAGAAGTTTTCTCTTGTGCTTGTTAGAGTGATGAAAACTCTCTATTTTGCTCTTTCCACAGATTTGATCTTTACCTTACATTTTCCAGCCCTATTCACATACATCTTAAAATGTTTACACAAGGGCTGCTCCAGAAATTTGCAGAAACTGTTTCACCATTGTTACAACCAACAGTTATTGTTATGTGATTACAGAAAGAGAGTAAGCCAGTTTCTTTAGCTATGCACCTAACGGATACTTTGTCTAACCTTTTTCATCTTACACTTCTACTTTTGTGTTCTGTGTATGTACAAGACAAAACATCTGCAGAGTTTTTCCAACTCATTTTTTTTTCCCCAACATGTTTTACACTTCATTTTTATTAACATACAAAGTATTTTGTATTTGCTTTAGATTTGTATCACCATAGCATACTCTGTGCTACTAAAGTTCACAAAAGGAACTGCTACTTAGGAGCAAAAAACCAAAACATTTTGAAGATGAAAAATTAAATACCTGTGGTATACTCATAGTTGGAAGAGAAATAATTTTTTAAGCTGGTGAAAACTGACAATGCCTCCACTTTATCATACACTCTCTGCTGTTAAACAGCCTTGGGGAGGAATGGGGGAAGTTTGATCCCTTTAAGAGATGCTTTCATTCAAATTCACACAGCATACCCTTCTGCCCACATCAACAAGTTGATATTAGTCTATATGGGAATGCTATATAACTGAAAAATAGCTTGAAGCATTTCATTGTTCTCTGAAGAAAATGAGAAATGGCCGTGCCTTTTTCTGGGCTCTGTTAATGCAATCTGGAAACCAGAAGTTTGGTGTTTTACTCTGAGGTTGTAATGGAAAAACAAAATAAAATTCTGAAAGATCATGCATTAGGGCTAAGTACTCAACTCTGGTGTGTTGTGAGTTTGATTTTAGCTGAGCAACCTAGGAAGATTTCATTCCTAACAATAAGCAGGAAATTGTGGGAAAAGAAAAGAATTCCAATCCTGTCCATGTGACATAGTGAAGATTCAAAATAGCTAAAACACCATACTTATTTACATGACAGTTTTGTAGTTTGCCTGAAGGACTCAAATATTTCATTTTGTTCTCTGTGTAACATGGGATACCTTGTTTAGCTTCCAACTCCTCCTGTGTAAGTTGAGGTTTTTTCTCCTCAGCAGCAGTACAAGGAGTGGTAACAGTCGGAGTATGGTTTGAAGCACTATTAGCATTCTCTTGGCCTTCCTTGCCCTCTTCTTCCTCCTCATCACTGTCATCATCTAATTTAACACGGTTCTTCTCCAAAGGAAGGAGGTCATTTTCTTTGGCCTTAATTGCAAAGCTTATTGGAGCAAATGATGCTGTGAATGAATGGGTAAGATTTTCCACATCATTAGACTACAATAGAAAACAGGTTTAATTTCTTGACCTTATCCAGTATCCATGCAGACTACAGCATACACACACCTCCCCCCAAAAAAACCCCAAAAAACCAAAAAAAACCCCACACTTGTATCATCCTTATGTTATGCAAACGATTCTGGGGAAAAGGACAACACAAGTTTTTTGGGTTTTTTTTTCTCTCCTTTTAACTAATGTTGGAAACTTCATTTGCCCTGTAAAGATTTATTTCAAAGTCTTTTTCGAGTACTTCAATACCATTAGGGATAAAGAAAGGTACTCCAAACCACCTCTGGAATTACATTTCCTAAGATAAGATAAATAATTTCATATTCTGTCCCAAATAAATTTTAGTTTCAGTATTTCTCTTCCCAAATGAACAATCTACTCATTCAGGCCTAAGATGGAAACGCTCTGCGTTCAGGCTCCTATCTGACACACTACAGTAGGAAACGGTCCCTTACGTTTCCTTTACACTAAATAGATGGTTTGCACAACAATTGCATTTGGCAGGCTCACAGAACAGTATTTAAAGACTCATTTCCATTTATATGAAAATTAATTACTTTAGGGAGTTTACAGCATTTCATTACAGGAGATATAAAGGCAAAAGCTAAGTACTTTTCCCCAAATGTCTTAGCTAGTCTTGCTGTAGCAAGATTGGTGGTCAACTATTCCTTTCAAGCAGCCCCTACTATTCTAACACAAAAGCACAGCACACCACACTCTTGCCAGCACACTCAAAGGAAAAAGGATGCCTATAAGAAACACTGAATACCACAACAAAAAGAAAATTATGGATATTTCAAGCTAGGTAGTATTAATGGATATTCAAAAAAATATTAAGCATAGCTAATACATAAACTATACTTAAGTCTGAAATAATCCTTTTGCCTCACAGAATTTTCCTTGAAACATTTTGTGAAAACCATTTTCTGGAAAAAAAAAATACAAGGAAGTAACCTCCAATTCATTTATCCAAAATGCAACTTCTAAGAATAAAAAGAGTGGAATTTCTCACACATCTTAAGCAATGCAACCTACAACCATATGGTCTGCTGCAATATTTATTTTTCTCAGGATGTCTTTTGCATATATATCCTGTAAGACTTCAGTTAGGGAAATTTAAATACAGTTAATTAAATTACATACCAAGGTTTATAAAATATAAGCTTTGCATCTTGTAGTTCTGGGGTAAAGAAATAGGCTCAGAAATTAAGAACTCCAGAATTCCAAGAAAAGAGATACTATAACAGTGATTTTCCAACTTCTTCACATGACAAAACAAATCCTAAAATGGGATTTTACTCTCAGAGGCAGAAGAAAAATTTAGTGTGGATGTTATGTCTGTCTTGCAGCCAAGTACTGTATTCAGGTTACAAGAAAGTGAGATTTGTACCATACTAGAGGAAATTAAAATAGGTTTATGGAAATAGGATTGTTATGAAATGACTCACTGGTTACATTCCATCATCTAAATTTGCGCAGATTATTATTATTAAAGTATGGGCTCCAGTGTGCTGTTTATTAATAACACAGCACGAAGAAACAATATATTGTATATTACATTGTCTTAATAGGACATCTTTGAAGATAGGGAAGATTGTTCCTTCCCTGGGGAAGCCACTCAAGCTGCCCAGAGAAGAAACTGCAGAGTATGGACAGCCAAGCAACAATGGCAAAAGCTTGGAGCTTGCAGCCCATGGAGGGAAAGAAATTGCAGTGAGGAGCAGGAGGAGAGAACTCCAAGGAACCACAGGGGATAAATTATCAGCAATTCAGAAAGCCACTGAAGTGGAAGAAAGGCAGTACCTATCCATGGGAACACAGGTCAAGAGTTTTTTCCTGTTTCATTTTTTTTACCAGTGGCTTTCAGTTCTAGTGAGAAGATTTAAGTTTCTAGTTTTTATTGACAATAAGAAATTCTAGGGTATCTTTTCCCCATACACCAGGAAGGTGGTTCCCAAGTATAAATAATTGCTTCTCCAACTCAGGACACTAATAGTACGTTAGCTGACTTTGTTTGGCAGGCTTCCAAGAGATCCTCCCATTTTGTCCCTCTGCTGCCATGGCTGCATGAGGAAAAATATTCCACTCAGACACAAAACCGGTCTTTTTTACAGACTGACTAACGTCCAACACAGGAAGACTAAGCAACTGAATAATAAGCCTAGAGTACTTCCTCCATATGCATGGTTTCAAATAAGACTACTGCTTTTATTCAGAAGGAATAACTTCTTTCTTGCACAGAGCTTGTAACTGTCAAGTTTAAAATGACAAAAATAGGATTCTACTGGGGTCACTGATGAAAGCCTTCAACTTTGCACAAAACTGAAATAAACAATTTATTCTGTCAGACCATAAATACCTGACAGTCTGATAAGAAAGAAATATGAAAGCAATCAAATTACTTATTTCAGTTGGGTTTTGATGCTTCCAGTGAAAATATTTTCTGCATGATAAAATTCTTTTCCTTACTTCCCCCCTGCCTTTCTCCCCACCTTTTTTTTCTTTTTTAAGTAAGTGCTAACAAAAATTTTCATACCCAACAAATCATGCTAACATACCTTTCACCAGTTTACCATCACTGACAGTTTTAGAAGGAGGAACATCCTTTTTAGTTCCTGAAACTCCTTTAGCACTTGGCTCAGATGCATCTTCAGGTGCATGTTCATCTGCAAATTGAGTCTCACTTGGTGTATCACCGGCAGTATCTGCTGGAACATCTTCAGATGAAGATACTCCCTTTGCAAAAGAAACATGCAAGCTTACGAACTGGGTAGTTCATGAAATAATTATTGCAGTGTCTGTGGAGCTGTAATTTTGTCAGCCATTTCAAAAATCACTAAAAGCTAACTTTACATCAATAAGCACTCATGCCCCAAAGTCTGCTTCTTATAAATAATGTACTGCTTCATGTAAACCCACAGGCTGCAAAAACTACAGACTTACAATAAGAATGTGTCATTATTTTACAGCAAAGAAAACGTTCTTCAGCTGGTACTCTTTTGCCAACAACTGTTCTAAAAAATATATTTTTAAAGTTAGACCCTGAAAGCATATAGGTCTTGATCTCCAGGGTCCAGGACAAAATCCATTAAAGTTAAAAATCACAGAATGAAAACTTATGACAATTTTTGCTAATGTACAATTGCACAACACCTTCTATATAAAATCAGGTTTTACAGGGATCAACACAGGTTAACATGCTTGATTTGTTCCAACATTCTGCTGAAGAACATTGGGCCTATCAATGGCTTTTGTGGCATTAAATTGATAACACTCAGATATGCTGAGATTTTCAGAACAGTAAAGAATTACATGACTGAATTGTTCAAGACAAACTCTAAACTCATAGTATAGACACAGCAGAACATTAAAGAACTTTACATGGTGATTACATAAATTAATTTAACATTTAAACAAACTTCTCAATAAATAGTCTGGTTGCTTTCCACTGGTTGCTGCTAAGTATACTTAATGTTGAAATACCAGTATTGAAGACATCCTTTCATTGCTCCCTGCAGCCATTCCCTGACCAGCAGAACTAATTTCTGAAAATCCTCAAAGGGTAAAACCACAAGGAAATCAAGGACTTCATCCTGTATTTATTGAAGCCAGTAGCACCATTTCTTATTAACTTTAATGGCCAAAAGGAGAACACTCAATTGCATTAGTTGCCTATTTGTACATTATTAAAGCATAAAAATAATATTGAAATCATTATTCTAAAAAATTAAAAGACAGTGGCATAATCTACGTAACCATGCAGTAGGAAAATATGTATTGCTACATGTGACCTCAAGGGACTTAAACCAGTTTCTGCTTGCTTCTTAGCTGTATGCATTTGAAAAATTTAAATGAATTTATTACACTTTGGTTAACGTACAATTTCCCCCCCAAATAAATGTTAACAAGTCCTCAATAATTATGTTATGTATCATGAATTCAACTCACTGGTTGGCAAATAAGAAATTATAGAGTAACAGTCAGCATTGTGGTACAGGACAATTTTGCTTGTAATTTATCAACCGAGTAAGATCATATTTACCACAGCTTATCTTTAAAAACAGTGTTTTCAAAACATTTTTCACTATTAAAATATTAGAGACAAGTGTTTCAAACAGCAACTAGTATTGAATTCCTTCATTTTCCAGAAAGTGATTTTGAGGAGTTTACCCACAGGCCTACCTTTCTTCAGTTTAAGGTTCCCCAATCTAAGCCTTGAGATGACAAATGACATAGGGCCTAAAAAAAAAATAGCTCTTTCCCATGAAAAGTTAACATCAGATAATGTATTTCTGATACCATTTGCAATTTTCTTTTCAGCAAAAGAACAATCAAATGAGACTAGTTAAAAACAAGGATGCTAAATCTGGGTATCATCTTTTAATAAAATCGACTAGAAGCAGCAAACCATGTAGGAAACTGATGTAAGACTTTAAAGCTCCAATATTTTTTCAGTCAATCACGACAGGACTCTTCTTTAATAAAACCTCCCTCAGAAAAAGGCATCTTAGAAAAGCAGTCTATCTACTGTGCTACTGTTCTACAAAGAACCACAAGGTGTATGAGAAGGTAAGGTTGTTTAAAAGCTATACCTAACCTTTCCGACAACAGAACACTAATCCTAATCCTACAAAACTCTAAACTTTCACAAAGCATATATTCCCTTGTAAGAAAGAAGAAAGATTTTCAGATTGCCATTTTGTATTACAACCACAGTGAGTGACTTATACTAAAAAGCAAGAACTAAATACCACACCACCTCACGTATCCTTAATTAAATACTAAACAAAACTAAAGAGCAACAACAACAAAAAAGCATTCACATTTTTTCCTGAACAATTTCTCCTTAATTCAGTGGTGCATTTTTAAAACCTCTCATGGTAACAGAACCATGTTAACCAAGATAAGCAAGTCCTTTTCTCACTTATACTGTTTATACGTATATTACAAATGCAAATGCACACATACCTGACAGTTGTCACTGCTCTCTTTTTGAAGGAAGAACTGTTTTTTAAATTCATAGTAAGCATTATACTGGTGCCATGGTTGCAGGAACTCAAATCTGTTAAAAGAAAACTGAATATATGAAAATGCACAAGAATATAGCAAATACCAACAACCCTTTGCCATCTAATTTTCTCTAGCAAATGGAACAGTACTTTATGTTTGGAAGCACTGTAACTTATGCCTAAACTTCCAGAGGATATACATTCAGAGCAGGGTTTCTATGAGACACTTTGGTTTATATTGGTTGTTTTAAGGATTTGGGCAATAACGCTTTGGCAGTACTATTAAGTAGGTCCCTGAATTTCAATTAAAAAAAAAAAAAAAAAAAAAAAAGCAAGACATTAATCCTGTTATTTATACCCACATGTCCCAGTAATATCTTTTCAAATGAAAACCTCAGCTTTAAAAATAGAAGTTAAAATAATGCCTTCTCTTACCTGAGATCATTCTTGGCACGAACACTGGTTTCAAATTTTATTCCATTCCTAGCAACATACTCAGCTAGCTTATCAATAACAGGTTGGATATCTGGGGGCGGAGGTATAATGGCAACCACTGGAGCAATTGTGCTGAAAACACCAGAAGTATGTAAATGTTATAAACAGAACACAAGTATTTTTCAGACATTTGCTTTAATAAAAAAATATGTTACTTAAAAGTTTGCTCTCTGGGTCCATTATGCAGTTAAAATTACTTGATTTTCCATCATGCAAAAACTTCATAGTAGCTGAGTAACAATAACCATGTACAGTATCAAAGACCGAAGTGGAGGCAATCAGAGCTGTATAACCACTGGTGAACGCTACTGAGGAACCACCAGTAACAGCACCCTTGCTAAATACTTCATACTGAAGTGCAGCAAAGGCACCCCTCCAACCAAGAAGCAAATCTATATGCGGTACCTTGTAGATGCTGTGGCAGAAGTCAACCCATTGCTACTATTGGTTGTGTCTGGGGGAGGTGGAGGTGTTGTACCCGGGGGTGGAGGTACTGTTGCTACCCCTGTAGTGCTTGATACCGTCACCCCTGCAGGCAATGCATTGTAGTAGGTGGCAACATCTATTCCTGGAGGTGGAGGCGCGAGGCAATAGGTTCCATCAGGTAGCATATAATAACTATAATACATGGCTGCCACAGTTGCTATAAAAAAAAACATATTTAAGAACCATGTTCTAATTAGAAGAAAAAGACCCAATTAAAAAGAACGATATTGCATCAGTACAAACACATTGAGAATGCAGACTCACGCAACACACCAAGAAATGGTGTCTATTTTCTTGTGTAAAAAACCCAAAGCTGACGACAATTGCTCATATTAAAACACTTAGAATGAATAAGAAATATGTAGATTAAGGGACAGAATCAGAACATACTAAAGCTCAACTGGAAAGCACATAGGTAACTATGAATGAAGAATTGAACCAGAGAAGGCCTATTAAAAAATGACCTAATATGAAATCATTCCTCCTAATATAATTCACCTCTGGCAGTTTAACTCAGGTAAAACTATGCATACATTAAGAAAAAAATGTGCATATATACAAAACTAACATCGAGAAATTAAACTACTAGCATCACTATTAAACCACTACATTATCATACACACATACCTACTTACTGAAACCTCAAAAAGGAGACAAGTTGTGTAATTTAACACTAATATAATGAACAACCAATCAAAGCAAGTTTTCCACACTAGAGGCTTCTCCAGTTCTAAATATTTATTTCTTGAGAGTGCAAAGGCATATGGCTTGCTTTCTTTAAGAACAATACATTTTAATACTTTAATTAGCTTAATGCTTTTAAACAGCAGTTCTTGTAAGTACACAGATTTTCTGCAGAAAGACAAACTAACTAAAGCATTCAGGTAAAATATTTCAAAGGATTTACAGTAAAGAGTTTACATTTCTGGAGGCAAAGCTTAATCAGCGCATTAATTTATAAAGAATTATCCTCTTAAAAGTTTCCTAAGCATTCCTGTGTGGCAGTATTTACTTTCTTCTAAGAATAAGTTATCTATAAGGAGAGCAGAATAAAGGTCTGTTAAGTCTTAAAGACAGGGAGAGAAACTATAAACTTAACTTGTGTTGCTAGTAAATTACAAACTCCCACTTTGTATCATACACATTCAGATTTAAGTCTGACATAAAAGTAATCAGAAAACTGACAAGCATTATTCTATGGAGATACTTATGCTGAGTCTAGTCTTTCTTGAAACAACCAATAATTTTCACTTTCTCCACAGAAATCTTATTTCAGTTTTGTTAAGATTCTCTCAAGGTTCACTTTTAAATAAAAATTACTTCTATGCATATTCCTGTCCACATATTACGCTCTGACAACACCTGTAATCTTAAGGTGATATTTATATACTGCAACAACTTTACTAAAAAACCAAAACCACCACCACCATCACCTTGAATTAACACTACTCATTACCCACAAATTTATAATATCCTGAAGCCCTACTATAGCGAGCACTGCAATATAACTTTTCTTATAGCTCAATAATGTCAAACGGTAAGTCCCATAAATGAAAGGCTGTTTCATTTCTACACTTAAGGAATCGGGGACTTTCAGAATTCTGAAATTTGAAAAGAGTCAGAGGCATATAAACCCAAATAAGTTTGACTTCACCTTTTTGATTATCAGAAGTTACAGTGAAGCTGCTTAATTGCTTTAAGCAGCTTCAAAGATAATGGAAACCAGAGACATCCACAAAATTTAAGGTAACTCTGCTAAAGATTTCATAGCAAAGTTGATTCTTAAAAGAACTTATATACAGGACAGTATTTACATTTATCTGAGATGGTTCAAGAGAAATCCAAGATTAAAGAATTAATAAGAATTTGGAGACAGGAGAAAGTCTTGGTATTTCACTATCAGGCACAGAAAAAGCAGTTGACCACACAACTTTCCACATCACTCACTTATAATGTAAATATGTTACCACTTTTAAGGAAAAAAATCAGTAGAGTAACGAATGCTTTTTTAAAGGATGGCCCTCTGTAGCTATGGAACTTAAAAGTTAGTACTTCCTCTCAGATATTGTAGTGAGTTCTGTAATTTTAAAAGATCAATTTTTAACTGTGAATCTTGCATATTCCTTAATTTTATTCTACATTACACGTTTTCTACATATAACATTGCACTGGTGCACAAAATAAAAGGTAAAATAGTGAAAAATCACAGGAATTGGCTGTATAATAAAAAGACTTGTTTACCATAAAACTACTTCCAGCTTCAGAACAGAATATTTTACCAAAACCTGGTTTTATCACTTCAGCAGGATTCTTCAATTTACACTATTTTACCTTTGCAGAGTTTTCATAGCGTTAGACACTCCATCTGCATTTTGCTTAATATAGTAAGCTTTTTTTTAGGGGAATCTCATAAATTACTTCACAGGACAGTTTTATACTCAACAGTGAAAGCATTCATTAAGCTTCATTAATAGAAACTGATGGAAGTTCTAAAAAACCTTTAAGGGTACTGTGCTAACCATACTCAGAGACTGGAGACTTGGCCTCCTGCCTGCCCACCCCCTCCACCCCATTTCTGTTTTTCCTAAGCAGCTAACAATTTGACAGATACTCGGGAAGAATGCACATTCGACAATTCAGGAGACTGAAGAAGAAGAAATACCAGTTATGAATGACCAAGTATGAAGCTAATGAATTTTCTTCCCAGCAGCATCTACATACAATTCATCAAGACACACCACCAGCTGCCTAATCACAATGCACTTACAATCAGAAGAATATTCTGCTTGTGATGTCTGTACAGCTGCCCCATCTGTTGACTGTGGTGTAGACGAGTTATTATCTGATTGCGCTTTACGCACTAGCGCTGCAAGTGGATGATCAGGGTCTACTACCTTCAAAGGCTGTAAACATTTTGAGAATAGAAAAAAAGATTAAAATTTGAACTACGTATTTAAAGCATGATAGCATCAACCTGATTTGGAAAGTGAATTTATCTAAGTTAATACACAACAATAACATTACCAAACACTGAAGTTACCTTTTTTGTAGCTCTTACAGCAGAATCAACAACTACTTTAAAAATTAGTGGAAAACAAAAATATACTTTAAAGTGAACAGAAATTCATGACATAAAAAAAAAAGTGGGTATTACTCTTACTCATTTACTGCCAATGCTGGGACACAGGCACAGAACCTGACTTGTCTAAATATCAGACAACAACACTGCCATTCCTCTGAAAGTCTCCAATGTGTACAATCATCAGTCATTCCCATTATTCCACCACTAATCAAACTCAGAAAATAAAAACAACAAATCCAGCTACATTTACATTTAATGAGTATTACATTCTGCTGAAATATTATTCACTGAAACTATTACTTCATATCACCATTTTAACTACTAAAATCTGAAAAGAAAACATTCTCAGCTTATATACAGAAGGCATTAAATATCTTAATCTTTTCAGCTTCAACACAGGTTTTGTGGGGTAAATCCTTGAGCGATGCCCTCAATACTGAAGGGCATCAAAAACAAATATAATTCTTTACAAATGGAAAAACAATTTATGTACTAGAAAAAACGTAACTTGGGAGTTAACAAAACAGACTTAAATTACAAAGAGTGGAAATAAAATCAAAACAACTTTGTTAGCAGAAAATCTTAACATTTGCATGTTAGAATTCTTGTGCCCATGAATCAAGATGTTTTACACCATAGAAAGTCATTTTATTAGGGTTGAGTACCTTCACGAGCTCTTCAAGCCTACTGCACTTTTTAGATGCAAAGAGACTTGGATGCAGGTAATTTCCATCATCATCGTCATCGTCATCATCTTCTTCCTCAGATTTGACTCTCGAGTCTAAACAGAAGCAATGTCTAAGTTTTATTTGGGTTTGCTATGGATTTGTGTTGGGAAGGAAAGCTGATACAGGATAAGCATGCATTCTTAAGAAACTACCTTTTTCATAAATGCACTTATTCACAAAAACATACATATAAGAAGGTATTGCTAGACATCAATAAAACTAAAGCTTAAGTGCACAGCCAATTCTCTGTTGGACTAGAACTATGCAAGTATTTCTAAAAGCTCCAGGATCACTGCAGATCTTGTATCTGCAGGCTTCCCAAAACAGTGTTTTATTTTAAGAATCTCCTCCAATTTAAGCAAAATTTTGAATCACAACATCCATCTCAGCTGCAGGATAACTGCACTGCTATTGCAACGCACCAAACCGATGTGGCTATTTTATAATAAAAGACCAGTGCATGTTTCAATGATTCACATCCTGAAACCATCCATTTGACAAGGAACAACTTACGTTTCTTCTCGTCCACTTTATTTTCAGAAGGAGCAGCATATCGTCCCTCTTTCATAGCCTTCTGAATGAATTTGTAGTAGGGATTGAGGTAGTGATCAAATCGCAAGAAGTCAAACTGGGAGTTGCGTGCTTGCTTGGCTTTTAGCATAATCTCAAACTGTGCTCCCTGCTTGCAGACAAAGTTTGCAGTTCGTTCTATAATTGCATGCATTTTTGCTGTTGGTGGCTGTGGGAGTAAAATAACATATATTTGTATTTTCATAAGCAGCTTGTGAAGTGTGTTAGAACTCCAGAGGGAATTAGGAAGAGCAGTAGTTCCCTGCCCCTCAGCTTTCTCTAGCTACTTATTTTCATAATCAATTTCAACTAGTGGAAGCTTATCAGCACCAAAAGAAAAACAATCAGTCCTGATCTTCCCTAGCTGCTCTTTCATTTCCTTTTGCAAGATCCTCTCCCATCTGCACAACTATTTTTGCCACTGCACACCAAACTGCAAAGGGCAACAAATCCTGTCTGCGTTTGATGCAGCAAAAAAACTCTTCTAAGCCAGGATCGTTCCATACCATACAGAGGCTTCTAGTGCGAGACAGGAGATGAGTTTCTTGAGGCAGCAGTGCCAACTTAAAGTGGCCCTACTTTACAATACTGCAAGGTGCTCTGAAGACTCAACATGTATAGTCTTCTTCCCAACAGCTGTTCTGTATTCTGTTATCACTGAACGTGCAAATATTGTTTCCTAACTAGAAAAGCTTGTTACTACACATTTGCCTGGAAGGAACATGTCGCATCTTAAGACCAACATAAGAATTGTAATTCCTATGTGCTGTCACATTCCCATATAAAGTCATTGAACACTTCAGCAATAAAAAGAAAATTAGTACAGTCAAGCAGCATCCATGCATTTCCACTCTGAAATCTCATCTAAGGAGCACTGTCGTATCAAACCCAAGAAGTGAAAAGAGCAAGAATATAGTTAAAGAATGAACTTCGCCATTTGCTGTCTTTAATTTCATGCTCAGATAGCTCTGTTTTGTCTTGTGCTCAACAAACTGTAGAAACACATACTCTGTGTGACTATGAAGATTTAAGTGTCACATTAACGATTACTTTTAGCTCTTCATTTTTATTGGTCTAGATACAGAAGTATGTTGCAAACCTCAGAAAACCTTTTTCAGAAGATTGGAAGCACACAAGACAGTGGTTTTCTATTTAGGGGAAAAAAAACGTCTGAGTGATCAAGCAGCACACTGTTAGCTGATTGGATCCCCTTCTAGAGGAACATGATCAATATGGAAAATAATTAGTTATTCCAAGTTTTAATTGTCCCTGTAAAGTACTACCAAAGATTATTTTAATTAGAGGCAATAAAGTTCTCCATAAACTAAAAACATTCGTGCATTGCCAGTTTCACTATTTAATAATGTATCGAGTTTTCTCTTCTACGGTTCTTACACAGAAACACAAAATACATTTAAGGCTGAGAGATTCATAAAGCCGCAAATCAGCAAGGAAGCTCAAAAAAGACTCTTATCTGAAATTACTATCTGGTCTTGAATTTGAAACTGAGATCACTACAAGCTCTGGAAAACAGGCACTATGAATAATAATATGCTTTTAATTGACTTCTAAGATTACCAGCACCACTGATCTACAAAACTTCAGAAAAATCTACAAAGTGAAAAACATTAAATGACAGACATGCAGATACCCTAGTTTGCTGTTTAATAAAGACACTAACCATTTAAACTGAGAACTGTTAGAACTTCTGAAAAAAAAAGAGTACTTGCCAGAGCAGAGAAAAAAACGTTCTGAAAAATACCTCAATGTTAAGTACTATCATCTAGTCAGATATTCTGTTCCAATCTTTAATTGGTATTGTAATTAGATGTTTTTCATGACCAAGCCTGCCTTCCTTTTAAGTTAAGCAACTATCCTCCAATCTTCAGTAAGCCTGGAAAATAAATCTAAGTCTTATGTTGCTTTTCAGTATTCACATCTGGAGAAAACAAAGCGATTTTCAATCTCTCCTTGTAAATTTAACTGATTATTTTTTCCTCTTGCAGCCCATTTCTGTTCACTTCTTAAAATGCAATGGTCAAGAACTGTCATCTTTGCCCATAATCCCTATATCAACAGTTTTAAGCAGTGGAATACCTCCTGCATCCTTGACACCTGTATTTTTAAGTTCCTGAGTGACATTACTGCTGCAGTTCGAGTTGCCATACACTGAACATTCTATTGCTCACTAGCCTCTGGATCTATTTTGCAGTAGTACTGCCTAGGTACTTACGTCATCATTTCACATTTGGATTGCTCTGTATTACAGGAACTATTTTATATCTGTCTTTATTGAACTGCACCTTGCAAACTGTGAACAAAATCTCCAAGTTAGCAAGCTGATTCTCAAAGTTCATCTTATTTACAAGCACTACAGTTTCTTCCCCAAAAATCAGAGTCCACAAGTGTCCTTCCCCTGCAATGACCATCAACAAGTGCCATGTCTTAACTTGAACATTAATTAGCAATAAACTCAGGTATGACCTAGAACACCACCCCGGCAGTTCCACAGATCAACCACGTATTACACCTTTTCCAATCACTTGTGTATCAACATAATGGCAACAGAATTCTGATGTATTTCTTTCTCCTTCTCTTTTTTTAATGGGTAGAGTGAGAAGTTTTTATTAAGCATGCCTGTAAAACCTCACCAGTAATTTACCAGACTTCTATCCTTCACAGTAATTGAACTACAAAATACAGAATAAATACATTCAATAGGAAAACTGATTGACAACATTCAGCTGAACTGAACAACAATTCAAGGCTGACAAAAAAAATTTCTCACAATTCCAAATCCAAGGTGAAGTATATATTGTTTTCAGGATGGCTGTCTAGACCTTTTTTTTTTTTTTAAATCAAAACCAAGTATGTCCACATTTCCTTTTTGTTCATTTAAACATACTAGAGTTCAATAGCTGATGGAGGAATTACTTCAGTAAGCCTCACATTACATTCTGCAACTTACATGTACAATATACCTTAAGTTTCAGAACAAAATTCAAGCAAAGCAGCTATCTAAAACAGCAAACATTCTTTCACCAGCAGTTACTTTTTGGAAACAGCATCCAAACGCTAAATAACCAGCTTCTCGCTGAGCACTCAATGTTCTAACTCCAAGACTAAAGTATAACTCATAATTTATTGTATAAAAATCTTCCCTGAACTCAAAAGTAGGTTTGACAGCACTTCACTAACAAAATATAAGATTGTAAGGAAAAGTAGAGGAAAAAAATTATAACAAGTAAAGTTGTGCATTATAGTTGTTATATAGCTCTTATTTTGTATTAAAACCAGAACAGGATAAACATTTTCAATTAAAAGCCAATGAAGCAGAAAAACACTTTTACACAAATACCCTGTGTTCACTATTAGTTATCCTAACAAAGTGCTTTGAAGCTTTACTGGCTGAGGTTATGAAGTTGAGAAGGCAGGCCAAATATAAATTAACACTTTCACCACCACAATATGAGAAAGAGTACTATCCAATCTCCCAGTATCTTTTATGAAACTTGAAATTAATTGAAAATCCTCATGGTTACGACTGTACTTAAGCAGGCAACTGTTCAGCTCCCTTCAAGAAAAATACACCTGTTGCAATTAAGTTTACAATTTACTATGTAGCAAATTCTCATAACATCACATGAAAGAGCTTCTACATGCTTATTCTTTCAAGTTATTGCAGAATTTGCTAGAAATAAACTATTGCTTTTCTTCTTGAATAGGCTAGTCTTAAACACAGCCTTTATATCCGATTGCTTCCTACCCCCTTCAGATTGGGACTCAGTTAAAAAGAATCCAGAAAAAAATTTTGAACAGAAGCAATCTTTTGGTTTGATGGTCCTTTACTTTTGGACTATCAACCTTGACATCTCAGTAAGTATTTATTCCAAGAACAACTGCCTTTTTTCTGCATTACCCAAAATAATATCACAAATGATACTAAATGCCCTCACCATGAACACTGGAATAATTTCAGTGTGAAAAAGTGTTCTATCAAGAGAGTTGATAGTGCTCTATCAAGAGAGTTGACAGAAATCAAGAATTCAAGAAAGAACACTTGAAATTAAGCTATTTTAGAATAATTTAAGACATACCACACTAAAGTTAATGGGGGAAAAAATAACTAAAGCACCATAAACTCCTCGAAAATTGACAGAAACTTAAGTTGCGCTAAAGGTACACACATACCAGCTCCACATCAGAAGGTACATTCAGTCCTGGAGGGGCAACAAAAGGTTCTTCATTTTCTTCTACATTTTCTGTCTGAGCTGTTTCTACAAGACATGACAGAATAAAATACTATAGGACAAAATATGTCTAGTACCCAAATGTTAACAAATATTTATTTTTAAAAAAGTATATCTAAAAGGATATGCAATCAAGAAATTTATCAAATGAAACTATAACCAGATAAGATCCAGGCTAAACAGGCCCAACTCCCTCAACCTTTCCCCATCAGAGAGATGTTCCAGCTCGCTCCTTCATCTGTGTAGTTCTCCGCTAGACCCTCTCCAGTGGCTCCCAGTCTCTCTTGCACTGGGGAGCCCAGCACTGGACACAGCACTGCAGACACAGCCTCACCAGGGCAGAGTAGAGGTGGGGATTAGGGATCACCTCCCTGACCTGCTGGCCACGCTCTTCCTCATGCCCCCCTAGGATCCCACTGGTCCCTTGGGCACACTGCTGGCCCACAGGCAACCTGCTGCCCACCAGAGCTCCCAGGTCCCTCTCCGCAGAGCTGCCACCCAGCAGGCCAGCCCCAGCCTGTGCGGGTGTGAGGGGTTGTTCCCCCCCAAGTGCAGGACTGTCCCTTCATCCAGGTCACTGATGAGTAAGTTGAACAGGACTGGACCTAGTACTGACCCTTGGGGAACATCAGAAGCAACAGACCTCCAGGTACTCTGTGCTGCTGATCACAGCCCTGTGAGCTCTACCATCCAGCCAGTTGTCAATCCACCTCACTGTCTACTCATCCAACCCACACTTGGTCAGTTTACCTATGAGCACGTTATGGGAGACAGCATCAAAAGCCTTGCTGACGTCAAGGCAGACAACATGCACCGCTCTCCTTTCGTCTACCCAGCCAGTCCTTCCACCATAGAAGGCTATTAGGTTGGTCAGGCATGATTTCCCCTTGGTGAATCCACATTGACTACTCCTGATAAACTTCTTTTCCTCCACGTGCTTAGAGATGACATCCAGGAGGAGCTGTTCCATCACCTTTCCAGGGATGGAGGTCAGGCTGATTGGCCTGCAGTTTCCTGGGTTGTCCTCCTTGCCCTTTTTGAAGATTGGAGTTACATTGGCTTTCCTCCAGTCTTTAGGCACCTCTCCTGCCCTCCATGACCTTTCAAAGATGACACAGAGTGGCTTAGCAGTAACATTTGCCAGCTCCCTTAGCACTCTGGTGCATCCTGTCAGGGCCCATGGATTTGTGGGTGTCAAGTTTGCCTAAATGACCTCTAACACAATCCTCCTTGACCAAGGGAAAGTCTTCCTTTCTCCAGACTTTCTCTCTTGCCTCCAGGGCCTCGGATTCCTGTGGACTGGCCTTAGCAATAAAGACTGAAGCAAAGAAGGCATTCAGTAATTCCACCTCCTCTGTAACCTTTGTCACCAGGGCACCCACCTCACCCAGCAGCATATTATTCTGTAAATCTCATCATTCTTGCTAAGAAAAATAACAGTGAGGCAACCCAGACACAACTTGAACTCACAGCTCTCTTACCAAATGAAGCGGGACTTTTTATTTATTCCTTATATACTTGATCAAAGGTAGATTCTATAACATTATGGCACATTGTCACAGTCTTGCAAAGGCTTCCTACAATACAGACAGCCTTTAAGGTTTGGCAGATTCCGGTTTTAGTGACCAACAGAGAGAGGGCATTCACCTTCTTAATCACTATGCAGTAGAGAAAGATAGTGAAGAACATGTTTGTACTTTTGCTCCCCTATCACCTTCAATTTTTCAGTAGGCTTTTTCCTCTATGTAGGCAGATCCACACAACATGAAATACATCCCCTATGACAAGAAACACTCAAAAAATGTATGTAAAGAGAACTTAGGAACTATTTGGTTACGGAATCTACCAGACAAATGGGAATGAAACAAATGAAATAAATCCCAGAAAAGGCAACACAATTCAGCGTCAGTACTGAAGAGTATAAGAGAAACCTCTAGTAGAATGCAAGTGGCATGGATACTGCCCTGACACAAACTCTCACAAAAAGCAGCAAAAAAAACCCCCAAACCTGAATAAGCTTTAGCACCTGAAAGGATCCTGCATTGTAGCACACACCTCGGTAAAAAAACCCCAAGTTCATACCATGGTAACCCACCAATATGCAACCCAGTATTAACTAAACAATCCTAACTCTACTGGGACATAATTCAGTAATGCTTGAAAGCTTCCTTAAGACCTCACGTTAAAAATGCAAAGTTACCATAAATAGAGATGGGAACACAAGAATCCGAATTCTGCACTTTCTAAAGATCTTGTAGAGGGGCACACTATGTTGAAGACAGACAAAATCTAAATCTAAAAAAATACACCTTTTCATTAATTACTATTCCATGTTTAGAATGATGTTTTTCTTCTTGACCAAGAAACATAGTTTTAACAGACAGCCAGGTAATGAATTACTAGTATTTTCTCAATAAGAATCTGCAAGACAGCAGAATTAAATTTCTTATCCTGATTGCTGTAGCATTGACTGCGCTGTAGTGGGAAAACATTTAAGCACATCAAGAGCAAAGTCTGCAAAAACTCATTAACACAGTTCCATAAAAACTTTCCTGAAATGCTTCAAGATTTTTTACCTGCGTTTTAACACGCATTTTCAACCTTCAACTGCAAGTGAGAGACAGGGGTGCTATGTTCTTCATCTCAATTAACCCTTCCTATTTTTACCCCTTACCTCTTTGTTTTGCAGGCTGATGCTCCTCCTCCTCAGTGGGTTCTGAAGGGTCATAATAATCACTGCCATAATGGAATCCCACTGCATTATAGGTACCATCCTCTGCCAAAGCTTCACTCAGTCTTTTATATTCCTCCTCTTGAACAAAAATGCAATTACTAATCATTAGAATGCATTTAAAAGTTAATTTTTTTTTTTTTAAAAAAAGTATATTTCTTACTTTAGTTTTTAAATGAGAAGTTTTCATCTAATCATTTTAATTTTGATTTAAAACTGAATAGAAAAAGACAGCATGTATATGTGCTGACCATTTATTTCTTGCTGAAGAGATAAAGGCTGCGGGTTAAAACATTCTAATGCAATTATGCATACAAAAGCACAAAATTTCATTTAAGAACACTAAAAATGAAGCGGAATGTGTTTATTTGGGGGGTGGGGGTGGGGGTTGGGTCTGAAATCCCAGTCTGCCCTCAGAATCTGGCCAATTTCTCTGTGGATCTATTTTTAAACTATCCTGAGGTCCTCTCACATACGCAAAGACTCCCGTTTTTCGAATCCACTGGGTACTGTCAAGATAACATCAGAAGAGAGTATAAAATTAGGAGTAAATTTAATTTCATAATTATTTATTTAAACATGTGCTAAACTCAAGAAGTTTCCTTGAGCAATACCTTGCCTCGCCTCCTCCTCAAGCAAGTCCGTATGCAAGGCTAAATACCTCTCTTCATCACAGAGGGCTTCTATTCTAGCTTCCTCTTCAGACAATTGATAATCTCTGTTCCATGTGGAATATTCAGCATCATATTCAGAAAGGTCATGTAGGTGACCACGCCCATCGTACCTGCAAGATGAAACAGCTGGTCAATGCAAAAAACTTAGGGCTTGTGTTTATGCGACTACTTAAATACTTACCCATTAAAAATGAAAAAAAAAACCACAAACTTATACATTAAAGCATACTTCCTTTTAGAAGTTACGTTTAATTTTGCTAATCATTTGTCACCAACTATTGAAAATTTGTTTAATATTCTACATTCCTCTCAAAGAAAATAATAAATTATTACGATTAAAGGCAAAGGTATCCTTTAATAGTTTAAGTGGGATCCATTTCCTTAACAGCTCTTACCGTACGTGCTTCAACCAACCAATCAATGTCACTTGCAAAATACGTTTTTCTGGAAAGTCAAATAGCTTACATTCACACAAACCCGAATACATAAATACCTATCCGTAAGAACCAAACGGTCGAAATTTCCTCGCTTCTTTCTGCTAGTCCCGAACTCTCAGGAGATATCTTCACCATAGAAACTTGCGTCCATTGGAGGTAAAATCATGGCTAGGCTCGGCCCCTAGCCATTTGGCTGAGGAAATAAGTTCTGGGTTATGTGATAGAGAGACACACATACATAGGAACAGTAACATATACATGCAATTTAAGGAGGTTCACCGTAAAAACGGCAAAGATCAATGACGTACAGTTCCTTTCTACTATGCAGAAATAATCTTATTTGCAGGAAAAGCACTGCATTGGGATAACGTTTATGCATCAGTAAGAGAAACTGATTGAAAAGTAAAGTGACAGTAAACTCGACTCCGCTGAGGTGTCTTCCCACACACAACTCTTGACTTGTGCCAACTTGCTAGACCAAAAACAAAGAAAGTAAATATTCTTATAGCAAAAAAGTTAATGAAACACGTAGGTCTGGTTAATCAAGTTCTGTCCACAGGCAAACTTCAACCCATGTCTTCTCATAGCAATATGCTTTTCTTAAAATGGTGAAAATGAGGACTTCCTGCTGCTGGAGATGAAAAGAATCTAAGCTTCCAAAGGAGTGTATAAGATTAGTAATTGCAAGCTACCTTAACTTACAAATGTAATGTTATTTAGATTTCTCCGTATTATACATGCACATACTTAGGTTTTGCTCCCCACAATTTCTGTAAAGCCTGTAAATTGGGTTACTACTGCACAGGACCACAAAAATAGCCTCTACCTATTAATGAAATCTGTCACAAAAGTGATCTGGATTAGAAGTGTGCATTGTAACACTTCTATTCTCATATAAATAAGAAATTAAATACTGCTACAAATATTTATGGTAGGGTTTTTTCATGTCTTTACGTTTATTCCTATTTAACAAATTAATTTTAATCATAAAAATCATTAAAGGCATAAACCCCAAAGTTAGCGCAAGGGCACTTCTTTCTTTTCCAATCTTACGGAAATGGAAAGACCTCCCCTTACTGATAATAGTCCCAAGCCAAACACAGTTGTTAAATCAAAGCAAGAAAAATCATGTATAGCACCAAAGCAATTATGAAATTGAGGGAACAAATAACTATAGTATGTCATGTGATCCTTTTCAAACCAAAATCCTTCCATCTTTCCCAATGAGGTTTTCAGGGTCAGCCACAACCCTTACATTGCACTTTCAGTGCTCCACTCAAATATATCCAACCTGACCTCCCATTTTCCCCCCTCCCCAGGAAAACATTCAGACAATTTATTCTGAATGAATTCATTTCTAAATCCCACCCTGCACTGCTGAAACAACTTAAGAGACCAGAAGAAACATCAATACAGATTCTATTATCCTCTCTGGCCATGAACCTGTGGCTACTGCAAAACAACCAAAAACGGCACCTCAACATAAAATTTGAAAAGCAAGCACCCAAATTCAAAGCCATTCTGCCTAAGACAGTGAATCACGGCACATGGAAAAGGTTATTAAGTCAAAGACTGCTTTTGGGGTATCCCACCAATGGCCTGCAGCCAGATTACATAGGAGAAATAAGAAAACTCCATTCCCCCTAATGTGGATAAATAACTTCCCACTCCCCACACTGCTTAAGTTCTCACTTAGAGCACATTATAAAGTGCCTAACAAGCATTCCCACGCAACAAGGCTCCCTTGGTTTCCAAGTGAGAAAAGATGATGTTTCTGGTTTGCACTGAAAAGGAATAGCTTATTCCCACTCTCCACTCCACTCTATAAACCCTACCCTAACAAGTGCAGTAGACAGACCCATGCACACAGACTGCCCGAAGGAGGGGAACCTCCGAACACTGCCAGAGCGGGGAACCCCAAGTTCCCGCTGCCAGGGGGGCGGCCCTGCAGCGTTACAAAAGCAGCACTGGAAGCACTCTACCAGGAGAAGCTGCCCTCCAACTCTGCCAGTGAAGAAGATCCCCACACGTCTGCCAGAGAAAGCCCTTTGTTCATCCCCCGCCCTCACCTGCCCACAGCACAAGGGGAAGAACAGAAAGAGGCTATAACAGGAGATCTCGCAGCAGTCTGGGGGTTGTGTTACACCGACCTATCGATCATGATCTTGGGGTCTCCCATCCAAGGAATAAGATGTCGCCCCTGCTCCTGGTACTGAGCCTTCTCATCATCTCGAAACAGCTTGCAGGCATAGCCGAACACCAGCAGCTCCACACGGCTATTCCCACCTCCACCTCCTCCTCCACCTCCTCCGGGGGGCCCGGGGACCGCTCCCCCGCCTGACAACAACATTAGGGGCGGCGGGCCTGCTTCTTCTGCAGTCCGTCGAGAACCTCCGACCCCTCCGTACATCACCAGGGGATGCAGCGAGGAGGAGGAAACTCGCAGTAACAACGACTGTCCGAGAAGCGAGTCCCCCAGAAGGCCGGGCCCGCACTAAACTCTCCAGCTCCAGAGCACCACAGTCGCCATCACCTGAAACAAAATGGCGACCCTTCCGCTTCCGCTGGCGGAGCGGAGGCTCGGCTGGCTTCCTGCACCGCGCAGATTCGCTCTTGGTTTCGGGAGCCTGAGGGCAACGTGAAAGGGCGACGTGAAAGGGCGGCGACC
>JAVJGJ010000001.1:84217762-84273399 GCA_035590215.1 Microhierax caerulescens | reverse complement strand
CCCCACCCCCCCACCCCCCATTTGTGAACATATTGGAGTATGCTTTACTATCTTTTAGTTTTGGGGTATTTTTGTTGTTTGCCTCACAACTACTTTCCAATTCCTGTGAATGTTCACAAAGAGCAATTTCATAGGTCTATATAGGTCTATTAATCTATATGTGCAGCAAGTCATGTGCTTGCTAGACTGCTATTCATATCAGTGGGGGTTTTGTTAATCCATACTGGGAAACAGAACATTCAGTCCATATTGTAGGATGTGAACCTTGAACACAATTATGATTTGCTTAGGTTTGATGAAAAATGAATTTTAAATTGACTAGGTTGAGCTGTTATGTTGATTGTTGTCAAATAGAAATCAACATCACTGCACCTCTGTGTGTGGGTGAAGGGGAGAAAAGTTGTCTTCCGAAAGGTTTACATTCAGGGTTGCTAATGGAGTCTGACTAGGCTGCAAGAACAACATGGACTGTCTGTATAGTAAGCCTGTAGGCAGAAACGTTGCTATCAGGCCCTTGATAGCGTGCATGAAATCATGTAATCATACGGACTTAGGAGTAAAAGTTGCTCTAACTTTTAAATGTGATATTTCATATGTGCTTTTTTATTAGATCTCACTGTAGCAAGATTTTTAAGTCTAAAATATTTGAAAAATGCTTCTTGAAATATTTGTTTGAGTCAGGATATAACCTTAAAAAATGGTAACTTTTGGGTAGACAGCTTACAAATAAAAGCAGACTGCAATTTACCTAGCAGTTATGTAGCTGAGTAATAGTTTGTCAGGAGTGTGAAAGCAGTCACTGATAGACATTTTAACCCAGGGCCAGATGGCACAGTGGGACAAACAGACTGCATGCTGTTGCTTATGGCTCTCTGCATCTTGAAGTTGACTATTGTGCAAAGACCTCTGGCAACACTGCCTTTTTGTAAGGCTATGTGATTCACAGAGATGCCAAGTAAGAAGGCTCAAGTGCCTTCATATTGATATTGCCAGTTTGAGTAATGAAATCCAGTTAATTCTTCTTTGTAAGGCTTCAAAAATTTTTTGACAAAAAAATCTTGTTTCTGTGTCAGTGTTCAATGTTTGGCTCCCAAATGTCTCAGCAGTGTCAAGTGTTACACTCAACAGCTGGTGCTTTCAGAGTGTGCTATACACTGTGCCTTCAAATCAGTCAATCTAAAGCCATATGTAATCTGCCAGTTTTTTTTTTTTCTCTAGTGCAACTTGCCATCATCACTTGCAAAACTCCTCTTTTTCCCATTCACACATCGACTGAGATCATAAGGGACAGGGGAAGCCAGTGGAGCTGTTTTTCCTTTGTGGTGGATCACCTAGGTATAAGTTGTTAGTGTTTCCATAATGGCAATATGTAAGACCTGAATCCAAATTAAAAAAGAGCTCACTGCCACTGTTAATTGGAAGTGTGCTTTAATACCTTAGCCCAGGGGTCCTCAAACTTTCTAAACAGGGGGCTGGCGCACAGATTAAGTGGCAGGCAGTCATCTGCAGCTGCTTGGTTCCCCCCCCTCCCAACCCCTGGCGGGGGTTGGGTCCTGTAAATACCAGGGGGCTGGATTGAGGACCCTGGGGGGTTGTATCCAGCCCATGGGCCGTAGTTTGAGGACCCCTGCCTTAGGCTCTGCTATATATGATTGAGATAACATCCATTTCTGAGAGTGGGTGAGGTTGGAAAAGTTACCTGTACTTAAAGGTATGTACTTGGTCCAATTATTTATTTAAAATATTTCAATCTGAGATAGATCCGAGTAGAAAATGCTAAGTGTGAAAAGAGACATCCTATATTAGAATTTATTATTCTAAAATTCATTTACTATCTTGAAAGTTGTGCCTGTTATGCTGTCTTTCCATACTGATGTTAGTTCCCACAGCTTCTTTGTTTTTTGTTGCTGCTTTTCCTAATACATGACTCTATGTCCAAGGCCTAGAACATTATTGCTCTGAGGTGAAAAAACCTGAGCTACCAAATGTGGAAGCAAACTGCTCCAGGATCTTTTGATGCTTCATAAATGTGCCCCTCTGCCTAATGCAGTGGTTGTTGTTTTCTTACGTTGAAAGTCAGAACTGCATAACATTTCACATTAATGTGAATGGAGAACATTTCAGTTAATACAACTTGCCCATTCAGGAGAACCCCAAGCTAATGTTTCATAGGGCTGGGTAAGTTGAAGAGACCTGCTATCATTAGTAAAGACAGACAAGATGTATTTGTTGTCTCCATACTGTGTGCAGTTTTGACATAAAACTACACACAGTAAAGGGACAATATTGATCAGCATGATAAGCTGAATCTCAGCGTACAAGCAATCCAAGCCTTGTGATGTTTTACCTGATTTTGTAGGCCTTATAATATAGGAAGACTTCAAAGGCATAGGTCTCAGCCTAGTATCTGCTCATTGCAGCCAGAATGATCTGTGTATCAGTACAGTTGCTCAGGCATGTCTATGTGCCTGTGCTGATCATAGTCGTAGGATCAGACTTTTAGTAATGTTTTCTTCTTGGCTTGCTACTGTTTGCAATCCTAAAGCTTTATTCATTCACATTTTGGATGGTAGTACACTTGTGCTGAAGATATTAAATCATATCTCAGAATAATTCAATTATACTGGCATTTAACAAAAAACTTTACAAGCAATAGGTGTGTTAAAGATCACTTCGTGTTAACCTCTTCAGTAAGCCTAAGGGTTTCTACTGCTATGGACCTAAGGCAGAAAGACTATAATTATCACTGTATTGCTTCTGTTCTGATCTGCACAGCCTTGGTCATATTTTGTTGTGTTTAAAAAGTGTCATACTGAAGGAGAGCACACCTAAATGTGTTAACATGGAAAGGAAATAAATGCTGCTCAGCAGTCAGTACTTCCTGCAGTTCCTTCCAGTAGAAACAATTTACATTCAGTGCCTTGGTGGCTTCTGTTTAAGAACTTTAGGGTTTGAAATATTGGATCAGACAGCTGGTTCATGTTTCAAATGAAAGTAAAGCAATAACATAATATAGGTTTTTGATATGTCTTGGGAAATAGAATTAATGTCTTAGAGATCTAATTTATGGCATAAGTAGTAGTATTCTGGTGACAGGAACTCAGGTTAGGATGGACAATGATAACATGAAAAGTGAAATTAGAATGTTAATTATGCACATAACACTATATTGTGAAACTACTTTATATCTTTGTCCTAATGATAAAAGCAAAAAAAAAAAAAATAGGATCAGTCACACACAGTATTCCCCAAATCTGGAGTAATGAACTCCCTGCTGAGGCTCAGGGTTGATATTTCATAGCAAACATCTTATTTTTCAGGACACTTTAAAGGCAAGTTGATTTCTTCAAGCTTCACTTCATGCAGTTTCCACAAATTCAGTTTCTAGAAGGGGAATTGTCTTCAGAAGATTATAATATTAAAAAAAAATACATACAGTACCCAGCCCAAGGATTTGGCTTAAGCCTTGAGTAGCCTGGTCTGACTTCATAGTGAATCTGCTTTGAACAGGAGGTTGGAATGATGACCGCTCCTGAGGTCCTTTCTAATCTGGATGACCCTTTGTATCTATATATCTCTTCCACTGACTTGTACTCAGTGTGAGGAATAGATCAACCCATTAATTTCAAGAGGATCTGTCTCTCCTTCAGGAATGCAGGCAGCGATGGGCAGAGAGTAGGGACAATGCTGCTGTAAAACCGAAATATGGTTTAGTTCAATTTTAAGTTGTCCTCTCTAGCCACTGTTTGACTTGCTCTTCAGCATTTTGGCTTGGGTTGCATTGCTCTTGATCATCGAGGCTTCTTAAATCACATGTCATGCAGGAAGCTGCCACTGCTGAAGGGTCCTCATTTTTTGCCATCTTTTCAGTGCAGTTTGTTACTCTTGCCCCGTTGCATTTCCTGGGAACTCGTGCTTCTCAGCAGATGAGATGACAATCTTCAAAAGACTAGTGATAATTTCATTGAACAAGACAGACAATAATACAGCTGCGTGAATCACACTTGTAGTCACACACACAAGTGGATCAATGAAAAGCTTTTAATTTTAAATAGCTGTGTGGGTGTGTACCTGCATGTACATGAGGGTGTTACTGCCTTGTTAGCACCGGGAGAATGAAGAGCACTTTCTTGAATTTCTGGTCTAGGAGTGGTAGAGGCTGGTTGTCACGTATTACCGTGTATTAATTATTGACTGTATTTGACTTGTGTTAGACTTCTGTTTAAGTGTGGAGACTAGGGAAATGACCACGTTTGAGCTAAATGAACTCCAGGCAACCTCGATCTCAGTTCAATGATCGAGGCCACCTGGATTGAACTGAGGATTAGAGCCATGAACCAGGCACAGCACAGAACTTCTAGATGCAGACTTTAAGGAAGATTCAAACATTGAGCTGAAAAAAAGACTTTAGAAAATACTTTCTTTTCAAACACAGAGGCTGACTGAAAAGCTTTGAAAGCCTTTGTAGGAGAACTAACAGCAGAGTAGATGTCTCAAAAGTTTATATCAATTTGCGTAAGCAGGAAATCAGGATTAGAGAAATCCTAGAACTCCTCCAGAAGTGAATTCTGCATTTTGAGCTCAGATACCAGTGAACCCACACTGGAAAAAAGACCTCAATGCTGTCAGACCTAGTGTCATCTTAGCAAAGCTGAAGGAACCCACATTTACTGTGCTCAAAAAAGCCACAGGATTTAACAGAGATGGGGTGGGATCATCTTTGTATTGCAGCAGGGCACAGACACTTTTAGTTTTTCAGTTGATTATCTTCTGTGTGGCTCCTAACAACCTGCTGTCTTCATAAGATTTGTTTCTGGATCATGTTATATTAATTATTGGCCTAATTGTATCTGAAAAATGTCACTGTGGTTTTGGAATGTGTTCTAGGAATGGAGTGCGTTGTTTGCAGTTTTAGTCCTCACAATTACAAAAAAAATCTATAGATGACTCTCTTGTTCCTACCTAGTTGCTGCCAGTTCATTTGGAAAAAGAAACAATGATCATTAAAAGAAACTCAGACTTTCAGCCACGTCAGAAATATTACTTGTAACACTTGAGTATTGTTTTCTGTGGGCACTGTTACTGCAATAAGAAGCTTGAGCAGGTCTAACACAGTGTTTCAGAAATGCAAGAAGCAAATACCATTGTGTTCTCAAATGGATACTTGTCTGCAGAAACACTTTATCTAAGAAATCACTTCGCAGAGCTTTGCCATTAGGCAGGATCTGGCCACACAAACCTTTCCCAAATGCATACTCTGAGCAGGATTACTTAAGGCTGACTTTCTCCTGGGACACTTCTGTCATGGCACGCTAGTGAAAAAGCAGTTTCCTTTCTCCCCACAACAACCTGTTCTTCATGTAACTTCCCCAAAGTTCACTTCTTTGTTCTTTTTATTGGTAATTTTATTAGTGTTTTTCAAAGGTTTATAGTCAGCAAAAAAATAGGTTTTGTTATCCCATAGGAAGACTTTTTTCCATCTTAAGTCTTAAAATTTAGGCCACCTGAAATGTAATGCCAGCAATGACTGCTCTGTGCCTTTCTTTTGTGTGATAATCTTCTCTAACAGTTTTTTTGAAATCTGGTTAAGTTTATTCTTTCTTTGAGGCCTGATCATCTCACAAGACTCAGAAAATTATAATCTTTTCATCCCTCCTTCAACATCAGTTCCACATGGCATCTGATCTTATTCTTTCTTTATAAGCAGTTTACTGATAAAAAAAAAAAAAAAAAAGTCTTAAAATACATCTTTCCTCTGCTGGACTCTGTGGTGTTCTACTATAAATCCAGTCCAACCCATTTGTTCCTGTAAGAGCATATCTTACTCAGATGTAATGAAGCCCACTCACAATAAATAACAATAAAATTCCCAAATGATTCAGTGTATTGAACCAACAAAGTGTGACTACTTAGTGTGAGACTGCAGTGTGGGATTTAATTATTTTGTAGGCAATTATTCTGGCATTTTTACCTGGCTCCTTCCTCAGGCAAAAATCTCTGATGTTATTGCAGTATTGTTGGGAGAAGCCTGAGTACAATATGAGTATAAATAACTTCAGATCTGGCAAAAATTCCAAAACAATAAAAAAGGTGTTAAATTGGCCTTGTAGCTCTTTTAAGCCTGCCTAAAAGTTTATCCTGAAAAATAATTTCCAGCTTCAGAAATGGTGATGCTATCAACTTTAAGTGTTGGGTTTTTCCTCTTCTCTTAAATTTTCCTCTCCTGTGTAAATTTTCAGTCTGAATCTTTATTACCAGAGAAAATGGTTTAGATTGGGGCACGTGGCATGTTTTGGCAAGTGTTTGGGGTTTTTTTATTAAGTTTTTCTTGGGTAGTAATAACCCTAGTTTTTGGAAGAAGTACAACTTCGAATTTGGCAGTGGTGTTTGAAAGTGCTAAAATGTTTTGCTCTAAGCATCATCCATTCTTGCTATTAGAAGCCTTTGAAAAACACCTGTTGGCAAAATTGCCTGAATATCCTGTGAGCCTTTATCATATGCCCATGCTCCACACTGGGCTAAAGGGAAAATAAACTCCATGATACTTCTTACAGCTGACTTCAAGAAAAGGGCAGTGGAGCTTAGTGATGTCAGGAGTACTGAACAGCTCAGTGAAATCCTGTAATTGGAATATATCACACATTTAGAACTATTGCAGAATAAGGTGATGCTGGACAATATTCAGGGCTAACAGCACAAGCTAATGTGAAGATCAATGGTACTGGTGGTTTTGTGTTCAGTGCAGTGATGGTAGAAGGACAAATCTGTCTTCTAAGACTGAGGAAAAGGAATTATCCTCCATCATAGTTTCCTATGTGTTCAAAAGTATAATTTAGTTCTCCTATGCAATTTTTCATGTGCTCTGTGCTCAGAAAGTTCTGCTGGTCTGGACAGCAAGGTGCAATATTCCTGAGACTTTATTTATGCCTTCTCAGCAAATGGCCTGCTAGCAGCCAAACTGAATTAATACATACATTGCACATTGGACTGTGGGATTTTCATTCCTCTTTCCTGAGTAAAGAAGGGCAGAAGTCAGATTTTTGGGAAGAGGAGAAAGCATATGGAATTTGAAAATTAACCTGTAAGTCTGAATCTCTAAGATGCTTCTGACAATTTCCCTGTATTTCATGCAATACAATGCCTTGTCCTTTTTAAAGTTCCCTGGGACACTGCTCAGTAATTAGCTAAAAAAATGTTTAAACTTTCATATTCATTGTCTATATTTCCCATGTGAAATAAATACTCATTTTTCCTTCTGTGTTTAGCATAGGAATCCTAAAAATGTTTCTTTCTTTCTAAGTTTTTGTTAAAACATGCTTTCTAGCATGATGGCTTTAATCCCCTGCATGAGGAGGAGGAAAACTTGGCTGGATTTCCAGAAAAATGGGAAGCTGTGTAGAGTAGCTGCCAACTGTTAACAGATATTTTTTTCTCTCAAACCATTATGTTAGAGAAATGCTGCTGTAATTTAGTACTTCACGTGGGATTACTTACAGAAGTCAGTATTTCTTCATTTTAGCCTTGGTCAAAAAAGGCCATTGAAAAGGCCTTTGCTTTCAATTTAACAGCAGAAAGCCAAAAAAAGGGCCAAATTTGTCTAGTAAACTCTACCATTTAAAAAGAATTCTCAACTTATTGTCCTTTTTTGATAACTTTCCAGGTTATGTTTGATTGCTCAAGTCCTTCTCAGCTGCATTTGCCAAAAGCCTAGGTCTGAGAAGTATTTTGTCAGCTTCAAGAAGAGAAGACTCCAAATGTATTTTTTTTTTCTCAGATAATATCACAAGAAAGGCAAAAGCTCTAGACAAAATGAAAGATAAGGCTTTCCCCCCCCCCTTTCTTTCTTTGTTTCCTAGGTGAAAGTTATTCAACTTTTGTAAGAGCCACAGTTTCTGTGTAACAAAGGCTAACACTGTAGTCTTCAGCATAAAGAAAATAACTGCTAGCAAGGTGTTTTCTCTATATCAAGAAATCGGTTACTACTTAGATTTCTTTTTAACTGTTAAAAAAATAAAGCTCTTAAGTAGCACCTATTCACCTTTCTAGAATGGGTTCTTTCACTGCAGAAGGAGAAAAGCTATTAAAGAAACATTTTATCTGTGTCACAAGGTTAAGTATGTAAGAGCTTGCCATTGTTTTCTGTTTGGTGGAGTTCTGAGCAGCCTGCTTGATTTCTGGGCTATGTAGGTTCTTCATATCCTTTTCTCCAGCCCTTAGATATCTAGAAATGTCTGAAACCTTTTTCTTCTGAAATCAACAGCTCCTTTTTCGAATGTGGAGAAAGCTGCTAACTTAGAGGGTTAGTCTGCCTTGACTTAAGTCGATGCTTAAGAGGGCAGGCAAAGCACTAGTTTGGTCCAGCCTCCCTGTAACTGGAGCATCCAGCTGTCAGGATTGCACCACAAATTAAAAATAAACACAAATACAAAAACCCCAAACGAGAAAAAAAAACAACCAACCCAAAACACCAAAGAAACAAACAACCCCCAAAAAAACAGCCCAAGAAATGCACAGAAAAGAGCAGGAAAGTAACTTAATTTACAGCATTTTACTGTTCACTTAAAGGATCCTGTGTTTCTCTGCCCAGATCTGTTAGCTGGGTAAGGTCCCAAACCAATGTGTGTCCCTGTAATTAATTAATTATTTGTTGTGTTTTCCATTATATGTAAATTTAAGGACCAACTGTGTTTTCAAACAAATTAACATTGGTATAGCAAATATTTTCATGATTTTACTTTAATGTATGCATATTGTAGAGTCAATTTTCTGCTTAAAATATCTTAAAACACTAGGTAAAAGTTCCTAACTAGGAAGAAGTAGTAGCATATTAGCCAGTTGTGACCTTTTCTGATTTTTCATTTATGGAACTGAATTCCTTAAGTTTCTCCTTAATATATTAGTTTAGAACTGTCCTGTAATTAAATGCTTGTTCATGTTTCAGCACTATAAAAGCTTTAAGCAAAATGGCAGAACCTCTCTCTTGGCACTGTGATGTTAAAAGCTTCTGTTGTTGAGGAATACTCCCTTTTAAACGCAATATGTGAAAATTGTTCTTCTTTGTCTTTCTGAAAGCCTCCTTTATACAGTCAGCTAGCTATGGAAGCACTGGCCATTACACAGAGATGCAGCACAAGCCCACGATACAGAGCTTTGAGATGTAAGTGGGTTTACATGCCCCACCACTGGGAGTTGCTGCTTATGCCTTGAGACCTGACCTCACACATGCTTGTGTTCAGCACCTACCAGATTGCTGAAAGTGGGTCCTGTCTGGCGGGTGGTCTGTAACATTCTGCCCTCTTCTCTCTGTGGGAATTTGTAGAAATATCTCTCTTCAAAATACATTTACTGTGCTCTTACGCTCCCTGGATGTTTGTCAATGAAAAAAAGTAGACTAATCAGTAGCTATTTTGAAACCACTCTGTCATTGTCTCTGGGTAGCTTTAAACACAGAAAAAGAATTGAAGATTTCTCTGAAACTTTCACGTGTCTGCCGGAGTAGTAATTGCTGCCAAGGAGCACCAACCCTGTCGTGACTTGTAAGGCTAACTATTGGCTCTAGGCAAGATCTGGTAGTCAGACACTCCGCAGTTAGTGCACTTTGATTTCCAGTCACAAGAGTAGATGGTGGATGGTTGCAGTGAATGCTTCTGAGCACCAGTTGAAACCTTGTTGTTTTGGGAAATTAAAGGAAAGCAAAACGTATTTGCATAATCCCAGTTTGGGCAGGATGTAGGAGGGTGGTTTGGGAATGTGCATAGCCAGGATTGCAAGTATAACTGGAAATGGGCTGAGGTTTTCAATTTTTAGTGTATGTAGCTATTAAAAAGATTGTGAGCAGTTTCAGTTACAAGGAAGTAGTATTTTCATGGGAAAAGAAATGTTAGGTCCCGAATAGTGTTTTTGTAAGAATCAGCAGATGGAAACTGAAGCCAGATATATGCCAATTAAAAAAGATTAGACATACATCACAACTGCTGCAATAAATCCACAGTTCTCTGCCCTGAAATGCCTTTGAACTAAGCTTAAGTATCTTTTTGGAAGATTAACTTCAGCAAAATACACACTAAGCTTTAGTCAAATGTAAATAATTGCACTTGGTCTAAGAGTGATACTTTTCCATTTGAAAAGCCATTTGATTAGACCTTCTGGGTAGCTGACTCTGGATGGAGCATGACTGCCTCCCAGGGGGCTAGGAGCAGTGTTGAGTTGTGGTGTTAGGTAGACGCAAGTTTCTGAATGAAGAGCATGTTTCGCATTAGATTTGAGTAAAATGTGGATGGCAAATTGTGATGGGCCCCAGGACGGTATTATGTATATGGAAATAGCTAATTGAAGAGCATTTTGGGGAGGCTGAGTGATGTACATATTGCACACCATGCAGAAATAGTGTTAGTAGAGCTACCAGGCTAATAACCTACTGTGAAAACATCTTGAACATGATGGGAGATGGGAACATTGCAGCTTCACACTTGTGTAAGCTAATGCAGTATCCAAAACAGGATGTTTCTCATCAGCTGTTAATGATGAAGAGGGATCTTACTGTTCTAGAGACTCCTTTTCCCTTTATGAGTGGTGGTAATTGAGCGGCAGGCATTCAGAAGACGCCTAAGGAATTTTTAAAGATTTACCTGTGAACCACAGCATTTGCTCAACTCTTAACTTCTCCTGGTTATGTGTTTAGGCTAATTTAGCATGTATGTATGACACGCCTCTCCAATAGGGTGTAACCTCTGCTACCTCTTCACAGCCTTTGATTTGACTTTTGCATCTATAGATCCAAATGTGTCAAATATATCAGGGAACGCTATTAACTGACTATTTGCCTTCATTCTCAAAGCTGTGCTCAAGAGACCAACAGCATAAATGTAATGAAGGATCCTAGGGTGTCCACTGGGGCAATTCAAATGCTTCTGCACTCACATATAGCAGATAAGGTGCAGTGCCAACACCCATTGTTTTGTTTTTATAAAAATGCATTCTTGTGCTCTGAGCTACTTGTTGTCTTCAGTGCTGATAGCACAGGGAAAGAATGGCACATTTACTATAAATCAGCACATGGCACTGGCTTTCTGTTGAGAGAAATATTGTTTATTAGAGCTGCAGTTGGCAGCACTTACTGGCAATTTTTCTCATCTATTTAAGTGATAGATAGTAGCAGCCATACTGCATGGCCAGATGTATCTTTGGTCATGTGCTGTCTAGTTTTTCATATAGGAATAATATATGGTTTAAGATGCTTGTGAATATGTTGTAGTCTTCTATAAAACCCAAATTTGCCAATGACTGAAGCATATAATTTCCTGTAAGCTTTATTTCATTGATACTGCACAACTTGTGGAGATTAAGCCATTGTAAAAAAAGGTACTGATGCTTTGTACAGAGAAATCTCATTGTACTGTGAAAATACAAAAAGGCAAATAAATATATTGTCTTGGGTATCTCCCACCTAATTACTATTAGTGATACACCAACTGAAAAGAGTTCTGCAGAAACAGGGCAGTGTCTAACCAGAAGAAAGGAGATTTTTCTTGTTTTCCTTGGTCAGAAGAACGTTGTTTGGCAATGCACAAAGAGTATAGCAAAACTGAGGACCAGCTACAGATTTTCAGTCCTAGTCCGGTATTTTGAGCTCATGTCCAAATTTTTAAACTATTTAAAGCTAGCTGTCCCTCAGTGGAATCCACATAAAGGTTTTGCCCTAGGAAGTTTTTGAAACTGAGCTACATTGGTTACTACTAAGTTTAATGTGAGATACCAAATTTTCTAAAGAAAACCCACCAAAAGTATTAATGTAACTGTGAGCTGAAGCTGAGAGATAAAAATGGGATCCTGGTCAAAGCTAAATTATACACAAAAGTGTTTTGCCATCATTTTGTTATCTCCAAACTGGGTTTTTCACCCAGTGTGCAAGAGCCAATCCACACACAGAGCCGAGATGTTTGTTATTGCATGTTTGCAAAGAGATGGGTGCTAGGTGGTAAATCCACCAAGCTAGCATGCCAGTTCACACATGGTAAAACATTTTATAGACTTTGATCAACTATTATCAGTTCTTTTACAGCTAAATTTAGTCACCCTTATTCTCATTGGTTCTTTCGAGCCTTATCTCCATTTAAAGATATAGTATTTGTTTTCACTGCATATGTTCTTTGAGGAAAGGGCTTTGTTAGTAGGGGGCTTTCTCTGCCTGAGGGTGGGTCTTCCAATATATTAGTTAGGATAGTTCACACGTAGTTCAAGAAGTTTTCTGTTTGGCCTAATTGGCCATTTGGTTCTTCTTTAGCCTACCTTGTTATTTCCTAGCTGGATATATTTATGGTGTCATCCTGTTCCTGCTTACAAGGCCATGTCTTGTCAACTATTCATAGGGGTTGATTAACATCCTCTGGTTTAAAGTCTTTTGACCTCTTGTTTTTCATTACAGATATTTACATATTTTTTTAAAGTAAATAGTTCTTTCATCAATTTTGGCCTGGTCTTTTAGTGCAGCGAAAGACTAGTCACAAGCTTGACCGCAGAGCTGGACCTGGGTGTCCTCTTTCACATAAATTTTGTGTCTAGTTATTACCCTCTTTCAAACCATCGTGGTGTCTGGAATTTTTTGTGTGCCAGTCAAATTCTGTGTAGGGAACGCCTGTGAGTCAAGGACTCTCCAGTTCATCTGCTGAGAAGCAGATTAGTTACAACTGCTTTACTAAGTAAGTGCTGGTTGTGAAGAACAGATTGTTTGTGTCTTGCCCCAGTAGTCATTACTTATTCTAGTCGTTATTTTGCTTAGACAACGGGTCGGGGATAGGTCTTATGAGACAGTTTTCTGCCTTATAGGCTGCTTCTTCCTTGGGCAGTACTGAGGGATGTCATCTCTGCAGGTCTTCAGGTCAAAAGAGCTAGATGCTGTACGACTTCCAGCCTAACAGCACTGAGGTCCAGGCCTATTCTTGCCGATGTTAGCGGAAACTAATAAATGCAGGACAGATATATCAGATTATCTCTTATTTACAGTATTGCCTTATTCTCCTTAGCTAAAACAATAACACAAAACCAGCTCTTGTCTGCAGGAAGTAGTAGTGTCGTAAGAAAAAAAGCACAAAAATACGCACCAAACAAGCCTAGGATTTTGCTCGGGGCGGGAGGGGGGTGGGGGGGGGAACGGGGGGAAGAAGGAAGCCTGTTATTCTTCCACTATACAGCTGCTCTGATTGGTAATTAGGGAAAGAAATTAAAAGCTGTCAGTTAATTTCTGCATTTTGTTTTCAATGCACCAGTGAAGGAGCAGAAGCACCAGAGCTTTTTTTTTTTTTTTGCTTGATTTTTAAAGGGAGATTTTTTGTGAGAGATTTTTTGCTTGATCTTCAACAGGCAGGGGAGTTCTCTGCTGAGCAAGGGTAGCGCTGCTTCTAATAACAGGTGGGAAATTTGCAAATCTATTGAGAACCTACTTCTTTTCTCTCTGTTATCTAGTTTTGGGATACTCCCAAACCAGATAAATCTAAAAGCTAGTCTGCTCATTTTCCTTCATCCTGAAACATACACGTGTGAGCATTAGGCAAGCTTGACATTATTGTGAGTTTACTTAAAATGAGGCATGTACTGAACTCAATGATTTGTAGGATTGAGTTTACAAGGCTCTTCTGAAGGACAAAATAATACATAATCTCTAGCCATGAACACAGGCACATATACCCACTTCCATTAGTCTGTACTGCTAAGGAACTGTATAGATGCTTGCATATTGCAACTAAAAAGATAGCATAATCTGTGACTAAATCACAGGATTAGGGGTCAGAAATCTGTATGAATTTCTTGAAAATAGGCTGATTATAGCAGCATGTTCATCTGCAACAAAATACTATTCTATGCTTGTCGGTTACATATTAGATGACAAATTAGAGAAGATGGATTAATCTGGAAACTCATGCAGATTACTACGATAATGTTGATAAACAAGTATTCATATGGTGCAGTGCTACTGACACCTTCTTTCACAATTGTATTGTCTATCTCTATTGTTGCTTTTAGCCTTCAGCCTGATTATTAGCAATTCTACAAGAGGGGCAGAAGTCAGTGATAATTCATGCCAGTATTTTGGAGCATTTTGAAGTTATCAGTGTTATATATAGTCAGAACCAAATCCTGATGTCATTAAAGTTGATGGCAAAATTCCCATTGACTTAAGTGGGACCTGAATTTTTATTCCAAATAGGAACTGAGTTGTCCTGAGTGTGTGTACTGTAAAGCACCTCTGGATAACTCAAATGGCAAAGGATTGCAAATAAAATACCTCACAAAAATTCATTGAGTAATATACTTTCTACATAACATCAGTTGATGACCTCTCTTTCAGAAGTGTTTGGGTTTTTTTTTTCTTTCTACTGTGTATGAAGTTAAATGACCTTGATGTGATGACAATCCAGTCTCGATTTCCTTCCAAATAAATGGCTTGAAAATATAAAGTATATTTAATCTCATTAAGGGTGACCACATGGGAAAAAAAATTAGCATCCCGTTTAATGAAGCTGTCAGTGTTGTCATGTGGAGGGTGAATACTGCAAATCAATACAAGTTGTTCTGCTTGTCAGCATTCAGGAAACAATATGTTAAAACCTGGCAGCAAAATCTTAAAATGTAGACAGAAATTAATTGAATTTTAAAACTATTAATTTTCCTGTCTTATAGTAACTTGATTTAGCTAGGTTTGTACCTAGCCTATTACTAGCTGTGGAAGGAAGCTATTGAACAGGCATACAGAGTGTCACGGACTAACATAAATATGGATAAAACTGAAATTGCATGGAGACACTTAAATTCTCAGCTCCCCCAGAGTCAGTGGTAGATCTGCTGTGCTTTTATGTACCTCTGTTATGTATAGAGTAATTACCAGCTGAGCTGTTCCCATCCGTATGTAGTACTCAAATGAAAAAGACCTAGAAAAGTGGCATCAAAAAAATTCACTTAGGTTTTGTAGCATTAAGTTTTGTAGCTTTGTTTCTGTAAAGTGAATTTCCTCTCCTGTTACCCTTTGGCTTCATAGCTTGTTCTTGGTCAAAGTATGGAGTGATTTTCAACAGCAAAAGGAAGGACATCATGTTTAAGTGCAGCATAAATAAATTTCTCTGAGTTGAAAAAAAAAAACAATGAACACTTGAGTTACATTCTTGGAATAACTGTTCTTATAATAACAATATAAATAGCAAGATGAGATCAACTAGTAAATATTATGATCCCTATAGCTGGAGTCCTATTCCTCACACCCTCAAAACCTATTTGTTTCTTGCATCTTGTACATATGAAAGGTCAGCTGGATTTAGACCTTCATGTGCTGTTAATTAGGTGATAATCTCTACTTGCCTTCTCACTTGCCTGTTTTGTGTTATAATAAACGGCTCATATTGCTATGCTGTACCTCAGTAGTGTTGACTTACCTTCTCTATCCTCCTAGGACTGTAACTTTAAAAGTCACAATTTAAAAAGTAAGAGCAGCTGAGAAAACAGGAGAGCTGGCTGATATTGCAGAGTGCTTTGTAATAAAAGCAGCAGAATCAGGACCATGCCTGTTCCCTCAGATGCCCATTGTGTTTCTAGATGACAAATTGCAGACCCACAGTAACATTTTGCCCTTTAGTTTGAGGTGCAAACAAAGGGCTATTTTACAAGTGTTTTGTCTCAGCTCAGATAAAAGTGTTAGTAAATACAGTCCTTTATTTGCAGGAGTGATTAATGCTTTCAGCTTTGGAGCAGTATTTGTGTTATAATCACTATGGTTCAGTTTTGATGGCTAGGTCTTTGTGCCTTATGCCAGGGCAATGCTTCTAAAAAATAAAATAAAAAAATATGGGTATGTGAAGACTTGGAAGGGAGAGTGTAGCAGCTGAGACACTTCATTATTTGTTGTCATTATGGGAGAAATAGATCAGGTCCGCTAAAAATGTAATTTTGATACTTAGCAGTTGTATATTCAAAGGACTTTATAAGCTTTACCTGAGTCTATTCACAGGGGAGAAGCTATTGTGAAGTAGGCTAAGAGACAAACTGAAGTATAAACAGTCCTGCCCTTACTGATAGATGCTTTTCCACTGGATGGCATCTAGAAGCACAGCATGCCTTTACAACAGATTTGGACAATGCGTCCAAATAGGATCACCTGAGCCATCTGAATAGTCCTCTCCTTATCCATATCTTATCTTGAGACCTGTATTAATTTCACACAGCTGTGTGGATTTTCTCTGTAGAAAGACTACAGAAATAAGGCTACTTCTTTAATTTTTTTTTTTAAAAGGGGGGTGGGGTGGGGGGTGGCGGGAGGAAGAAAGCAGAAAGCCAAAGGGAGTGAGATAACTGAAAGACTCCCTTGGCTCATTTTTGCAGTGCTACTCTGGAAGGGGCAAGACTTGAAAATCAACAGGGACAGGCTTGTCTTTCAATTCTAATATTCAGTAACACTTCTGAAGAGATTGGCCATTGTATGACTGGTGATTGCAGTTTGAGGCTTTCAGGAGGTAGCTGACAGATGGGTCTGGGCTTGAAGGCCACCTGCACTAGTTGGTATAAGCACAGCCAATGCATCATTGGTAGTGATCGCTGAAGTAACTCCAACCAGGTTGGGGTGGTGCAATACTGTGTAGTACAGGTCCCCAGAATAGCAGAGGCAAATGTAGCGCTGTGGCTTAAGACAAGCAACCCTCCTCCAGTTAATTTCGAAGCAGCCAGTTTATCCAGCAAGGCTGAGGAATCTCAGTGCCACCCTGCATTATGCACAGCAGGGCAAACTGCCCACATGATAACCAAGATGCAAGTGTGCTGGGAAGGTTGCAGCACTTCTCTGCCTTGGCAAGGCCTTTAATCTTATCTACACCCAGTTCATGCCAGTTTAACCACTTTGTTGCTGCAGTGATTGTAACTGAATTCATGTGAATAGAATATATAGACAATTCCAGTTGTTACAGTAATTATGTCTGAGAGGAGAGATTGCATTGCGTTAGGACTCTGCTGATGTCTATGCATATTCAAAAAAAGCACCACCCTCACCACTAGTTGAGTTTTTGTGGCCTGTACCAGCCTGCTTTCTTCTGAAGGATTCTAAAAGCACCTTCTGCACTTAAGAATATAGAGGTTGTGACTTTGCTATCTCACTGCTGTCACTTGTCAAGCAAAGCTTGACAGCTGCTTAGCTGTTATTAGCAGGACTATAAAAGTGTGGTATAGCAGCTAGCACAGTTAGTTGCTTATGTACAAAAGAAAAGTGGGCAGCTAAGTATCAGGTAGATTTCTTAATTAGAAGTTTAAGATAGTGCTAGAAGGAAGTTGTACATTATGGTGAACTTAAATGTCACTGTATGAGCCGTTGCATACATCTATATATAAATCTCTTCATAGAGTACTTGATTTGATGGATCCACTACTGGTAAAAGTAATTTGAGATCCTTAATGAGCGTCACAAGTATCCTATTCAATGGGAAACAGCATCATTAGAACATACAGAATAACCAGACTTGGATGGAAAGTAATTTTACCAGCTGTCATGAGCTGTCAGTTACAGAAGGAGCTTTAAGTGATTGTAGGAGTCTCTTACATCTACAGTGGTATTGTCTAACTCTGCTTAGTGGGGAGGTGATTTGTTACCCTCAGTAGCAGGCTGCATGGTTTAGACAAATTGGTCTCTGATTTTTAGAGAGGAATAATTTTTTTCTCCCTGGTTGTCAGTTTATATACATTTTTAAATGGACGCATTTGTAGCCAGGTAATTATAATTTTGTCTTTGTGATTAAATGGAAAAGAGCATTGTATACAAATGACAGCACTATTCATGTTTCACTATTGCTGAACCTAAACAATATATTTTTTGTCTCATAACCATATCCATTTGTAATCTTCCTTTCCCTCCCCTGCCTCTAGAGCAACAGCAGCAGAGCAGTGTGGAGAACATATTGTAAGTCTTCTAACTTGTATTCAAATCATGAGATGACTTGCTAGTTACAGAGCAAAGGATTGCTTGGCCTGAAGGTATGCTGCAGCATAACTGGAGACAGCACAGGATCAATAGTAAGTTTAGGTTGGATTTTTTTTTTCTTTTTAATGAGTAGTTTCACAGTTGTGCCCTATTTATGGCAGCATATCTGAACAAAAACATGCCATCAGCTAATTGTAATCCCTTACAAAACTAGGAGGCTTGCAAGCACAAACTCAATAGCTAAAGGATTTTCATCAAATGGAATAAGTTAAGGGCCAAACTAGAAATGCTTAGTCCTTATTTTGATCTGAGTTGTCACAGCTCTGATCTTACAGAGCATTGATCAAACAGCAGCATGTAACATACCTGGTCTAACTATAATTTAGCTGGTTTAGGCAATATAAAGTGGAGATATTGTAGGAATAACTCCAGGCACTAGCTTATCCTGATGTGTGCGCTGCATGCATCTGCTGCGATGTTTCCCTGAGATACCTGGGCAGCAGGCACACCCTCCACACTGGTGTTTGAGCAGGTTGATGATGACTTCTGCTCTGAGAAGGCCCAGGGATGCTTCCACCCCATAACACTCCTCAATCAGTCTTACCTCCTAACCTAATGCTTGCCTGTCTGAACGCTGAAGGACCTAGCTTACAGCAGTAGCAGACAGCTGCAGCTTCTGGGTATATTCCCCCTGCTGCGGGACCCATATTCTCACCTAAAAATGTGGCTGCCATGCTTTTGGGTGCCAGGCTGGTGTTCCTGCATGCTGCTGTTCTGGGCTGCATGGGCTGGCTTCTGAGAGCTACCTCAGTGGTTGTTACAGAACCAGACTGGTGTGGACTTCAGAGGAACAAAGCTTTTTACTAAATCTCCAAGTGGAAAATGAACTTTAAATTCAGCAGAACAATTCTCGCTTATCCTTATTCTTAGGAGGAGCAGTTGGAGTGATAGGGAGGGGCAGTGAGGTGTTAGCCTTCCTTTTGACACTTTGGCTTTTATCCAGTTCATTTGGCAACTAACAACTACAGGGAGACAGAATTTATTAAAGCCAATGATGGTTATAAATCGGTTCCCAAAGGTGTGACGTGTGCAGAAATTAGTTCCCTGCTGTATGTATCTCTTTTCTAAATTTTTTGAATTGGAGAAATGCAGGAGCTCTAAGGAATTATATTTTCATGGCCATCAAGAAGGTTAGAGAGAAATTACTTCTCCTGTTATGAGTAATTACTTCAAATGAGAAACCCAGTCCTTTCAACACTGGCCTCTTAAACCATGCAGTGTGGAACAGAGATTGGAAATGCGCTGTTTTGTGGACATGAGAGAAAGCAGGTGGGCTCCTGACAGAGCCGGTATTGAATTAGAGCCAGGACTCTGAACTGTACCTTCACCTGCATGGAGAGCACAGACTGCTTTGTAGTATTATTTCTCTCCACTGATAGATATAATCCATAAAGGAATAAGGATATTGGAGCTGTTGTGTTGTGTAGACCTATAGATCAATACTGTGTTCAGTAGCAGATAGTATGGAAGAAGGGTACGAGAAACTGCTGTGCTGTTCAACATGGAATAACCTGGATGAAATAGTATACAACTCTTCAGCCCATATCAATTCTGTTTTGTCTTTTTTTACTCTTGAGACATGTGGACTAATTCTCCCTCCAAAACTCCTTTGAGGAGGGGTGGGTTTAATTTGGTTATCTGTTTTGTAATGTGTGATATTGTCTGAGCATGTATTTAGTTATAAGAACATCCAGAGCAGCATTTTACAAGCCTATTAAGATCTTCCTCCATTCCTTTTTAATTTTTTTACCTTTCAAATTAGTAGAGCTATTTATAACATGTGGGAGAGGAGTGTAAAAAACTAACATAAACCACACACACCTCCCTCCCTCCCTCCCAAACCCTCAAAACAACAAAAAGGCATTGTGTACTAGAGAAAAATATATTCTTGCCAGTCTTGTTTTTTAAATGAAATGTTCAAAGAAGCTCTCATGACATTTAGAAATATGTATAATCAGTTATGCTAAGTTTCCCAAAGCTTTGGGATTCCTGCCCCTTTTATATTTGTGAATAATACTCTCTCATCGTGCTGCAACAGCGTAGGTGAAGAGCCACAAACCCTTTATCCTCACCATTCCCTCCCCACCTTTGGTAAATGCCAAGTATCTTTTTTCATTTACCTTGGAGGGGACATCTCAGTAAAGTATAACGTCTAAGCTGTAACACCACCAAGGCTCAGTGCCTGTCCTGTGGAGGTTACAGTTTTGGCTCTTTTCCCCTTTGCCATGCAAGGGCATGGAGGGAAATCACTTCCGTGTGTTTGTCGTGTCCCAGGCAGTTGGCAGAGCTGGGAATAGACCCACATTTCCTAAAGCCAAGTGCAGTGTTCTCTGTGCTGCACTGTGTTTTGCATAGTATGTGATATGAATGGGCCTTTAGTTTTCTTTGCACGGTTGTTAACTCTGCAATCAACTTAGTGAGTGGAACGTGTTTGCTGAATTTGTGTATTTACTTATTTCAGTCTTCTGTAGATATATCTATATAATAAAAACTCAGTAAAATTGTAATGGTTTAACAAAAAAACAGACAACAAACCAACCCTTTCATCAGCAGATCATTATCTTATTGCGTGCAGGTCGTGCCAGGGTGTCACTGGCCCAGAATCTAAACAGTACCAAACCAGGAGAAGTCATTCTTCAAACATGAGTCCCAGAATGAGCCATTGCATTATATAAGATCTATGAATTATTCATCATCTCTGATTTAACATTCATCCTGCCACTGAGGCTAAAGCCAGCCATATATTTGCTGGTAAAAATAAAAATTTGCGTTACAGTGGATAATGATGCAAATTGTTATTTTATCCTTAACTGCCAATATCATTACCATGATAACTTTATATACAGATAGAAATTGTATCACTTCATACTTTGAAGTCCTCTGAGATCCAATAGTCATTCCTGTAAACTTGTTTTATATATGTACGTGTGTGTGTTTTTATATGTGTCTACACAGTCATATGTAGTAGAGACCCTACCTTTGGATTCTGAATACCAGAGGGGCAAAATAAAAGGACTGTGCAAATAACAATATATTCAAGAAGATGGTATTGCATTATACTTTTTGCTATATGCTAAGCAATCCTTCATGTTGGCCTCTCTTTCTTTCTCCATTCAGTTTTCAACGTGACTTTTCTTTTTCTCAGCTGCAAATGTTAGAAATTACATTCTTTAACTTTTTCCCTTTGTTTTTGCATAGTAGTTGAATCCATTAACTTGTGAGGCTAATAACCTACAGTGGTCAGCTCTGCCTGGAATACTGAATGTATACATCAATATAATTAAGTGGTGACATTTCAGGAAATTTTCCAGTCCAGTGTTGCAGCTTTCATTCAATTACATATTTAGTCCCCCATAGTTACATAGGACAGCACCAACATGAGTTATGTAACCTAAAGGACGAGTTCTTTTCACTGTCAGAGTAATTAGTGCTTGCTTTCTACAGTGTAGAGGGTCAAATCCTTACCCTCAGGTACATTAGGCTGACTACAGAAGGCACAAAAGGTGTTTCAGTTGTATTGCAGCTCTCTGCATGTTGGTCTGTTGACTTGAATGGAGCTTTTTCAGTTTTGGCCTGTTTCATCATCTTGTGAGACCAAAGTTAATAAAATTAACTCTATGCAGTTTGCCCATCTTGCATGTGTAGCCTACATCCTCTTCCTCAGCACCTCCAGAAAACTTGCAAAAATCCTTGAAACTAAGGTCTGAAATAGGGCAAAAGAGCAAGCCCTCACTAGACCCAAGTGGGTGTGAGGAAGAGTGTCATGTTGACCTTAAGAGGTATGATTAATTTTAAAGCCATCTGGAGTTCATCCAAGATCCCTAAGCATATACGATACGGCTTAAAAAAGAAAATGATTGGTAAATATGGTTGACCAAGGTCTCCATTTTGTTGTATTGGTGAATAATGATGGTGAGGGAGACTATCACAGCTGTTCATTATCTTTTCCCTGTGTTCAAAGCAAAATTCTGTTGCATTCACTGAGATTTTGTTTTCTTTGACTTTGTGCGGAAAGCTTTGTATACAGGGTGTGCTGCAAAGCCAAGAAGCACCAAGACTCCAACGCAAGACTGGTGTGAACTATTGCTTGCCTGCTTACAGTCCCACTGGGCTCTGGACATGCAAGCCAAAACAGCTTGCACAGTCATTTTTCTTGGTACTGTTAATGTGCTGAGCCAAACCTAGTTTGCTCTTTCTTATTAGCCTTCAGCCATCAGAGTTACAAACATTGCTGTTTGCAGATGTTTTTCCTTGTGCATAATGGAGGGACTTTCCAATGGAGAAATAGAAATGTTCCTAAGGATAACCACTTGTCATGAGGGCAGGAAGAATTACATTTACTGGTTCATCTGCTGCTTATCTTGATCTATTTTGTATGTTTGAAGTAGTAGAAAGTAATTTTTAATCACTGTGGGTAGGAGAAAATAGATATATGTCCCCTTTGTCACAGGTGCAAACCACTTTAATCAGCAGAGGCCTTGCTCTGTAAAGTAAAATCCAGTATGTCCAGCCTGTATTATTTACATGTACAGGCTTGCTTACATGAGCAGACTGTTCTGTCACTGAATACTGTTGCAGGTCTGGGCATGAGACCTGAAATTTAACATTAATGGGCCTTGATGTATGAAATAGTAGGAGCACCCTTACAAGAAAATTCATCTTCTTTCTGCTGTTGTTCATTCTGAAGTGCCTGCTACTGCTGTTTACATATGGTGCATATCTACTAAAGCACTATTTTGAAACCACTGATGATTTTGTTCTCTCCACCGTTTCTTATACTTTTTTTTTTTTTTTTTAATCCTTTACCATTGTACTAAGCCTAATGTTAACATGGGAAAACTTCAGGGAAGTCACAGATGTGTTACTATGAATTTATCCCTATCCTTTCCACTTCAGATCAAAACTATGTCACAAAAGGCATTGCAGATGCAGTTCCTGTCCTGGAGGACTTAGTGTTACTGTAGAGGCTATAAGCAGGGGGATTATGATGGGACATTTGGTTTGATACCATGCTGTAATCTGTTGTCACATTCCTGAGCTATGTGTGCAGCTCTTGAAGAAGCCAGGTATCTTCATGGTTTCAACAAAATGGAAAAAAATCTTCAAATTTCCCACATTGTTATTTTATGCTATTGCTCATTATGGTAGAAATATAACTCTTGCTAATTAAAATGTGTATTAGCAATTAAATTAAACAATGCCTTAAAACGCTCAGCTTTGCATAATATTCAGTAGTTTCTGCAGGGGATACTTTCTCATCTGTATATATTTTTCTAAGATAATTATGACATGATTTCCTTTCTTTCAGAGCACTGAAATCTTCAAGGTCTTGACCAGAACCTCAGCCTCCTAATGAGGTAGGTAGTAACAGAAAGGGAGGAGGGAAGGAAAGAGAAAATAGTCAGCAAGCTGAACAACTTGGAAAACCAAATGGAGAGGATCACATCCTCAGATTATTGGATAACCAGTTTTTAATATTTACTATAAATATATTTTTATTTATATATATATTTAAATAATATAGATTAATATATAGTTGATATACTAATTTCAGTTTTTAGTAAGCCCTGTTTGATCTATGAGTCAAGGATATATACAATATTTTTCTTTATCTTGGTACTTTATTATTTGTAAACTTGCCAAAGTTTTTCTCCATTATTTCTCAACTATTATGGTGAGGTATAAAGCTACAGAACATTAGATAATGTGTGTACTAGTATATTTAGAAGTGTTGTAGTAATTTTAATGTTATTTGAGATTAGAATCCAGATGGGTACCTGATGCTGAAACGATTTTTAACTGGCAAAACTGAAGTCTATGCCAGTGCTCACTGTGGAAGAAAGTACAGATTCAAGCAGATCTTGGTGTCACCCTCTCAGTTGTTTCAGAAGTTGGCTATCAAAATATGTTCTTTGAGCACTGAATAAAAAGAGATTCCTCTCATCTTTTCACCACACAAAAGGAAGCATAGAGTTAGGTATAAAATACAGTTTCACTTGAAAGATCAGCTTACAGATGAGCCATCTATAACTACAATATTTTTCTGGTTGCCTGTCTTCCAACATTGACCTTAGGACTAGACAGTCACTATGGGTTACCTGTTTCAGATGCCTAACAGTGACTGACAGTTTGCTGGCCACATTCTGCTCTGTAATCTCCTTGAATGTCTCACTAACTCTTGATAGTGTAAATTTGGCACAACTTTTATGTTTTTATTTCAAGAGCTCCACTAACATTAGGATACAAAACTGCTGTTCAAGCCAAGTTCTCATCTGACTTTGTATGGCTATCACATAACTTACAGGTCAGAAGACACTTTCCCAAATTCAGACTGAATTTGTGCAAGAAAATTGAGTGGAAAGCTAGGAGTGTACATTTTTTTCAGTGTGACTTTCTAGCCTAGACCACCATTATCAGATGGGGTGAATGTACTTATTGCTGATGGACCAAATGATCTATGTTCTGAGGTTTCTGCCAGTATTTTTTATGTAACAAACTGGAATTCTGAGAGTAGAGAAGTCAGATTTGCAACTGCATTTTACTACTTCAGTTTCTACTGCTTTCCCCTCCCTTTCCGATTGTATTTATCCTATAGTATGCTGTTGTGCCTTCCAGTTCACTGCCACGTGGAACTGGATCGTAGTTAACTTTTTCATATTGCTTTGGAAACAGAGCCAGCTGCTGTGGCATTTACCATGAACAACTTGAGAGTTAGAACACCCAGCTAAATGAAGCAGTTACAGTCGGTTTCTGTGGACCTTGTTTTAAATATTTTGTTTTGTTTCTCTTCTAAATGGTATCCCAAGTAGGCACAGAGTAGGGAAGGTTATGCTAATACTTGCAATTATCACCTCCTGGAACTGCTAGTATGTCTTTATTCAGACACCTGTCCTAAGAGACAAACTGCCCACCTGGAGTCTCCACTCTCCTGTTCAAAGCAAGTTTCAGCTCCTGCTCTGAGTGCTATTTATTCTGGGAAGGAAAGGACCAAGGTTTTTTTACTAAATCTGATAGAGAGCCCTGTCTTGATTTAGGCCACACAGATGAATTCACTGACAGAGCGCTGTTTTGCAGAACCGCACAGCAGGAAGCAGCTATCACCTGAGGAAAATGTTGGAAAGCAAACCTCATCTTTCTGATGCTTTTTGTAAACCAATATTTTTCTGACTACATTCTTATGCTTTCACATGCCCAAATCTTCCTTCTCTGTGCTTACTCTTGCACTACTGTAATCAAGAGTACAACTTTCATTGACTTCACCAAACAGGAGGATCAGGCCCATGAAACTCCTGTTGTTACAGGGTACAGTGCACATGCATACGGTAGTTGGTCTGTGTGGAAGAAACTGTTGAACCAAATAATGGGCTCAGACCTTTTAATCCCAGTCATATAGTGTCGGTAGAGAAAGGGGCAGAAGCATAACACACACTGGGCTGGGATCTCATTTCATTTGCAACTCCAGGGTGGGGAATGCCAAATGGACTGCAATGAGGGCAGGTTTCTAGCAGCAATCAGCATGTGACTGGTTTTGCGGCTGGCGTCTTCTTGGCTGCTCTGTAGGTTCCACTTGCTGTACAGTTGCTAGAGAGCTATGAAGCTATCTACAGGTGAGGGAGTGTGAATTTACTGCTATGCCATTACCATTTATTTTTTGGATGTGTCTGTCTTTAATTTTCTATGCCACAAACATTTGCTTCACCCATCTAGGAATGCTTTATGGTAAAAGCAGCCAATTCTTCCTCTGCTTACAGTTGTATTTTCTATAGAAGTGCATTTAATATGCCATAAACACCTCTAAGCTGATGAAAATGGTATTTCTTTCATTGCCTGGTTTGTAAATGCCACAGCAGGTCTGACACATGTTCCCTGAGCAGACTACACAGGAAAAGTTCTGCACAATTTGCATCACAAGGTCAATGTCACCCTGTTTTCCCCCTTGCTGATGAGATGAATAGCACAGAGTCTAAGAGTATAGGTCACTACAGGCAGGGTCTCAAAGAAAGAGGTGGAATGCATGGGGGGAAATAGCTGGCTGTTAAAAAGTGGGCAGGAGTAAGATGTCATGACCATCTCATGACCAAGGCAGACTGAAGGGAAGGAAATAATGGTGAGTGCCAGTTTTTCAAGTGAGAGTTGGCTGCAGAAAATTTTGGAACAGCAGTGGTAATAGACGTGGCATAGCCCTCTGTTTATTTGAAAGCTGTGCTGTGTTCAACAGCAGCTTTCCCCAAACTGGTTTATTTCACCTCTGCTGAGCTGCAGCATATTTGGTTGACTTTTGGAAAGGACTGGGGCATGGTTTCTCTTTTAAGACAGGTCCATTTTATTCTTGGCTAAATGATGCCAAATCCTTATGCTAGTGTCCTGTCAGATGAGCACCAGCTCATTCTTTGGAAAGTGTGCTTGCATTTCTGGAAGTGAAAACTGTGCTGGATCCAAGTGCCTCTTCTGGCAGTGATAGAAGAAGGTGACATTTGGCTGGCAGCACAGCCCTGCAGTGAGCGATCACTACAGGGATGTGCTCATTACTTGGAGATGATTTTACTCTCTTTTGCTTCTCGGTTTTGTATCACCAGCTTCTCAAAGGGGAATGTGGATATTAGCTCCACGCATTTGTGCTCTGAGTCCCCTAGCAAGCAGCTAGTTGAAAGGTGTGTGTGCCTGGCAGGACAGGGATTGGGGAGAGGTGTAACCTCTTTTCTCTCAATGGAGAGATTTTTTTAATTTGGGTCTTACTTCCTCTTAGCTGCCAGTTTTCGTTAGACCTAGAGGCATTCACTTAGAGACCTTTTCCTCCGTCAATTTTGTTTGAAGCCAGCCAACAGATTCAAAAATGAGGTGGAAAGAGTATTAACAGCACATGAATAGGCAGATGGCACAACTGTATATGTTTCATTTCCTGTGGGAAGCCAGAAACAGTTTTCCATCAGAAACTTTCAGTTTTGAAACATTTAATGGGAAGTCATTCGAAGAAAACTTCTGTAAATTGCAGAAACTTCAATGTAATGCCTTAGTCTTTGTGCATAGTTAAGTGGTGTGTGAATAATACATATACTGAAAAAAACCTGTATCTTCAGTGACTCACATTTTCTAAATTTAGCATTGTCTCTGTGCTGGCATTCCCTGTCTGTGAAATGGGAATAGCACTACTTTTTGCCTCCTGTCAGCACTGTAGATTTAACTTTACAAACACTTTGTAAGAAGTGCTACTGAAAAGCTGACAAGGAAAAGGAGCTAGGATTTGCCTATAATGCAGGAAGACGGGTCAGATGCTAGGCAATAAAACAAAGATTGCATGTCAGTCAAACTGGATGCTGCTTCCCATTCTGTGCACTGAATGAGGCTGCAGTCCTGTGGAAAACCAGTATGTGGTCACATAACTAAAGGCACTGACATAATGCATTCATAGAAGATTGTTTAACAAAGGTTGCATAAATAACATTGGTTCTGGCTTTTCCTAATGCCTGAATGCTTGGCTTTTTTACTTTATTAACAGTCTTGCAAGCTCCTTTGCATGGATGTCTGTATAACAGTTAACTTCTTCCTCCTCTACTAAAGTACCTCTGTGCTCAAGAAATAAAGGGACATGCTCCAGGTAATGGAGAAGGTCAGAAATTATCTGATTTTGCTTAGCATTTCCATCTCTCTTTTTCATTTGCCCTGTGTGATTTTTCCCTTATGCTGAAGTTAACACATTCACTGTGTTAGAATGTTTTTTCCCTGCCCCGGGTAGTGGTCCATTCCACTGTCAATTGAAAAGTATACATTTATCCTGTGTTGTCATCATATCAAGAGCTGTAGCTTTAGATACAGCCTACCACATGACCTTATCAGGCAAAACCTTTTAAATCCAGGTAAAATATCTTCCTGACTATAAAACAGTTCCAAATCCAAAGTATCACTGGAAAAGTCATGCAAAAATCTCTGCAGAAGTACTAGGAACACCACCTGTTTTCTGCTTCCTTATACCCAGCACACTGGAAGCAGAAGCTATGAGCAATTCTTTTGCATTTCATAGTTGGAAGTGGTTTGACACTGCATTGATATGCTAAAAATAGCTGAGAAACTGCATGCACAGATATACAGCTGCTCTGTATAATTTTTTTTAACTACACAGATCACAGATTTCAGGAATTAATAACTCAGTATCCCACCTGGCTTCTTTATGTCAACACTTAGCTCAAATCACAAGACATTTCCAAAATGCAGTGAAAGAACCAGTCTTTGGTAACATTCTCCTAACTGACTTTGACAAATGGTGTGTCATCTTGAAAACATACACTCCACAATTCCTTGGTGTATCTGGAGTGCTACCAAATGTGTCTGCTCTTCCATGAGAGTTTAGATCTCCCTGGGGCTATCAATCCTTATCATCTTTTTAAACCTGAGTTTTGGAGATCAGCTTGCTGTGAGAGGAATGATACATAATGTACTGGTCTGACACAGGGAGGAGTTCTTGTGGTCTTGTTCTCTTTGGCCATTGACGTGTGATGAGGAGATGTTGAGAACACAGGATTTCTTGCAAATCGAGTAACTCCTCTGCAGCTGAGGCCTGGATGGATTATGGAGGAGAAAATTCATGTCAATGTATGCCTGTGAAAACCTGTAAGAAAGTTTTCTGTAGAGATTAGCCAGAATGTGCTGGGTAAAAACCTTTCTCATTGATGCAATAGTCATCTCTTCTGCAGTGTGAACTGCCAGCATAGAAGTGCTTTTTGTTTACAGTCTTCATATATTCTGCGGTGCAAAACCTGACATTGGATTGCTGACACCTGGAAACAAGAACACTTAATGACTTCTAGGCTGTCTTGTTGATTTGTCAGTGCCTTTCAGAAGTGGTCACTTCTGAAACATTGGAGAATCACTGTTACCTGCCAAAAGGACACAACTCTTTTATTAAGGACTTCTTATTCCTTAACCATGTACTCAAAAAATAACCTTGTAATTGTTATCCTACACTGCTGAGTTATAGTAGAACAAAGACCCAAATTTTGAGATTTTATCCTTTTAGTGCTCACTGCTCTCTCTTATTTGGCTTCATCTTCTGAAGGGCACAAGGAGGAAGAAAAAGGTTAAAACCTGCAATGGTTTTCTGTGTTCATTTCTTTGAGCAAGAAGGCTAATCTTTGAGCTCTGATGTCAGTTATATGTGGTAGCTAAGAGGAATAGGTGGTAAGGTATCTCATGTGAAAAAAAAATATTCCAAATAAAGATTCAGTACAGCTGTTCTCTTCCTTTCCAAGGAATGCATCTATCTCATGGCAACTCTGATTTATTAGGGCTGTGCTGAAACAGGCCTCTTCTGCTGCTTTGCTTTCTCCTTTGCTTGATTTCATGCACAAATTTCTCTGTTCCACTTTGAACGATTATGGGCTCTGAGATACTGGAATATTCCAAGCTGTGGATATTTCAAAATCACATCATGCACAGTGCCATCTGTAGAGAAGTAGGTAATGGCCTAATGAGACAAAACGGTAGGAAGTTTGGTACTTCAGACAAGCCTTTTAAGTGTGACTGCTGACTCTGTGGTGCTCCAGTTCAGGTACTTTGAAAGCACAGGACATCTAATCTCCCAAAATCATCTTTCTGTGCTGTCTCCAAGTTGGTATCTAGAATTGGGCAGACATTCTGAAAGTTACTGTGCTCTCCTGTTTTCTAGCAAAAGGTTTTATCTTAAAAAGAGACACTAGGAAGGATACCAGGAAAATCTAGAAAGGAGAATATGTCAAAGGCTGAGAAAGTTTATTCATAGGAACTTTCCAAAGTTCATCACTGTCTAAACACCTGAAAATATGACTGCTTTTTTGCCCTTGGAACAACAAATAAGCTATTAACTAAAGCTTTTATTAATGGGGGGAAGAGGAAATGTAGGGACCTTAAGAGCCTTGTGTTCTCATTACTGAAGCAGTATGTCCTTTGTTTTCGTAATCTTTGTTAGAGTAAAAGGTGCAGCTCCTTGATAAGAAGCAATACCTAATTAAAGATGTACCATCACTTCTTCTTTCCAGGGAATTGTTTTAGATGAAGAGACAGTGTCTATCAGCTCTCCATGAAAAAAGGTCGGCCATCAGGCACCCTGCTTGTCTTATGCCAGCCAAATGATCGATGCTGGTTGCTGCTGCCTCACAAGTTCCTTGAAAATTTTGCAGCTTTTGTTGCCAATTACGAGCCTATATAGGTCCCCCACGCTGCTGATCCCTCTTCACATTGGGCTGTATGTTACAATAGCTATTTTTTCCTCTCTGGTGATTCTCTGTCCGTATGTCTGATGTGCTTTGTTCTTACATGCACAGAAGAAATACCTTGGCGAATGAAATTATCCTGCAGAATCCTGGGATATGCTCATGACCAGTGTTTTGATTAAATTGTCTTTCTACTTCCTTGGCAGCCAGGCTACTAGACATATGTCAAATCAACTAAGACAGCAGTTTGCACAGTCATGTGAAATGGTGAAGCCTATGGGCTCTCAGGCAATATTAATGTTATGCCAGTTTTGTTTGTAGCCCTATGTGCGTTATACTGCCTGCCTTGTGGGTTGGTTCTGGTCATTGTGATGAACTGCTAGATGCTCACTATGAAGATTTCTTATCCAGGAGTCTGGATTAGTTGTCCTGTGGGAGTGAGACTAACAAAATAAGGTTCCTTATTTTAAAATCAAAGCATGCTTTCCAGAATGGTGTGTTTTAAGTTTACTGTGAATTAGGAATGACAGAACACTAAAGATAAAGATGACATTTTGAGGCAAGAAACCAAAACTGACAGCCTCCAAAAATGGATTTAAGGGGTAGGTGACTCGTCGCAGTGCCAAGGAGCAATGATAGGCAATCATGTTCACTAGTGGAAGTTGAGAAGCAGTCAACAGAGGAAGGAATAGCAGGCAATAACTGAGGTGAATAGCAAAGCGTTTCTAATGCACCTCAGCTTTTTTCCTTATTAACAAGCAAACAACCAAAAAAAGCCCACCCATTCCTAAACAGCAATAGCTATGAGGCTGTATTTCTAAAGCAACCTAGCAGTATATTAGAAGCTTTTGCTATGTTTTGGAAAGGTTAATTTGCACAGTATTCCTATGATCTGGAATGAGTTTTATCTCCATGTTATATTTGGGAATTAAGGCACAGAGGGATAAGAACATGAGGTGATTTGTTTAAGGTCATACAAAGTACGAGTGTCCCTAGATTGGGCATGATCGTTAGTTAATATGTCTAAATGACTTGTTAGTGCTGATCTCTGCCTTACCACCTTCCAGGTAGGAGAGCTAGCTCTGACTGTGTGGCACCACAGCAAGCAGAGCCGATTGTCAGTGTCATAAATGCACACCCAAGGTGCTTTCTTTCACTACTAGTGATCATGATGGGTTGTTGCTTGTGTTATAGCATAGACTAGGGATTTAAATACCAGTTTAAATTACCCTGTGGAAAGTGTTGCATGAACACAGTAAAAGTTGGCTGCTTGTCCTAAAGGTCTCATAGGTATCTGAAAGAGAAGCAATGTCTTCATCCTACCAAGATGGTGTATCTTACAATACCATTAACTGGCATCTTGACTTGGATGTGGATTTTCACACTGACTGCAGAGCAGTGAGGATTTGCCTGTTCAATTAGTAGCGTAACTGTATGTGATAGACAGAGCTCTCTTCAAATACAGTGAAGTGATGTCTGTATGCCCTGTCGGTGTAATTGCTACATGGGGCATAGCACCTGGAACTAATCACCTCTTCTGAAGAGTTTTCCTAGGGATACCAATAACTAGAGGAATACCAATCAATGCATGAGGTGACAGAGGCGTTAATCAGAGTTGTTGCTGCTTCTGTATTGTCTAAGGACTCATCTGCTTGAGATAAATTATGGGCAGACTGTTAGTGTCCTTCATGTTATATGAAGTAGAAAAGACTCCAGTCAACTCCCAAAGTTTGAGAACTATTTTGTATGTAACTAATTCCCTTATTAAAAACTAGTAGAACCCAAATAATGCACAATCTTGTGACTGTTCTGTTTGTATCAGTTCCTCTTTGGCATGCATTTTTTATCTCAAACCATAGCACTCAGTGCTAGCCATTGAGTGCACAAGTGTAAGTGATGGTGTTTTTTTATGTGCTTAAGCCATTTATTGAAATTTTCACCTTTTTTTTTTTTTTTTTTTACTTAAAATACTAAAGAATGAGATGCCCAATTCCATTTGAAGTGCAGTGGATGATGGATATAAATTCCCTTAGGTTTCTTAGAGAATCCCATTTGCTTTGTCTAGTGGCAATTATCAAATGTCTGTCTTTCAGCTAACAAATAAAGCCAGGCAATGAACAGCCTGTTTGTTCTTTGACACAAAGGAAATGGTGTCTTTCCATGCAACTGTGGGAAAATTGTGCAGGCAAAACTGATAGTAAACAATTAGAAAGGTGTAAATATGGAGATCTTTTGATACTCCTTGTCCCACCTTTCCTACATATGTAAGGGATGTTTGCATATGCAATGAGACGTTTCCATGTAAACTTAATAATAACAGCATGCTGACCTGCTAATGTCTCTAATACAGTGATGTGTACAGTGCTTGGCAAAGTATTTGTGGATCTGGCTTTACACCTAAGCATAAGAAATTAGGATCATAGTCATAACTCATGAAAGAGAAGGAGGATTTGGTGGCCACGTCTAGGAGAAGCCAGAAAATAGGGAAGAATCATGAAAATATGAAAAGTGTTGAATGATTTGACTTTACTTTGGGCATTAGGTGGCAATGATGTGTGGCTCCTTCCCTCTGTCCCCAAAAGTCTATGCTCCAGTAGAATGCAGATGGTTATTGAAAGTCACAGCAAAGCATAAGTCAGAGTATATCATGGAGAGATAATGGTTTGTGAGAGAGCAGCAAATCTTTCACACAAAAATGAGATGGGAAACAACTGTAAAAAGAATAAGGAATGTTGTTTATAGATGCTTAATAGACTCTGCCTTATCTTTGTCAATAAGGTGAAATGAGAAGCATATATATCCATCTCCTCCCCCTACCATTTTCTCCTTTCTTTCTGTCTGCTCCCTTAAAGTGACTGGTCTATGTTAGAGGAAAAGAAGATACTGAGATATAACTGACTTGGAAATGAGCTTTACAGGGAGATTAAGAAATAAATGGTGCTTCTTCTCACTTGTAAGTATAAGTAGTCTATAGTATATGTTAGCAAAAACTAGTTCCACTTATTTTTTTTTGTTATCCTTTCAGGTACACTTATTTATTTGGATAAGTAGAGGTTATAAGAGTGTAAGTTTTTCCTCTCTGTGTCATATCTTCTCTGTGAATGGTTACAGGTCGTTAAGAGGAACAGGTGCAATTACAGAGGATCAGTTCAATGGTTTTATGCTGAAGACAATGAGAAAAAAAATTCCAGGTTTTGATGTTGTTTCTGACTCTTTCAGCCCTGCACTCAGCAGCTTCCCAGTAAAATCTTGTTGGGCAGCTTCCTGGTTTTTGTGTTTTCTCAATGTTTATATACTAGTAATGTGTAGAGGACCCAGAAACCATAAACATACAAAAGAGAACTTTTTCTTCAATTACTGTATTTAAATCATATTCGTAATGTATCAGCTGAATATTTGTGCTTATAACTCATGGCTTAGGATGACATCTGGAAGTCCCACTTGACTTCTTGCAGCTTGGGTCCCGAGTGCCTCATTCATGCATCAAACAAAGTTAGGTTTGATTTTGATATAGGTATAAGAGATCTTTTTATCAGAGAAGTAGCAATAGTAAAAGAAGGCTAGTAAGCTTTACATTCTTCAGTAATTAATCTAATAAGTTTGGAAAAATTAAAGGAGAAGTGGTCCTGATACACGTTACTTGTGAGGCACATGTTTAGAACAAAGTGTTCCAGCCTAAGTGCTGCTTCTCCTACACTACAGCTATACCTCAGCCCTTCAGACTTTTGTCTGAAAAGCAGGGATTTTTTTGTGCAGTAGAGGGTTTATAAATAATCATTGATAAAATTGATGATTGTAGAGTGCTGTGGGCCACCATATAACTTATTTCAGTTTATATCTACTCTGTGCCTCCTGTCTATAATGTAGTAAACATACCTATGATACGGTGAGATGTTCAAATGTGAGCGGAGGTGAATGATCTGTGGTCTCAGATCAGTAGGTTTGTTTCTTCAGTTTCTCTGCATAACTTTTTAATAGGCAAAAGGATTTTTTTTTCACCATGAAATGGTGTTCCCAGCTAGCCATAAGATGAGACTGTCTTTGAAATGGTTTCATTATTTCTCATGAAGGAGGATGTGTGTTTTTAACCCATGTAAGCAAGGGGTCACAGAATAAGATCACCAATAACATGGAGTTTCAGCTATTAGTTTTTATAGTTCAGACTAATGTCAGAATCATAGACCACCATTAACTTTCACTCTGTAATGGAGTCTAATACTAGCCAGGGATGGGATGCTTGGTTAGCATATGTCAGAATATTTACAGAATTCATATGAAAAGTACAGCCCTTAATTAGCTGTACAATCTAAAGGAAATAAATGACATTCATTCATATAATTCTGTCTGCTTTGATTTGATGCTGTCATGCATGAAGTTCAACTCCCCTGTTTCCTACCAGTCACTGGAAAAGTGTTTGTACTGATGCATATCTGAAGGGACAGAGATGCAGAGGATAGGGATATTGTGCGATGTGACAAAGAATGAGATGAGTTCTTAGACTACTGTGCAATGTCTCCCCTGTTTTAATTCATAAGTAAAACAGATACTGTTTGCATAAGCTGTTGCCCTCAAGATGTTATCAGGGTTTTGATTAGAATGGAGTTGGTCCGTAATTCAGTCTTCCTGTGAAGGTGCAAACTGGTGTAACAAGTATTTGCATTAAACGCCCCATGCTGCTGAAGGAGACAGATGTCTTAGAGCATTGTTTTTCTGAACTAAGGTAAATCACTGTTTAACTTATCTGGCTTTAAAAAGACCACAGAATTTTGCTGGAATCTTCTCAATGATGTGAATGAATATTGCATCCTACTCTGAAACAATGAGCAATCTAGCTATGTTCATATTATCCTTTCAACTAAGAAAAGAAATAATTTAGGGTTACTTCATTGCTGATGAGATGCCTTTTATACAACTTTGGTTAAGTGTAAAATGAACACTCGTCACTGCTTATGACTGCAAATGAGAAGGATGTGAGAAAGTATTGATGGAAGTAAAGATTTCTGAAGAATACTTTTTTCCCTATTTTATTTCAAGACTCCTCAGACTTTTAGACTACTGCTTTGTGAACCCCTGCAACCCCACCTGTCTTCTGGCATAACACTGTTTCCACCATTATCCTAACACCAGCTCCCATATAGATTGAGAAACAATTCAAGTTTCTAGGAGTGCTAATTGTCCTATTTTTATTTTTATAGGAGAAATTTTAAATAAAAAAGCCACATAATTTTGCTGTGAGATAATGAGGTAAAACTTATTATCCATCTGTTGTACACACTTTTCAGGTAGCGGATTTTTATTGTGGTAACACTACAGAGGCCCTTGAAAACTGCAGGACTGGCTTGGTTTAATGTAGCTCCCTACAAGTCTCCTGCAGCTGTTTGCTTCAGGTTTCCTATTGTGAACTTCCAAAGGCAATGAGAGTAATTGCATCCATCTATTGGCCCACTGTGAAGCAGTAGCAAATTTGCTTTGCTCTGGCATGTTTCTCCAAGGTGTACAGCACACATGCATAGTGGACATGGGTGAAGAAGGGCTCCGAAGGGAACAGATGCTGACTGCTCATGGAAATGTAGCTGTACCTTCATGCTGCTGTTTCTCTTCCAGCACCCCAACCTGGCTCCAGTTCCCCCTCTGCCTTTGAAGGCAGTTTGAAATGCAAATATATTTATTTATGTTACTGTTTGATCTAATTTCATCTCAGCAATTTCTCACCATGTTATAAACCACTCAGAGTGAATAAATCAGGAATTAGATATTATGACTGGAGTTAGGTGTAATTAGCTATTTAAAGGAGAGCTAATAATGCTGTTAATGGAATTTCTCATTTTGGGGACGGAAGAGACTGCTAAAATACATCTATAAGAAACTTCATTTAATGCATAGAATTAGCACTCTGCTGATTTTGTGTCTTTTGTTCTGTAATTCTTCAGGTAAAAGATGTGCTATTTTACTGAGACATTAGCTCTAACTTTAGTTTATGGGAAACTGTTTCCTGTTAAGTTAATAATACAACTTTCCTGAGCTATGCTGCTCACACTGTGACTACTGCTTACTTCTGGAGTGGATTTTTTGACTGATCATTTTATGTTGGTTAGGAAAATGTCTGATTATGTAGCCTGGGTCCCACAGGAGGAGTTGTTTGTATATTGTATATGAAACCTGCCTTAGTGCATTTTTTTATATCATTCATCTCGAGCCAGCCTGGAACACACAGAACAAACAGAGGGCAACCAAGTTAGCTGAAAACCTGTTCTGCATAATATAACTCTCCCCGGCTGTCTTGCTCACTCGAAGCGAATTAAAGTGTTGCCTAGTGATGGGTACCACTTCTTCTAGCTGTACCTGAAAATACCTTGACTATTACTGGTTTTCTGTTTTCTGTTTTGCTTCCTACTATTCTCCTAAATTTCATTTGGGTAAGTGATCCTGCCTATTTTAAAAATTCTGGCTATAATTTATTCCATTTGTATTACAAATGGCTGTGAGTAGATCTATTTAACTTCCAAAGTTCCATCATTTAATTCAGGAAAAGATTAGCCTCTGAGGGTCACTTTTTCCATATATGAATGTTAACAAAGTATAAACCCCCTTGCCTTCCAAATCATTATAAAAGAAGTTATTTCAGTTTGTTTTGCAATGCTTTCAGTAACTACTTGAAAAGGTCTTGGAATCATTTAGTCAAAATGCTGAAAATGTTTAGGATCTGATGCATGTGGAGGTGAGAAGGTTAGACAAAAGCTTCAGTTAAAAAGGGGTGTGGAGATTGAGGTATAGGATCACATGATGATTCAGATTAGGAGGGATCTCAGGAGGTCTCAGTCCAACCTCCTGCTCAAAGCTTTGTCAGCTGTGAGGTCAGACCAGGTCACTCAGGGTTTTATGTAGTCTGCTCTTAAAAACCTCTAAGGATGGAGACCACACATCCTCTCTGAGCAACTTGTTCTATTGCTTGAGTGTCCTGGTCATGAAACCATTTTTCTTTCTATCCTGTTTGAACCTGTCTTGTTTCAATTTATGTGCATTATTTCTTGTCCTTCTACCATGCAATACCATGAAGAGCCTGTCTCTGTCTTCTTTATGACCTCCTTGTAGGTATTGGGTAGTTGATACTGGGTCCCTTTAAGCACAAGATGCTAGTGACCAGGCCAAACTTCTCCAAACAAAAAGTAAGATAAAAAGGAAGGCCTTTCTTAAGAGAGGGTTGAGAAATGTGCCCACACAGGCTCATGACTGTTCTTGAACAGCGTCCAAAGATTTATCAAACTCTCTAATTTTGTGCAAAACAATAGTGTAAAAATAGCATCACTGGAGGAAAGGAAAATGATGATAGCAAGCTTGGAAAGATCAATTTTCTGTGAGAGTGTTTCCTATGATAAAGAGCTAACAAGCTTCCTAAGGGCTTGGTGATAGAAACAAATGATTCAACTGTAGGATCTTAGGGGCTGGGACCATATTTCATTTGGTTTAATGGGAGTGAGGGCTTGAAGTACTGTGATACAAATTATAGCATTAGTAAAATCATCACTTCTTAAAGTAAACTCTACTGTGAGTTTGACAAGGACAGTGTGAATAACTCCCGGAAAATAAAGCAAGGGTCAGTTCAAGCAACGAATCTTCACTGACGTGGTTTTCGGTTTTTTGACAGGCAATCGCTACCATCAGTCTTCTCAAGTTCTTTCAAATACAGTTTGCAGGATTCAGCTGTGAGCTTCATTGCAGTCTTGCACCATCCAGTTTCTTGAATATAAGGATGCAGGCAAAGGAGAATAAACCCAAAACTTCCTTCAGCCAAAGCTGAAGGGGTGTGTCTATGCAATTCAGCATCAGGAAGGTTGTGCTGTTGCTTGACTGACAAGTCTCTCTGTCTCTCCCTTTTAGTGCCTGCTGTGGATGGAGGAATCTCCTCTGACCACAATGTTGAATAAAAAGTAGGAGACTGAACAGGAGGACAAAGTCCATCCTATCCCTCAAGCACCAAGTGTTCATAAATGATCCAGACTGTCGTGGTCTAAATGGAGTATAGCAGGGCTTCTGTATGGCAAGTTGTCCACCTTCTACTGACCTCCTGGTCAGCTTTGAGGACTCCATTGTGGGTGTGCAAGTGGGAACACAGCTAGCTGGGGAGTATAAGGTAGATGTCAGTTTATCGGAAAGGTTATTATCACACATTGCAATATGAATCACCGGCTCTTGTTATGTTTTTACTGTGTTATGTCAAAATAATGTAAAGCACCCCAAGGAGAGAGAGGAGATTTTGGACAAGTGCATATGCATGAGAACTCTTCACATCCATCCTCAGCCTGGGGCAGGCAGCTGTGCTTACCAGGGACATTCCACGCACTTTGACTGCGGACCCTGGAGTAAAAGTCAGTGTAGCCACCTTCATTTCTCTGCAGGCTTTTTCTGCATTCAGCTGCTTCTGATCTTTCAAAAAACTCGTCAGCAGCAGAGTGATAGATAGATGTTACACTGCTCTAGTCTCATCATGAAAACAAATGCTAATTACTTCTACATGAAGTGGGAGGACATCGTGAGTCCATTTAAAATCAATCACTGGAGTCAAAGATGTGTTTTCAAGATTAGGGTCAGATGGATTGGCTATAGAATGTTGAGAGGTGGGTTTTTTTCTTCCAGAAAATACCACCAGGCTTTTAATTTGGGTTAATTGGGGAGTAGGTTTTTTCTTTCCATTACATTAATGATTTATTCCACATAGCATCCCATTTAGTTTCACAGTGAAGAAAGCTCTCTTGTGGCTCTCAGTGGTTTAGTTCCCAGAAGAAAGGGTAAAAGGGTGGCTTGTTTCTGTCCCACATTGAAGATCTGTTACAGGTATTGCTTAGCCTGTGAAGTCTTGCCTGTAATCCAGCTGCTTCAGGCTCTATGAGTGTGTGTTGTTTTTTCCTGGAGTCCATAGGGAAGGAGATATCTCTCTTTCTTATCCTCTGTGCTCTGAAAACAACAGCTGTTCTGTCTGTGGGTCGTCTTTTTCTCTGCTAATTCTTCCTTGAGGATTCATGGATGGAGAGGTATGCTGCAAAACGGCTAGCAAGAGGCAGGAGAGACAAGTGTGTCCTGAAGCTTCTTCAAGAGAATCCCTGCTCCTTATCTGGCATATTTGAATGACAGCTGTTGCTAGCCGGAAGTCTCTGGTGTAAAAGAGAAATAACCCAAATCACATGCTTCATCCCAGTAGATGACTGAAGTGGGAGCTGACAAAACTTAGCTGCTGTGAAATTACTACAGCATCAGATTCACCAGCACACTGAAGCCAGGTTTTTGGGCGGGGATTCTGAAGATAGCATAGAGGGACACAGACTTTTAAAGACTAAATAGATCACACACACACACAAATGTTTTTTGTCATTAAAACTAAACTCAATTTTTAATGAAAATGTGAGGACAGTAGATGGCAGGGTAGGAAGTTGAGCCAATTTTTGTGAAAAACCATAGAGTTGGGAGTATTTTAGAATGAAACAAGGATATCTGGGTCTTGTGCGAAGGTTATTAAACTTAATCATACATGGAGATGGCATTTAGCTTCAAGTGAAAGCTACATTGAACCTAAATTCATAATCTCTTTAAAACTTAAACACTGTACATTAACTAGAAAATGACTGAGTCGCTTCTATTTATGTTTTTTAAAAATCCGTGTAAATACCATCTATCTGATTTTGCAGAACAGTGAAGAGGAACCAGTATGAAAGCACCGGTCAGTGCTTTGCACACCTTCCAAATAGCCTATAGTTCTAGATACAGTGCCATAGTCACCTCCGTGTAAGGTGGTATGTTTTTCCAGGAGATCTGCCCAACAGCTCTTTTGCCTCTGTCCATGATCACATTGTTGTGAAGCTCGGCAAAGACCACTGCATGAGGCACAGCTGCAGTCCCCTCCTGGGCCATCAAGGGAACAGTGAAGATCTGTGGGTGGCCAACCCTGCTGGGCATGGCAAGTGCCACTGTGCCTGCAGGGGACACAGAGTGGCTCCTGGTCATACGTTTGGCCCAGAGCTGCAGGCTGCAGCCATCTCAATGAGTGAATTCCTCAGGCAGGCGCACTGCAGGAGTTGTCAACAGCGAGAGTGGTTGGGGAAGGCAAATATCTCATGCCCTGCTCTCCAGCTATTTTGAGATCTCCCTTTAATGCTTCCCTGGCTGGTCGTTTCACTAGCAGAATGAATTGCTTCTTCCACCAGCTCTGCTGTCTGGAGGAGAGCGGCAGCTGGATAATAAGCAGTAATGTACTTGAGGGCAAGCCCAATACCTGCTCTTTAAGTATCCCATGTAATAGGATTTCTGCAAATTCATGAGGGGACTAGACAAAGTGAAGGTAGAGTTGTTCCATTTTACTCACCTTAGACTTTCCATACATTAACTTGTCCATATTGCTTTGTGCTTCATACTAAATAATTATTTGTTCTCTTTGATGTTTACTTTCAATTTGATAAAGCCTTTTATTCCCAACAAAACTGTTTCATTGTTCAAAAATAAATTTTCTTAAGTCCCTGGTAATATTTTTTTTCCATTTCCTGAACTACTTACTTAGTCTTTCAGCTCCTCTGTGGTAATGAATAATAATAATTATAATGATAATGAAACTGAATGCTTACAACAGGCTGGAGAGAGGGAAGTGATGTGATTGAAAACCTACTTTGTAGCCCTAAATTCTTTCAGTATTTTCTGTTGTTATCTAACTGAATATTGTATCTAATTTGCTGACTTTTTATGTTCTTGCATCTCTTTCACTGCTATAGCTTTCCCTGCATCTGTTCCATTGAGTTTTGTATTTGATATGGTTTCCCTGGATGAAGAACTGTGGGTTTTTTTCAACTTAACCTCCATCCTATGTTTCCAACCATACCAGCCATGTTCCTTTAGTGTACTCATGTAATTGGCTTTTATTTCAGTTTCCACGTTAGGATAATCTGCCAGGTAGTAAAATAATTTATAGGTGGTAGTTTTTTCTACCGCAATAACAATTTTTATGCACTGAGGTGAGATGTCATCAAAATCTTAATACAGGAAGAAAAAATAACTTGAGTTCCCTTACTTTGGCTATTCAAATGGACAAACCTAGGTTATTAGCCATATATTAAATTATTTACACAAATGTAGACAGTGAAGAAATTAAAGTAGATCTATGAGGTCTTTGCCATTGACCTCATGGGGACACCACTAATTTTATCAGAAGTGTGATTTATTCTTCAGTCCATATTGTGTTATGTAGAGTACTGATCTGCTGCATTGACAGTGCTAGCTAACATTTGCTTCTTAAAGCACTGAGGAAATTTAATGATAAAGCACTAAATTTACTATTCCCAAATAGAGCTGTTCTTCCAATTCACTATCTCCCCAGAACATGAACCCGGGTTCTTTTTCTGCTTTTCAGTACAAGGGGTTTCTGTGCATTTTATTCCACAGATACCATTTTTTATTCTTTGAGTCTTGAAACGTCAATTAATTGTGGATAATCTTAAACAAGAGGCCTGCGTTGTGATACTAGCTATTGAATATTTGCTTAGTAATAGCTAAATCAACATGGCAGTCTTCAAACTTACCATTTTTTTTAAAGCTGCACTGGTGATAAATGCTTGAAAAAATGTTTCCCAATGTTTTTGTTTTAGGTGTTCAAATTCACCCTATCAAACAAGATAGATGAGTACAGCTCCAAATCCTCTGTGAGGATTACATTACTGCAAATGATGAGGCTTTGGGGAGACTGTGCCTGCCCTTATCCCCTAAAATCTATCTTGGGAGGATTTTCATAATCTCTCTGAAATCCTGGATTTCCAGAAGTGTTCACAGAACTCTGTAAAACCTCTCCTTGTCAAGAGCTGTGCAGGGAGGCAGTCACATTGCTCCACTGCAATCTGGCTTGATGCTGTTAATAGTTTCTCTACAATTCGTTGCATCATCATGCATTTTTTACAAGTCTTTTTAAAGACAGAGTGATCACATGAAGTAACTACGTAGAAAATCTGCTTTGAAGACTCTGGAGTCTAGTTTTCAGGTTATGCTTTTATTTGGAGATGGCACTAGACATTTTGTTTGCTAAAAAAGAAAGAGGTTGTAGCTTAAAAAGAAAAAAGATTGTAGGCAGAGGTAAAAGCTTTTAATAGATCAGATGATGAAGTGGGGAAAATGAGCCTTATGTACCCAGGAGCTTGTCTGGAGAAGAGATGTTAAGAAGAACTTGTATAACTAGATGCTTTTCTAATTTATCCAACCAAATCAGCTGGTCTTATATAGCTACTTGCAAACTCTCACCTTTGATTAAAGAGAATTGAATAGCTTATATTCAGCTGAATATCTGCAGATCCTTCGGGATGATAAAGGCTTTCCATAAAAATCTAATTATAATGTTAATCATTATTCAAATAGCAAGGAGTAAACTACAGAGCTCCAATTGCAAGGTAACAATAAGATATCAGTTGTTATGTTTGGTTCTGAAATACATGAATTTTCATGGTTTACTGAAAGAAAACTATCTCTCTGCGGAGAAAAATTGCCTTGAAAATCAATGAAATCTTTGCAGTTATAATTTAGCATTTTGATAAAACTGAGTATTTGCCAGGTAAAATTCTTGTCAGTAATGAATAAGAAACATGAATAATTGTATGTACAGTTTTCTGCATGATTATTCATATATATACATGTACACACATATATATATATATATATAATTTCTTTTGCTCTAGTCACAGAGAAATAGGAAACATTATTAGCAATGGAAAAGAGCTCAGAATCAAAAGATGGTTAAATATGCTTCTTTTCTTGATAGTGCCATTGTGTTAGGGAAAGGACTGAAGAGAGCGAGCCTTCCAAGACTGCATCATCATGGCACTGCAGCAGACAGGCAGTAGCAAGTCTAAAAATAACAATGTATGGGCAAAGTCAAAGAACGTGAAGCTGGGTCTCTGCAAGCTGTTGAGCAGCTCCTGAGTGTTTGGCACCTGGCAGGACTGAACTCCTGAACACTGACACTGGAGTTCTGTTCCTTCAGTTCACTTTGATTTTATCTTCATCTTTCACAAGTGTTGAAGATAAAACAGGGAAACAGGCTGAGCTGAACAAGAAAGTTAGAAAAGTGGAAGGTTATGTAGCAAATTGAAAGTGAAGGGGTCCTTATGGTCTTGAATTGCTGAAAAGATTTACCTGCAAATGTAAGGCATAGAGAGAATAGCCCAAAATTTAGAACACAAGGCTTAAACCTGGGAGAAAGAGTCTCAAGTCTCCAATGTATTTCTTATAACTGTAGAATAGCAACTGGGTTCCATGAGGATCAATCTGATATTTCTAAGACTGACTTGGGAAAAACCTCTTTTGACATTCTTCTGTGGAAGAATAAACACTTTCTAAACCTGTGAGATGTGCAGAGACTGTGGTGTGGTGAGTTGCATGGCGTAATTCGGTCTAGGCATGTTGGAAGTTTGTCAGATTTTATGTCGAAATCATGGCTATGTCTTTCAGTTTCCGTAGTGTGTGGCTGTGATGGGTAATTTTTCCATGACATTCATTTGTATGAACAATAACCCAAGTGCCTGTTGTTTGTCTAAAACTGCTTGCCAGCTGCTGCGATTTGGGTGCAGGACTAGCCATTGTGTGTGTAAAGAGTTTTTTTTAAAGATTTAAAAATTTTAAAATTGTCCTTCTCCAATGCAGGACATGGCCAGCGGCTTTTCTTGTGGCAGGATAGGAAAGGGGTCTGTTAGAAATGCACCTTGACAGGTAACATGACACTGAACGCGCAGGATATAGCTCACACCAGTCATTAAGTAGGCTGTCTTAAAGAGGATCCTTGTTACATCTGCTCTGCTTAGAAACCTTGTGGCATAGCAGGCTAACTGTGGATGGTAACCTGAAAATGTTTCTTGGTTCCCATTTGGGAGAAGAGGCAGATTCTGTGTGTCCGGCAGGACTGATGCCTCCTCCACTCCTCCACTCCTTCAAGTCATTCTGCAGATATTGCCATCTCAAGGCCAGAATTCAGCCAGCGCCTCAATAAGTTGTTACAGGACATTTGTTTCTGGGGCTGATGGTAGACAGGATCTTATGTCAGCATATACTCTGAAATCCCATGCACTTCACATAGAAAGGGTGATGTTCCCTGTGTTCTGGGTCAATTCCATTTCACACAGTTATTTCACGTCATATAATTTTAATTACTGTTTGCAGGCATATGGTGGCATAAACTAAAGGAATAACTGAAAAGACTGCAGGTGTTCTAGAAAGCAGAGAAATATTCAGAGGCATCAGTAGACACCATATTTGCCAAAAGATACAGCTTTGCACAAATACAGAGTCAGGAGACTTTGAGCCAATTTGAAGATGACAAATTCAAAAGCCAATGAAGAAAATGCTGTTAATAAAGAGCATATAAATAACTCCTGCTTCTTGGAAGAAGTGCTGAATTTGGTGACATAAGGACTTACCATTACATAAAAGAGGAAGCAAAAATATACCTCTGTAAAAGCTTCCTCTTCTATTTGACTCCGAGAAGTAGTAAAGCGCAGACTTACACCTCCTGAAAGCCTTGATTTAGTGGACTGCTTGAGCATGCACCAGTATTTTAGGCTCTAAGCAATTCCATCAACTCCATTAACATTCCATGCTCACTTAAAGTAAAGCACAAGTGAAGGGGTTTATTAGGTGTTAGCCTAAGAAAACCATTAATTATATGGCATAGGGAAAACTTTTTCCATGAGAGCTCTTTTGGAATTTGTTCTGGTGCACTGCCTTCTCTTGTTGTGCCTGTTAAGGATGAAGGGAGATGTGAATGCTTTTGTGGAGCTTGTTAGCTTTATTAATAATAAAGCTAAATAATAATTATAAAATATAAATAATATTTAATAACAACAATAATATCAAAACAGCAATTATTTATTATAAATAAATGAAAACATCATTGCTTATTAAATACATATAATTATTAATATTTATTAATATTAATATTTATTAGCTTTATTTATTAGCTCTAACATAAATGTCATACAACTGAAAAGTACGGTCAATGCCTTACACTGGATTCATGACAGGCTCTGCCTGACAAACAAAGACAGCTTTATTCCTGGCGCAGGTAATGATACTTCAAGTAAAAACCACTTAAATCAAATTATTTAGTATTACATTAAAAATATTCAGCATCACATCCGTGTTTAGAAGTGAGAATGGGTCTTTGCAAGAAGGATGTGCTTTATTTAAAATGCAAACTAAATCAATACCAAAGTACAAGTTCATTTGTCTTTAAATCTCTGTATATTGCTGATAGGCTTGATTTCTCTGCTGAATTTCAGAAAGAAACCAGTGGTTATCAACATAACTTTGTGTCAGGGGGAGTTCCTCTTCTCTATAGCCCCCTGCCACTACTAGAGGTCTTCTAAAGTGAGCTTCCATCCAATCCAAGATGCTGATACCTCAGCAAGGTGGGTAAAGATAAATTTTGGAGACTGGCTTGTTTTGGACAAATGTGCGTAATGACACAACAGGCCCACAGAGAAGGACTCAGAACTGAATATTCTCAGCCAGCACATGCTTTGCAGAATGTCAGTTATATTGGTAATTTTTGTGGATTAAGTTCTCGAGATTTGCGTAGTCACCTATGTGCTTGGGGCCAACCGCATCCTCATTCAACCTGCAGCATCGTGAAATAGGGTACCGATCAGCACCGGTGTAGAAAAATAGCTAACCCTTGGCATGTACAGTACATATTTTTTTCACCTTCACAAAGGTGTACAGTAAATTATCATAAATGGCCGGTGTCTACAACACATTAAAAAAAATCATTGAAGAGGAATATAGTATCCTGTTACCTTTCTCTTACACCAGTCATTGCAAAATCCGTCCCATGTTACAACAGAGGCACAGCACAATATATCAATTTCATTGTGTATCAGTGATAAATTTAATGCAGTCTGTACAAGAAAGCCAATTATTGTGATTTTATATGTAATATATAAATATATGGATTCTACTAAACCCAAAAGAAACAGTAACATTGATTGAACTCCTTTAAAAAGGACTTACCTTAAAAAGTAGCATGGTGTGATCCTTAGTAAATTCTTCCAACTTAATTTTCCTTTGCAGTGTTCATTTTTATAACGTGAGCTCTACTCTATTAAGCTGTCAGATAAAAAGGGAGCTAACAGCCTGGCCACATTTTCATCTAACAAAGGATACATTTAGCTAGCTCAATTACTGGTGGAAGCTTTAGATAGAAATACAAAAAGAAGGACGACAGAGCAATTTATTTTCACAATAAAACTATTAATTCTTGCACCCTCCCCTTCTAACAATATTCTGATGCTTAACACTACATTAATGAGGCACTTTTAATATAATTATGGTTGCTTTTGTTTTAGCTCTTCCTGATTTTTAGATGTGGCCTTAGAATTAACTGTCCTTGGCTGGAGTTAAATGTCCCCTTAACTGGGCTGAAACCATCAGCTTTCTACCATTTCCTGCAACATCTTTTGCTATTTTTTACCATCTGGATTTAGGGAGAAGAAAAACATCATTTTGTGATGCTGCTCTCTCTGGATAATTTAACCAACCTAAAATTTGTAGCATCATTGCTGGGATTTGCAGTCTAAAGCTCAACATATGGCCACCTAAGTGCTTTTCTTTGCAATCTTTAGATGCAATATAATTTATTTTATTTTACAGCAGGCTGAAGAACACAGGATCTAACTCCTAATATGCGTAATTCATTAGCAACAGGCTATGTTGATCCTGGAGCCAAATATAGCAATTACCCAAAAGGTCTTTAAACTGCCTCTTAAACAACTATTTGAAGGAGTGGGCTATTTACACAGCCGGTAACAAGCTGTGGAGCATTTAATCTTTTAGCTGCAGGTCGGCTCCTCAGTTAGGATTGTGCTGACTCTTATTTGTTTGCGTCCTATGACTGAGTGGGTTGGTGCTGCACACAGCCAGCTAGTTTGCAGTCTCAGAATGATGGAGGAATAAATGGACCAGAGCAGCTGAACTCCCCTTTAATTTTTAGCGTGCCACTTTCTGCTCAGTACAGGGAATACATTCCTTTGTAATTCAGCTCACCACCTTTACTGTGATGTTTTCTTCATCTTTATGCATGTTGCAAGTTGTAGCTGTCTTTGACATGGTTATGAAATGGCATTATGAATTACATCTCTCTGGATGTATGAAATTTAGACCATTATCCCCTTACGCATCTTAAGAGAAAACTAGTCTTTTGTTTCAGACGTAAAGTGATGTTTCAAACATAACTAAGGAAATTCCTCTTTGCGGTCCAGTTCACCTATGAACATGAACTGAGCATCTTCACCACATGTACTGCCCCAGCAGTTTCAGATACTTTGTATGGGTGGTTGATCTTTCTCTTCAGCATGGAAGAGCAATTCCGCTGTTTTTGTTTTCTATTGCAAAGACAAACCCAGAAACTAGCTCTGTGTATGCGAAGCAATGGTGTTAATGTGTTGCAGGACAGGACATTTGTTCTCTGCTGCCTCCTCCCTAATGAGCATTTTGGCTTTTACGCCCCTGACTGTGACTGTGGCTCTTCCAGCAGCAGACGTTAGGGTTTTGTCTTCTGAGGTCTGGCCCGAGGAAGAGGACCAGTTAAGAGACACAAACATCCTGCTAGAAATGAGGCCTACTACTCTTCATAAAGGTGTAAAACAATTCCTTCAGCACTCGTGGAAAAATTCAGGTTATTTCTTCCTCGAGAGGAATATTTTAAAGCTCTGGTAAACTTCCATGCAGTGATTGGTGAAACCAAGATGTGCAGCCCAGGGATAATAGGACAGAAGTAATTTGGTAAAATATGGAGAAATGCACGGTGGGAAAGCCCTGATAGGAAGCTAGAGGTTGTGCCCTGAAAAAAAAAGAAAACCACTAAAATAATAAAAAATAAATATTTGGCTTGTCTTGGTGGAATAAATGGCTAGTCCAAAGAATCCATTTGGGATCCTTTTGCTGAAAAGACTATTAAGAGAACAGTTAGAATTCCCTAGGTAGAAATATACGAGATGGATTGAGGCTGTGCGGATGGAAAGATGAAGGCTTGATCTGAGCTGTCTGGGCAGAATGCAAAAGCAAAGATTTAAAATTAAACTGAGGCAGGAGGAAGCAACTGCTCTTAGGGAAGTGTGGAGGGGTTCCCTGGTAACAAAGGGTCTTTAGGTTTTGCAGTCCAGCATTGATGTGCTGCCCTTGCACACAGTATCACTCCTCTGAAACCTCCATAGCTGCGTATTGTGACAGAGACACCAGGGATGTGATTTTATGTTGGACAGAACAGGGTTTTCATTACCAAGGCTGGCAAGAGACAATAATACTTTCCTTACCTTCCTATCAACCCTTGGAGACTGCATGGGATTTGAAAAAAAATCACAAGGATCACTTATTTTGCTTCAGTACCTAGGCCATGTGCTCTGGTTCCTCTGGGGTGGAGATTAATATTTAATGACAGATCACTTGGAAACTGAAGAAAAAAATTAATGGTCAGCTTTGGCCTGCTATGTTCAGGGTTTACTAGTGTGTAATTCTTTAGAAGAAGAAATCTTTGCCAGATATTTAAATCTAGCATTGTCCAATGAATCATTCAGTGATGAAATATTCTGGAACCATTATAATTTTTTAAAAAATTAATCATGCATTAGACTTTTTGCACCACTTAATGTAGCAAAGAAGAGTACTATAAATATTACAGGCTTCATTAATTGAAACTAAATTATTGTTCAAAATCAAGTGCATCAGTCTCATCCTGGGAGATATCTGACCTGTATTTATTTCTGCTACTGGAATAATTATAGAGGAAATTGTACTGTCATTGTTAATTTTGGTCATGTTACCAGGAAAACTTATAATGCTCACTGTTCACTGTCCTGAGATATAGGAGGGGCTAGGAGATGTGTTAGCACTGAGGGAGAGATTCGCTGAGTATTCCCATTTAAAGTGTATTTGCTTAGACAGCTTTTATAAATGTACAACAACCCCCAGGAAACTCAGTTCTGCACAGTACCTAAAAAATAGTCTAGATCCAGAAGCAGAAGTAAGCATCCATGCTTACTCGACTTAATCCTGCTTAGTATGTAATAATTTTTATTGATAAGGTCTGGTTGATATAATAGGTCTTTTAAATCTATATATTCTCTGAATGTAAGGTTTCCAACAAGAATAAATTTACTCTAGTGTTCTTTTTGCTTTTGCAGATTGTCTGTCTCTGTGCCACTTTTCAGTAACTTAACTATAATGTGACAGAATTATATACTGCTGTATATAGCTGAAAATGCTATATATAAACCCACGATTTTCTCTTGCAGAAAAACAATTACTAGGCTCTGTTTTCAATGAGGTTACATGAGTGGAGCTGGTGACAGTTACTTCTTCAGATATGTCCATATTGTAATAAGATCAATAACTCATTGATTGAAGTGATAAGAGAATTACTATTAGATTTAATGAAGTTGTTAATTAGCAAACTACCAGTAGTGCTTCCTGAATCACTGGGGTATTATTGCTTAATTGTAGGCCTAACTAAGCATACCCTCTGCTCTAATTAGTGGAAAATGAGTTAAAATATACTGGATACAGCCTCCTTCTGTACCCAGTCACAGCTTAACTCATTTTCTTTAATTTCCAGATTTTATATCATCATAAAATATTCAACACATGTATTTCATAGATCTGCCACCATTAGTGTCAAATGTGTTGATGCAGCTTAACTGATCTAGAAGCAAGTTTAGAAATTAATATTAATATATTGTTTACAAAGACTGCCAGTTGAGAAAGTACTTTAACTTAAGTAAATAAGGCATATTAATTCCAAATGTGTGTGCTCAAATACAATTAAATGCCAATGTGAAACATACTCAGCAAAACTAGTGGTACACTGCAGAACCCCATTTTAGTAAGAGTATGATTCTTCTACTCTTCCTGTAGCAGGCAGCATCCACTGAGGATCCAAAAGCCTCCCTCTAGCAAGGATTGAATTCAATTTTAAATTACACCTGTGAGATGAAAAGATTCATTTCATGAACAGGTTTTGTTGTGATTAACCAGTAACTTTAGGCAGTATCTAACTCTCTGTCAGCCTCAGCACATGCTTGGTGTGAAGGAAGCTGAAATCTGAATTCTGCCCACCTTGTTTGTGTTGATTATGGTTTGGTTTTTGTTGACGCTTTGTTTTGCATCTGTTTGCGGACAGCAGGATTTTCAGATGACCATAGTTCTGAAGTTCAAGCTCTCTTCTTGGTTGTACCTCCATTTACTAACATGTAAAATAACAGTATTCCAGAGGATGCTTGGGAGGCTCACGCAGTATTCTGGGTAACTTTGGCTACTGACTAGAAGTTATCTAGGAAATGTAAAGTGTAAACAATGAATGAGAACAAATTATGGAAAAAAGAGTTAATCTGAAGCTGTTAAAACCAAAGATACCACCGCTGACCTTGGAACTGCCAGATCACTGAAGGCTGAGATAAGTATCATGAGGTACCTGCCTTCTTCTCATAGAAGTCCTCAGGCATTTCTGTCAGAGCCAAAATCCTAGGCTAAGCGGGCCTTTGATCTGAGCTGGTCCAGACATCACAGTGCAATTAGTGCTTGTCAGACCCTGCAGCACTCTAATGCACTGCAGTTTTGTTGCTGGATGTGGCCTGACACGTGGTCTCCTGCTCTAGTCTTGAATCCCTAAATTAGTGTCTCCACTGAAACTATGCTTTAGGCACTGAAGTTAAAGGAGCTTCTTTCACCAACAGCAGCTGATAATTTGGCCCAGAAATATGAAAGTGTACCAGAAGGAGGCTTTTTCTCATAAAAGATTTTTGTACGCATGTCTAAAGCTATAAAATTAGGGTGGATCATACAGATATAAACCTACTTTGAATAGATTTTATTTACTGAAATGAACATTTTAAGTATTCCTGTGCTTCAGCTATTTTAATTTTAAATATTTTTATTACTATTTTAGAGTTTAGTCTTGTGCGAATGTGTAGCAACTAATTTTCAGTGTGAAGTCTTCTGTCCCTTTGAAAGATACATCCTGTAGCAGGTTTCATATAAAGTTTAACTTCTACACAGACAGAAATCACTTTTAAAACTGCACATCCCAAACTGAAGGATGCAATTTACATAGAAATCCCTGGTAATTAAGACAAACCAAACTTGACAGCATGGAATCAAGCATGACAATAAGAAACCAAACACAATCTTTAAGTATCGGGGCAGAGGGAGAGTGAGAGACATGCTAGAATTTGGTTCAGTGGGAATTGATGGTAGTCAGCTTGAGTGAGGAATATAAAACCAACGATGTGTGGATACCCTTGCCTGAAGAGCATATAATTCCTGTAGAAGGGGAAAGGGTTTTACGGAGTCGTGGTTAGCCCTCTGATGATCACAGCAATAAAATCAGTTCTTTTGATCCCACTGGGCATCTTATAGTGCGTATTGTCAGGACAGGCCACTGAAATGGCTCACTTGTGAGTGCTTTATTAGCCTCTCTCATTCTCTACCTCCATGTATATTCAGGGCTTTCTTCCCACTTATTCCCTGCAGGACTGCAGCAGATGCACAACTTGATGCTGGAGACCAGCACCGGGAAATTGTGAAGCTGTCTCACCATAATGGTTTCCAGGCAGAGTTTCTGTACAGAGAAGCAGAGCAACGAGCTAAACCTAAGATCAAAACATAAGTGACCCCTTGCCAGAGCAAGCCACTCTGTTCAACCCTGCTTTGTGCAGGCAGTTTGCAGCAGATGATCTCTGGAGGTCCCTTCTGACCTCCGCTGTGCTGTGATCCTGTAAAATGAGGTCTATTAGTGTGTGTGTCAAAGTGAGTTGTTGGTAGGGCAGAACATCTCCCAGAAGGAGTACAGAAAGAATTTAGGCTCCTCTAGAGAAGTCAGTCGCTCATAACAAACATCTTGATATATATGGCAAATGCCTGTGGGGAGATAGGCAACTCCGTTGTTGTCTGCTGGCAAGAAGACATTTCTGCAAGTAGTTTTATTGCCATCAAGTCATATTTCCCTCAAGTGCGCTCAAGGGGCAAACAAGTCTTGAATATCCAGGAGATGACTAATGTACTGGCATAGAAGCAAGCTTCTTCAATAGTGTCAGCTTCTGACACTTAAAAGTGATGCCATGGACATACACCTGTGCTGCTACCCTCACAAAAAGCATTCCAGGGAAGTGGAACAGTCCCTTTCTGCATAAATCTTTCTTTGCCATTAGCTAGATTTTGAGTTTTGCAACAGTCCTGAGTCGTACTGATCTGAAACATGGGGGAAACTTACATACCACAGGAATTTCCTAAATTATCAGCACCTGACATGTTTTTATGCAAGTTTCCCATTGCCTAGCTCAAAAGCCTCCCCAGAATGTCCGATGCGTGACCATTCCTGTATATAACAGGTGAAAGCCCCAAATCCTTTCCTGCATGTACCTGCTTGCGTGCCATTTTACAAATTCTCCGTGGTTTTAACACTGTTCCCTCTGCATAGGCCTGTCCTGAAACCCCATGCAGTTAAGCTCATAAACTTCAATCCAAATTCCATTATCTCTTTGTGACCATTTGACCTCGTAAACTTGGTTGACAATCTGGTCACTTAATTGTTACAAACAAGTAGAATCCAGAATGCCTTGGAATCTGGAGGTCTTTTAAAGTTTTGTCCCAAGCTGTCTAACCTCAGGCATCAAAGGAGGAATCACCTTTTAAGTCTGAACCTCAGACAACCCTGTGTGCATAGTCATGGATTTCAGGTATACTGAACAAGGTCATCAATGGGGAATTCTGAAGGGAATCTCTGGGACTGAGTTCAGAGTCCCTGGATAACACCAGCTTCAAGAACTTCTTAAACGAACAGCTTATAAAGGAGTACACATCCCCTCAGTGTAGCAAGTTTCCCGCAGAGAGCATTTGTCTTCACAAGCTGATTCCTAAATGCATTTGGAAAAAAATTACAACATACATAGCAGCAGGGTAGCCATCATACTCACTGACTTGGAAAGAAACAAGAATGGTAAACGGATGCGTTACTGGTGTGCCGAGGTTTGGCAGTGTGACACGCTGAAGGAACGCACCGAGCCTTCTGTGACTCTTCTAACGCAGGCGGGAGAAGGTGGAAATTATTTACACCAAGACACTTGTGGCTCTTAGGTCTTTTTATTAGGCTAGCAATTATTTAATAAAAGCTATTTAAAGCAATTCTAAAACCTTTTTTAATAACGTGCTTTATAAAAACTTGCCATAAATTAAAACTGTCACTTCCATTATTAAAAGGAGTTGAAAAACATACTTAAAAACATATGGGCAGTGCTTGTGTAACGTGAGCAGATGCCTGAAAATGTAAGGAAGTGTCTGATCAGCCTGAGCACCTGCTCTCTTTCCCTTTGAATGGTGGGAAAGTGTATGCCACACAGCTACCAAGATTTGACATGACACTGGCATCCCTGCTGAAGAATTTCCAGTGCAGACATCTAGTATTTATCACTATTTTCCCCAGAGTTCCTTGGGAGAATTTCTCTTTTGTGCGGTTTTCTTAATAGGTTTGTGAACTTTTGTTATCTGGTGAAGTCAGTTGTAAAAACTCTGTGTGGGTTTTGCTGGGTTTAAGCATACAGTAATGGTATTTTGTTTTGATGTTAAGTTGCATGAATAAATGCATGTTTGCCAGAGCTGGTGAGCAGCCTTCATCTGAAAATTGCCATTAATGCTTTGTGGAATAAACCAAAGAGCCTCGTGGATGTATTTGATTATGCACGTAGCAGGCCTATATGTAGACACTACACATAGACACAGGAAGATCACTAGTCCATCCATCACTTAAAAAGAATACTTTTTCTTTTCTCTTCCTCTGAGCTTTCTGTTCTTTGATTATGCTGTCATTATCAGAAAGATCAATCTCACAGTGCCTTGGTGGTATAGTTTCTCCCATGTAAGTTTTATCAGCTTACGTATATCCACTTGGAAGAGGGGAGGAAATGCGGATAATGTAATCTGTGATAATAACACAGAGAAATATGATCACAATGAAGAGTGTGGATGTGTAATGGCAAAGGAGACACTGGTCAGTGGGAAAGCAGCAAGTCTGCAGGCTCTCCTGGTGGAAGAAGAGCCACCTTCTCAAAGCAGCAGACCTTAGCATCCAGTATTTTGATCTGCAGTGAACAGGGAATGTAACAACTTCCCCAACAGCTATCAGCAAGTTTTGTGCTGACTTCTAAAAGAAGAGAACATTGTGCAGCCTGTTTGGCTATAGCAGGGGGTAGGTCACACTGGCAAGTGACTCTTCTGGAATGAGAAGCGCTCTCCCGAGAGTGGCTGGAACGAGCTTCAGTATCAGGGCTGCTGCTGGCCACTGCAGTTGCTGTACGGCCGGTAAGGGACAAGTTTTCTTCCTTGGCATGGTGTACAGTTGCAAGCCATTTGTGATGGAGGAGGCAATGGATGGAGACTTTACTAAGCACTAGAAATAAGGTAATTTTTATTTTCTGAATTAAAAAAATACTAATACCTAAATACGTTTGGGTTTATTTGTTTTTAAATGCATTTCATTTGCATAGTTTTATGATGTAATTTGTGGCTGTTTGTTTATCATTCCTCTCTCAATAGGTCAGAGTAAGAAAAACAGTTTATTTGTCACAACATGTAGGTCTTCAATTTCCACTCAATTCAAGTCTTTTAGAAGATAAATAATTTCCTTCTTTTCCATTTCGCAGGAAAGGAAAGATAAATGTAATCTTTCCTACCTGTAATTGCACTGATAAACTGTATATATATGTGGCCACAGATAAAAGTATCACATCTGTTTTAGTGACTTTGGCACTATGAAGATTACCCTGTTTATTTCTAACCGTATGAATTTGGCGGTATCCCCTTTAGATTTCTATTCTACAGCATGACAATAATCTTTGAAAAACGCGTTTCTTTGCTCTGTGAGACAGGGTTGATAAGGTAAACTATTAGAATGGAGTTTAAACATTTGAGGAAATTTCAAGGACATCTGCTAGTGAGGAAGAGACTTCTTGGATTTCTCTGCCTAGCTGATAGTGCTAGGTGCATGAATGTCATGGATCAGTAATACTTAAAACCATTTGCATTATCATGTTGCCTTTAAAGAGTTGCTATGAACATGCATGTATGTCTAGAAACTTACAATTGGGCTTTATAAATTAAAGAAATGCTTCCTCCTCCTCCCTCCCTCCCTCCCTCCCTCCCTTCCCTCCTTCCTGCCTCCCTCCCTGCCTCCCCCCCTCCTTGCCGCCCCCCGGGATTTCCAGGTGACCTGCTCGGCAGTGGGAGCAGGGCCGTGCCGCAGGCCGGGCAGCACTGCCCACAGCCGCTGGCTATTCAGCCTAAGTGGGAGATGGATGAAAAGGCTAGGATTTTTCGGGTTTGTGTTTGGTTTAATCCTATTCATCCTCCAACACTGGTGGATGCAATGGCTATACATGGTAATAAGGTTGGAT
>JAVJGJ010000001.1:84199416-84217662 GCA_035590215.1 Microhierax caerulescens | reverse complement strand
GCTCAGGGGGGCAGCGCGGGCGGCTGGAACCAACTGGAACCAACTGGAACCGGCGGGAACCTGCACCGCCTCAGGGGGGCCGCGCGAGCGGCGGGAACCTGCACCGCCTCAGAGGGGCCGCGCGAGCGGCGGGAACTGGCGCTTCCTCTGCGGGGGTGGGGGCCAGCGCGAGCGCCTCCTGTGCGTGAGGGGGCAGCGCGGGCGGAGGGAACCGGCGCCTCCTCAGAGGGACCGCGCAGGTGCCTCCTCAGAGGGGCGTCGGCACCCAGCGCGAAGGTGAAGGAAGAAGGCGTCGATTTGGGAGCCTTTTTAGCAGGTATTGCAGCAAATTCGGAAGAAACTGTTACAAATAATATTGTGGGTCTCTTCTAGATAAGAACAGTATGATAAATTCCACGTTCACCTGAGGTGCTGCCAGCCCTTGGGCTGCCCTTCTGGTGGTAAGCACTTACCTCAGGTTAGTTATGGATCAGAGCGTTAAGGCCATTTGCCACAAAATGATGCTGTTTGGCAGTAAGCCCTGGGGCAGATACAACTAAACAGGGACCTACTTACAGGGTTTTAGCATTAGTAACGTGAACATGTTCTTTGATGGGGTCTGAGCTCCTACATCATATCTGAGGCGATAAAAATAGTGCTTGTGTATTACTTTATTTGAGATAAATGTGTTCCAGAAAACAAAGCCTGGAGAAGGATTAATTGAGATAATAAGCTGTGTTTACATCAAATAAAGCTGAAAATCAATTCTGTTCGCATTCCGCTTTGTTAATGGAAATACACGTTATTTTATTAGTCAAATGGCACAATTAATTACAGAGAAGATTTTCTTCTCTGGGGCTGCATTGTGGCTCTGTTACACTGCTTACAATTAATCCTAATGGAGAGATCAGACTAAAAATTCATGGTCTCTTTTAAATTTTTATAACCTGATTATTGCTTCCAAGTGCCCAATACAAAGAGACTTGTTTCAGAAAACAAGCTTTCTAAATTTCATTCAGTGGAGCACAGCCCAGACCTGTTGTTTCCCTGTGGCACTGGCTGATGGGCTGCCCTGTCGAGGTGTTCCAGGCTTCCTGCTTACCTTTGCTTGTTCTTGTGTCCTGTCTGCTCCCAAGGAACTGGGAGCATGGCACCTGGTGAGACTGGAAACTTCAGAACAAGTTTCAGCTGCAGGGTTGTCTGATGAGTCTGTGTTAGGTGTCTACTGATGTGGTTAGAAACTGTGTGTGGTTGTTGCTTAAACCACTGTGACTATTGCCACCCAGTTACTTGCTTTATGTAGACATCTAGTGTATTAGAGATCTGTCTTTAAAGTTGAATTAAAGACCACTGAAATATTGTTGAAGACAAGTAGCTCACCCTCACTTTAACTGATAGTGAAACACAGCTAATGACGGAGAAGGGGTGGAGAAGAAATGGAAGGCTAATACCATATTCCTTTCACACTGTTGTTTTATAGACCTTGATGTGTCCTTCCAGTTTACTGAAATTGTGGTTACTTCTGCAGTTATGAAGGCTGGCATTTCTGGATTATCATAATCTAGCTGTGACACTGATGTGCTGCTAGCAAGTCTTGCAATATATTGTAAAGTGCTTACGATAATGTCTTATCTCCTCTTCCCCAAATGAGGTGGGAGGACGTTTATGAATCTTTCAATATTTTGATATAATTTCAATAGCAAATATATTATTTAGTCCTTTAATGGGAAATGTAATGAGTTGGGGTGGCTATTTTACTAGGACATCTGCCAGGGGGTGGCTCTAGTTTAATGTGAGTGAACAGTAATGACTGTTGCTTACTGAGGACAATGTTAGCAAATGTTCTTAGCACAGATATCCTTAACTAGTGCCAAGAGATTCTGTGGAGATCAGTCAGACTGAGACTGCAAACTTGGATCTACTTATATTAAATAAATGTGAAATGCAGCAAATAGTCATGCATTATTCACTATGATATTTTATTGTCTGAAATCTTTGTATAGGTTTCTCTGACCATCTTTTTTTTTTTTTTTTTTTAATATTCTTTTTAATTCCTTGGTCCCAAAGGCTTCAATTAAGTGTTTAAATGGCTGAAAGGATCAAGGCCAGGGCACCTTTTGGACTGCCATAATTTTAATAGTATGTTTTCAGGTATTTCCTATGTGAATCTCAATTTTGCCATAATGTTGTGTTGAGATTCAACACAGTAAGTAAAATGGATTGTCATGGGTTAGTCAAGGAATGTGACAATCATTTTCTTCATGTCTGTACTGTGCTCATCATTGTGCTTCATGCAGTATTTTAGTATAGTAGTCATGCAGGTCTGGACGGACTAGTGGGGTGCACTCCAGGTGTGTTTAGTTCGGTGTCACCATATTCCCCTGCTACAGAAGTGAGGGTGTGTTTCTGTGTCTGGGCAGTGAGAGGAAGGGAGAAGGACTTGTGGTTTTGGGAGGCCAGTCAGTGCTGGAAAATGTTTGCCGATCCCAAACTAAAGATAAACCTTAAGAGTTTTTATGTGTCAAATGTGCTGCACAGAGTGAAGATTAAGAATTTTGAATTAATGGAGTTACAGCTTGTGAGCATAAAGAGGTAGGAAGCTTAAGTATTTTAAAATGTGTCACGTCTGCAAAACTGTGGTGGTCCCTTTTGAGCATGAAAGTAACAAGAAACTTTAAAAGCACTGATCAAAAATTTATTGAAAATATCCTGATGGATGTATCTAGTCTTGAATGATTCTGAAATTGTAATGCTTATAAAGGATGTTAAAGTTGATTAAATCAAATTACCATTTCGTTTGTCTCTAGTGATGCTATTTTACATGGCTTCGAGTAATTTTCTGTATTGTGACAGTTAACGATTATAGCTTGAGTAAAGGTAATGTCTGTCATACTTTCTTTTGACATCATTATACTTTGTAATACTTCCAATATATTCATGTAAAAAAGATGCCAGAGTAGTGGACAGTTTGGTGCAGCTGACAGCCCTGCACACTTGGCCTCTGTCCTGAGAGTCTGAAATAAAGGATGGCATCACAGGTACAGATGAGATAATATGGCAGAGAGATATAGCCATTCCTTGGTGGTGGATTGAATAACCAGGCTGAGTCACACTGGCATGGTCCCACAGACCTGGAACTCACACACCTGGACACACACCACCCCCCCAGCAGTGTGATTTATAGCTGTCTTCAGCTCTGGTGTTTACTGCAGTGATGATGTATGACAAATCAGTCATCCTTGAGCTTTTGTTCCCTGACATTGTTTCTTCCATTCTGGCAGTGAACAGTCTTTTGCAGTTCTGGGCTGTCTTAAGGTGTGAAATGAGATTTAGGTTTTTTTCGTTTGTCTGTCTGTCTTTCTACTAGTGAGGCAGGTGACAAGAAGGGAAAGAGGTGCCTCTTAAAACAGTGGACGTAGCTGTGCCTCTTATTCATGCTCTATTATTACTGTTCTTATGATCTTAAATAGGACGATAACATACCAAAAAAGCCAAAGATGAGAAGAATTATTAGCCTCCATTTGTAATTACAGTGCACTAGCTAGATCTTACCTATTGTGAGAGCTATAATTTGTAGTAAGAGCATACCTATTAAGGAAAGAATGAAAGTCGTGACTGAGGGTATCTTTTTTTTTAAGAATGACTTACCTATAAATACATTATAGAATGGTATTTCTGCAGTAGCTTTCCAGCTGTTTGGCAGTGGATGTGTGCAAATCTTCTGTGTAGCCTGAAGCAGTAACACCTGGTTGTGCACTGGTTGAGAAATGCCACCAAAAATCCAGAAGAGTAATGAGAAAACTTTTAAGAAAAAGGATGGCAATAATCAAGTAGTACCATCCCTCCAGGATAATGTTGACCAATAATGTGTATAGTACTTTTCTGGAAATGCTGCAGTTGAGATAAAATTGTATGCTGAATGTGAACGCTTCAGTGTGTGAATTCAAAGGCCCAGATAACTTTTCTTATTCTAAACTTGCTCCTTGACATTCTGACTAGATTCCAGCTGCAGCAAATCACAACTTTGGTGCCTAACTTTTCCTTCTGACATTTGACTTGTAGCAAAATTGTTATGCAATACTTTAATTAACATTTTGTGTCAGTCAGAAAAGATAATATTTTTAAGATAATATATTTAACATTTTTTGATCAGTTTTCCATATGTTTCTTTGGCAAGGGGTGGCCAAGTAAAATTGCTGCTGTGTAGTGTGCAAGAGGGTGCCCTGTGTTCTTCCAGTGAATTAAATCAATACGCAGTTAATGCTCACAGTCAACAGAAATCCAGTTCATCTATCTGTGAATGTACAGAATAGAGTTAAAGGGCACCTCCTCCCTGCAACTGTCATTGCTTTTCTGGAGTAGGAAAAAAAATCATGGTTCTCAAGTTATCAGTAGAGCCAAACATCTGGATATGGCAATAAAGAGACTATTTTAATGAGTTATTCTTTTTATGAGGTTAACTATTTGTCAGAATTCTAAATAATTCAGAAACTTTAATCAGTGCTTTAAATAAATATAAAATTACCCAGATCGTAAGAGATCTCTAGGGAAAATGGGAAACATTCACAGTACCTTAGAAAGTGTTGAACAGGAAATACTTTGGGAGAAGTGCCTGAAAGATTATGTGTGGTGAGCAGCATAGGCTAACAGGCATAATCTTCAACTTGTAAAGGAACGACATAGAAAGCACAAGGTAGTGCAGAACCAGTTGTGTGGCAGGTTAGAGTTGTTTCTGCTGGTTTCTTTCAGAGCATCTGTGGGTGAGCTGGCCTAATGACGAAACTCTAGGAGAGATAACAGATCTTATTAATTCATAAAGAAAACAAGTAGTGATCATCTTAAAAAATGTCTTGAGCTTGTAGTCTGAAACTTTATCCAGAATTCTTCCTTTGCCTGTAAAACAGGCAGACACCTATTGGAATTTACATAATTATGGTAGAAATAGTCCAAAGCTTTTGTCAGAAACACACCCCCAAATATATGTTAAGGGTCTGTTGTCTTTTGTTAACCTTACCCGTGTGTCATGAGTAGTAATTAAATAAAACACAAAGGGGAAGGTGAATTTAAAGTATAAGAAATTAAGGGTGTTATACATTGTATTAAAAATAGGGGTTCTTTTTCCCCAAGACTGATTATCAAATGGACTGCAAACCTAGTGGAAAAGTGTCTTTAGGTCTTGTTCACTTGATCTTCCTTGTACTTACATGGCGGGTTGTATCTCAGGTCTGTTTTGCAAGAGATCTTAAAATAAGCAAGCACACAACAAAATCTCTAGTGGAAAAAGGCTAAAATAAAGATAAGCAGCTAACTCCAAGCTCTTGAGAGATGCATTAAAGCCTTCCATCAGTGAGGTGTTTGTTGCTTCTCATTGTCCTGCAGCAGGAGCTTCCTCAGGCAAATTTGCTTTGCCACAGGTAGTAGGCAAAAAGTCTTGAGTGATGTAAATCAGATTAGTTTTGCACACTTGGCCTTCTTGGTTATTTAAAGCCTAACACACATTTCTGTTGAGAATTAATTTGCAATGGAAATATAGTCAAATCAGAAAGATACTACATGGGAATATACAGACTAAAACCAAATTTTGGTATGTCAGTCGTTTGGATTTTCTTGGTAACTTCAGCTTTAAAGTGTTTAAGACATTACTTTCCTTCCGTTGTTAAGCACTATTACATCCATAAGGTTAGATCAAATATGCTTATTATCTATTTGACTTTGGTGAATCTCTTTACATGTAGGAGGACCAGGTGAAGAATCAGGGCATAGATAGGGCGGAAGAATGCTAAGTGTCTGTTTTCAGTGCTGTCTGATAGATGATGAGACAGCTATAGTACTCAGGTTAATGTGTAAATAAATGCTCAAGCCCAAGTAGTGCATGTTTTTTTTAAAAAACTAAAAAACCCACAACAGCCACCTATCCCCGCCCCCCCCCCCGCCCTCAACAACAACAACAACAACAAAACAAACACAAACCAACAACCATAAAACGGAATTTTGACCTGCTAACTTGCATAGGAATACAAGACATGATTTTTTAAAAATAGTTTTAGCAGTTTGATTCATTAGATTGTGGCATGAAAACTAATGTGATGTTTAGTCTCAAATTATTAGAAAAGGATGTTTCTTTTCCTAAAATAAACAAAGATTGCAAGCTCTGAAGATGCTTGCAAATCCAGAGCACTGGGTGGAACTCTGAACAAAGGGTAATGAACAGCCTCTTGTATTTTTCCACCCACAGGTCAGCAGATTATATATCTGCTCTAAGAATCTCACACGAATCTTCTTAATTTGATCTGGCTATCTTTTCTCATATCCATGTCATATTTAATACTGCCAGTTTAGAGAAGCTCTAAACTTAATTGACAAGCTTGTTAATTTATGAAGCAAATTGTTCAAGAGTGTAACATTGAAGAAGAATATAGTGGTCTGCCTGGCTTTTGCCTGACATATTTGATGGTTACTCTGGAGCTGTAACAATTTTTTGAAAAATAATGTTAATTAAATGCTGGTAAAGGCAGGAATGTGATGAACAAAAAGTTGCAGGAGGAATGAAAAGGTTTGCTCTGGGTTTAAATTGTGCAGTCTTTCCCTTTTCCACTCTCCAGCTCATCAGCTCCTCTGAAAAGTTAAATCTTAAATTGGAGTTTGAATTTTTTTTTCCAGAAAATGACGGTAGAGTTTCTGTGCTTGTGCAGAACACAGAAAATTAACATTTTTGCCTTCTTGGTGGTCAAAGCGCTCCAAAGATGACTTTCCAATTGAAGCATTGTTATTTCCTAGAGATTTTTCATGAGTGTTTAGCTTTTTGAGAGATGTTAATTGGTAGGATATTGTGGGAGGGAGGGATAAATATTGGTGTATTGCAACGATAATGCAACCAACACTTTTTAAGACATATGCTATACACCTTGAAGGTAGTTTTCTGAGGTTCCTGAAATAGTAAGCATTGTGATGTAGCGACCACAGAGCTTTGTTGCACTGGCATTCAGAAAAAACTAAACCAACTGTTCTTGAAACTTTGTAGTGCCATTACTGTCACATTTTTTTCTTCCTTGAAAACTTCTGGTAGATGAGTGGAGACTTCAGGCAAATCCTGAAACAGAGCAGACCTTTCCATCTGTTTTCTGCTTTGCATTTTGTCTTCATAGCTTTAGCAAAGATGTTTTTAGACAACCTGGAATTTATTTTTTTTTAGAAAGCAGGTGATTTTTACACACTAGCTGTATATCAACTCCTAAATCCAGCAGGTACAAGTACAGCTACTTGTGGAATTAGTTTGGCCACAGAAATTACTATGCAAGGAACACACACCTGCTTTGTCAGTTCACTGCTGATTTCTGAAATGCAGCAAACTTAAGAGCAATTTATGTCTGAGTAGACCTTGCCAGACTTTTAGCCTGTTTTTCCTGTGAGTCTAGATATTTAGAAACACAAAATTCTCTGAAGTAGCAGGTTTAAACTGCTAAGTCTGGATTATAAAATACACGGTTGGCTGGTTTAGTGACGGTGTCTGAAGAATATAAATGCTTGGTTGACAGAGGTGGATGTAAGGAGCCTATGGGGGGAAAAAGCTTTACTTATTGGCTGATCAGAATATAGTATTTAAACCTTCTTGGATTATAGCAGTCTCATACAGTGCTTCACAGTGAGCATACTGTCTTCTAGAGAATTTGGATCCCCATTCCCTAATCAGGTTGATGAGCATATTAAAATGCAAATAAAGGAAGTTTTACAGAAGAACTGGTTATCTCATCACATGTGAAGGAGCTGATACAGGAATGTCTATGAAACGGTTCTAAGAGAGCTTCTTTGAGACAATGGGAAGGAGTCTCAGATTTAATGACACAAAAGAAAAAAAAAATGTTGATTGGCCTAATTATGAGAGTTGATTGTAGAACTTAGGTGGGAGCTACATGAGAAACTTCTCCCAGAATGGTGTTAGCAGCAGTTAAGACATTAAAATGTGGTTTTTAATACAGTAAAAATTAGAGATGCACAGCAAAATGCCATGGTTTAGACAACAAAACAGACACAGTACTTATGTGAAGTGCTTCTCTTGTTAGGTGGTATTTTGATCTCTTGCTGAAAAAAGCTGCTGCAGTAGCAAGAAAGATAAAACAGTTTTTCTTGTTTTTTATATTCATCTGACATAATTAAATTTCTTTCACTCTTTGCCTATGTGAATACAAGCAAAACCTGAAGGATTTTGCTTTCATTAGTGTGTTGTGTAGGGGGAAACAAGGAAAAGAGGCACCACTTCAGGTTTTATGAATGTGAACTAATCTGAATGTTTGTCTAGTCCAATGTCCTTTGGACAACAACAGCAACAGTGACCAGTAGTAGATACAAGCATAAAGTTTAGATAGTGATGCTACCTGGCGTGAACCTTCTCAGCAAGGTGCTGGGAAGGCACTGGGAAAAGTGTTGTGCAGCTATGAAATATTCCTTTCTTACTGTTGAGGTTTTTGTTTCATTAATCCACACAGAAATTAAACAGTTTCAAATGCAGAGACTACTCATAAAGATACTCATCACTGATGAGCTGTACCCCGTTTCAGAATGGGAAAGTGTGTTGTGTGTGTATAGCTTATTTTTTCACTATGACAAGTGAGACACTGTGCTATTTCTTTCACTTTTTCCATTCTCCTCAAATTGTGAAAATGGGCTTGATTGTGATCTGTAAATGTACAAAAAGCCATTTTTGCAAGTGGTACATGATTCATATAAAGAAAACCAGTTCTTCTGAGGAAGGGTTTAAAGACCTCTGAAAAAAGGTTGCTTCAGCTCATGCTCACAACAGGTCTTGCGAGTAAAAGAGCTATCTTTAGACCAGCTTACTTATAACTGCCAAGAATGAGATAGTATATGTTATGGAGCATAGCCAAGATTTTTAGTAAATATTTAACTTTAAAGTACTTGTCTTGGTTATTGTTAGCCCTATTGCAATGGTTATACCAACCCGATATAGACTTACTGATGTCTCACGTATGTCTGAAAAAACCAGTCACCATGGAATAGGAATGTGCCAACCTCTAATAACGTGTGACTGGCTTGATAAAAGAAGCTTTCCCCTCCTTCCCTCACCTCCCAAACCAATTCTTCCTGCACTTTCTGTTTTTGAAACAGTGAAAAGTGAAAGCATCAAACTTTTCTCTTTTCCTTTTCCCCCATGACAGCGTAGTCTCACAGTACCAGGAACTAGGTATTCAGTAAGTGCAAGTATTGAGAAATGATAAAGTATAAAAGTTAATGCCGCACAGCACTAGGGAGAAAGGAGAAATACTTGTTAACCCTGCTTTAGGGAAGAACAAGAGATGAATAGAAATTGGGCTACTTGCTGAAGACCACTCAAAGAGCCTGCAGCAGAATTTCCAGGCAAATTTTTCTTGCTGTGTGTGCTCTGTGGCCACAGACTAATAAAAGGGCAGTGTAGGTCTCAGCACGCACTTAAAATGTTCAAAGCTTTCACATGTAGTTTTTGCACCTAGCTTCTCTGGTAGTAAAACTTCAGCTATAGCTGGATTCCGGATTTTGTTGCTTAGTATTAGCTGTCGGAGTGCAACAATTTCTGCTGTCACAATGTTAAATGAGTCAGATGGAGATCACTTGCTGAACAAATTATCAACAGTATTATCAAGAGGAAAGAAAGGTCTGTGAGAAACAGCGCGTGCTTTGTTATCATGCAGTCCTAGCGTGGAAGATGCAGAACATGTAGATCAAAATATAATTTAGACCTTGATTAAGAGCATCATAGTCATATAGCTACATTCAGTAAGAGTCAAAGAGTAAAGAACTCATCCATATTTCTTTAAACGGAAATTGTTTTCTTCCAATATGTGACTGGAAAGTTATTCAAGTATATTACTTTATTGGCATATAATTCATGTGCTGACATTGTTTCTATTCCAGAAAAGTTAGTAAGCAAAAATCATTCTGTAAATTACTTTTTCCTGGTAACTTTTTTGGCGTAGCTTATTGAGAAAATTTGGATTAATGGTCCAAGAAATTGGAAGCTAAATGTTCAGAAACGTTGATAAATGAGACTTAACAACAGTTTTTTTAGTGGGGTTCCTAGGGCTATTCTTATTAACTCAAAATGCTAATGATATATCAAACCTTTATGACATATTAAGATGCAAAGATCCATTTCTCAACTCTAGAAACGATCAGAAACTGAGGCTGTCCTGCCTGTGCTTGAAACTTGATGGGTGAGGCAGACAGTCTAGAAGTACTTAATATCTGAAGCATGACTTGGCCTTTGGGGTGTAAAGGAGATATTTCCCTGAGGGAACCTGTGATCAAGCAGAAGTGCCTATGGATAGGTTGTTTGAAAAGATTGTGTTTAAAAGAATAAATTCTACATGTAATGAGGTGACACAAACTGTTTATAAAGTCATTTCACAGCACTACAGGATATTACGCTGGAGGTTGCAGAAGCTCCAGTAGCAGCGATGGCAACTCTTGTGTTAAGCTGTGCTGCTCCTTTAGCTGAAGATAATGATGTAAATAACTTGTATCACTGTTCTTTGGTGCTAAGAACTGCAATGAAATGGAAACGTTATTCTAATAACTACATCTAATTACACTGAAATGAGAATTACTGAAAATCAAGTGGTAATTATTCTTTTTATTATATTTAAGGCAATCAAAGAAACAAATGCCATTGTCGTAGTTTAATATAAAAAGTCTGATGTAGGGAATATCCAAGAACTTTGAACCTACTGGAGCTTCAGTGCTCTTAATATTTTTGTTGTCTTCCTTTCATCCAAAAACATGTAGGACAAGCATTTCAACTTAATCGTTGGTTGATGTTTAAAAAGCCATGACTCCATACAAGGCTTATATCTTGTTAAAATTAGATCTTTATTTTATCAATTTTGCTTTATGTGACTTTATGCTAGTTGTTTTTTTGCTATACACAGTCTAGGTAATTGCTTACTCTGTGTTACTGTGGTTGTAAGCCAGAAAATTTGCATGTTGCTCTTACAGAAGAGGTCTTGTCTGAAATGAGGACTGAGTTGGACTAAACATTCTGTGCACACAGTCATGTGCAGTGATTGCCATCTAACTATAATTAGTGCCTTTGCCAAACATTGTTTTAAACTGCTAAAATTACTATAAAACCACACTATAGTCCCAAGTTAAGTACCCCACACGTTAGTAGAAAACTGTTGTGTTGGCTTCTAAAGTGAAACTTTGAAAACATTAGTCTCTCTGAATATAACTGAAACACATAAGCTGCTGAAGCTGAGCCCCTATATGGAACAACCCATCCTGTGTTACTGAATTTTTGTGAAGAGGCCTTGTGCAACAGATTTTCCCTGTCATTTGATTTTATAGAAAGACAAATGCTAGAAGAGGTATTCAAGAACCTTAGCAAGCAGAGACTGAGTCAGATGAGGCTCTAATTTTTACAGAATCCATAGGTTTTTCATGATAAAGGAAGAGTATAGGGACTTTCACAAGACACTATATGTAGTTCTGTTGAAAACTGATTTTTTTTCTGTACTATTATAATAGCTTTTTGGCTAGATTTTTAAGAGAGACAAGTATTTAGCTCCTTTTGGCTTTTACTGTTTAAAACCTGAAAACACCAGTGCACCTAGTTTTAAGTCCTCTCTTTCCCATGGTTTGCCTGCTGCAGTTTGAGTTCTTTGATTATTTTTTTTTTGTGGTTGACACTGCTTGCTTTAGTCACTGTATCAGATCTAAAAAAGAATTAAGGCATTTGCTTGCACACTGTCATTTGTTGTTAAATTCCATTCCCTGTATACTTCTCATTAATTCCCCCAGGGACAGGCTTATCCTAAGGCTCTTCTGGAATTTTTAAATTCAGGGGAATGCATGTAGTGCAGGAGAGCCTACTCTGAGAAACACTGAGAAGATAAAGGGATAATAAATATTGATTATTTTAGGTTGTGAAATAGGTACAAGGTATTTGCTCCAGTAAGGAAGACTAGCTCTATAAATTGGACTTATTTTGGCTCAGCCAGAAAGTGCAACTTAACACTACTCTGTGATGTTGAAAAGAAGTGGCTTGCTTTCTGTCTCTCCAGGGAGAGTAGTTCTTTCCTTGCCCTAGTTCTGGGCCAGCCTTTCACTGGGCTATTTCAGCATGCTGTGTCAGAAGAAAAATAAACGAATCCCTTTGTTGGTTTACACAGCAGTGCTGATTTGTATGCTCTTCAATGCTTTGCTTTTAAGATTTAGCATTCTTAGTACTTTTCTGTTAATTTCCTTTATAATAGGATTTTAATATGTAGAAAGCAGATGACCTCTTTGGCATGTTTAAAGTCCTAACATAGCTGTGTAAATCTCTCTTATTATCTAAGCATTTCCTAAGGTTGATAGTGCTTTTTAAAGCATTAATGTTTTTCTGGCTTTCAGAGGAGTTTTGATTTACATTTGATGTCGAGGCATGTAGAAGTTTGGATCTGTTACTATCCGCTATTTAAGTTCATGCTTATTAGCATGAGCATCCTCTTAGACTGAAAGATAAGACTGCGGCAGTGTGTAAAATATGGCAGTATGAAGTTGAGTAGAGATTTTACCAAATGAGAAATTTAGTATAGCAAATGTGTGTTAGCATGGCCACCTCTTCAGAAGCCATGAGAAGTATTGGTTAGGAGTATTTCTTTTAATACCAGTGCAAGGAAGGTGACCAAATAAAAGATCAAAGTCAACTTCAGTGTGAGTCTCGGCTTTAGCAATGTTATTTGAACTTGCATAAATTTTTACTGACTTTAGAAATTTTCACTGATGCAGTAAGCATTTTCTCTTATCCTTTCTGTTAAGTTGCTTTTTTCTTGGTAACAGTCTCTCTTCAGACAATGTATGTACTAAGAATAATGTGTCATGATAATCATTGTTATTATTGCCAGAATAGATACAATATTGAATAAACAATAAGGGCTAGTATAATAGGAGTGTGTATGTGTCTGAACATAATGCTGTTATTGTCTAGTGGGGCATAATTTATTTTCCCTGGTGCTGGACCATTTCAGTCTTACCACTAGTGGAGTCCCATAGGTAGGACAGTGAACTTTGTAAAAAGAAATCTTGAGTTAGATATTTTCCACATTTAGATACAATAATTCTGCCTGCCTTTAGAAGAATGATACGATTGTTTATAATTTAATCCCTTATAACATTGCATTATGTACTTTATAGTAACTATATGTGTAGATAAACTATTATGTATTATTGATTTTTATATACTGTAATAATGTAAACTTAAAAATTATAAAATAAGAGATAAAAGCAAATATGGCTGTTCAATTTAGTGTTCTGTAGAATGCACTTTATATAAAACAGCCTTTTGTTGGTTTTAGTGCAGATTAGAATTCCATATGAAGTGTCATTTTCTGTTGATTTTCAACAGATCATTTCTAATACATATAGAAATATAATTTTCTGGTCTCTATTTTAGTCGTGTTAGATGCATTTAAAATGCAGTTTGTGTTACTTGTTTCTGTATGCTTTAAACACAACTGTTCAGTACACAGAATGAGTTTCAAAAGAGTTCAAAATTTTGGTGTAAATGTCTTTTGAAAGATTGTTAGGCACTGATTTGGGAGCTGACTCTTTACTATTTGGACCATACAATCTCCTCTTGAGTTCCTAAACCACCAAAAAACCTCTTGAATGATTGGTATGTTCCCTTCTACAGGGATATCTGATAGAACTGAATAGAAATCTAGATCTTAAAGCTTTTATAAAGTTAAACATTATGTTACTAACCATCAATTTCAACAAAGCAGTGTCTCTGTTGATTAAAGTGGAAGTTGCTTTACTTTAAATAATGTCTGTAGGATGCTGCTGGTTTGTGTGTGCACAGGGAATGCGTTTGCAGAAGTCTTTATGTATGCATGTGTACTACATGCAAAGGGCAGGTAGTAATACTATCTAAAAAGAGCTCCACTAACCTGAACATTTGGTATGAATTGCATGAAAAGCTATGAAAAGCATCTCTACAAAAATTTTAATAAGCATGATTATATGTGATTACTTGCAGAAGTACTTTATTGTAGTCAAAGCATAAGAGATTGCTGGAGATTTTACATAAAAATAAAAAAAAAAAATAAAAAAATCCAAATAAAGACTGAAGTAAGTGCTGAAGGACTGTGAGGAGAAAAGGAGAGATGGTGTATTGATAAAATACTATTAGGGTAGTCTGCTTAGAAGTAGGAAACTCTGAAATGCTCTGCTGCTCCATTCAGTAACCACTGTAGGAATTTACACTTAGACAGAAAAAAAAAAAATCACATCAGTGACACTAACAAAGATTTCTGACATTTCTTGTATTTGTCCACTAAAAAATGAAAACGGAGTAGATATCTCTCAAGTATTATGGTATACCATTGCTAGCTAGAGAAGACTGCAGTGTTGGTTAAAGTGCTGCACATAACTGCAGAGAACTACAGGTCTTCATAGTTGAAGTTGTGGGAGAAAAGAAGGGGACAGAGTAGGGGTGGACTTCACACAGCAAGTTGTGACAATTACAAGGCTTAGTAATGGCTGACGAGACTAATTGCAAACTAAGGCACTTGCAACATGATTTAGAAGATGGCTTGCATAGGAAGATTTAGTAAGATCTTACTTGTCACTCTGAAAGAGTTGTGTGTGGGTACTAACAGTGTTCTCAGTGCCATCCTGGTTTTCAATCTTACAGTGTCTTATTTTCTGTGCTAATGCGCAGAAGGCAAATCAGCTGTGTAGTCTCACTTGTACTCCCTTTCGTGATACAGCCAATACGCCCGTGTTACCACTCCCTGTAGACGACTTCCAGAAACAGTAAGATTTTTCCTTGTACACTGCTCTTGGTTAACTGTTAGGTGACTTTTCTGTTTAGAAAAAAGGTGTGCGTAGTATTAATAGTTGGTGCATCTCACATCTAGAAGGCAATATTGTTATCTATTATTTACATTACATTGCCCATTGTTGGACTATGACATTAGCTGTTCTATCAGAGATGATAACAACAGAGATGATGCAGCAGTTGTACTCAAGTGGTAACTAATGAAGCACTGGGTGGAGAAGAGATGCTGACGAGTTAAAATACTGAAATTGGTGAGGAGATGTTGTTAGGTTAAAACATCATAGTACAAAGATGGTGACAATTTGGGTAGAGGTGTCTATATAGCATTGTTTCTTGATATTTAATAGCCCACAAGACAGCTAAAGTACTCTTTTAATTGCCCTTTGCATACTGAAAAATAAACAAATAAATTTAAAGAAACTGCAAATAAATGAAAAACTTTTTTACACAAAACATGATGCCAAGAATTCATTGATGAAGTATATGGCTGAACCTCTTTACTTAAGCACTAGAAACTACCTTTGCCAAATCTAACATTAAAGAAGACTTTGTCTAATAATATATTACCATTATGTCTTTGATATACAGCCATGACAATGTTCTTAGTAAAGGATTATGGCATTGCATTAAGCAGAGGAGAAAGCTACTTTAATACCACAGTATTAAGCCACCACAGTGAACTCTGAAACAGTGCAACTTATCTTACACATTAAGGACAAATTCAGGTTATTAAGCCTAATTAAATCTATTTTAACAGGATTTATCAGCATCTATCTAGAGGTTGCCAGTCTTGATTTAAATTTGTCTAGAGCCTTCATGAGTGCTACAGAACTCACTGAGAAGATGACTGTGCTTTAGTGGTCATTGGATCTGGCTGATCTGCGGACAGATGCACACTGCAACATCAGCATAACAAATGGCAAAATACATATTTCAGCAGCCTTCCTATTATCTGGCAGCTGTTCCATTATCTTTCTGAACCTGTGAGACTGCTGTCCAGTTAATGGCTCATAATGCAGATATAGAATTGTTGACTCTTTCCTGCTATGCAAAAGTAATCTCAGCTCTATTCACAGATTTATTTAACTTTTCACTTCGCATTTCTGGAATACAGTTCAAAGCCCAAAAAGGAGTGTTCTGCATCTTCCTTTTATTCATTGTTAAATCTCTTGTCTGCTGAAATGCATCTTTATAATCCCTCAAAGTATTTTAAAGATAACTGTTTTCATTCTGTTCTAGATGTTGGGGATATTTTTTACTGTGCTTTAATTTGTGCTGGTGTTCTGTTGATCAGTTTTTCCTTTTATTTTAAATCAGTGTAAAAACTAGGTTATGCTGGTTTTCTCCTATATTGGTAACTGCTACAGAAGATAAGATGTCTAGCATAAGGAGAGACTCTGGAGGAAAGCATGGAAAGGCTGGAGACAGCAAAATCTAGACAAGTTACGTTGTCAAATGGGTTCACAAGAGAAAGAAACACAAAACATACTGTGTGGCTTGATGTTTTCATTAGCTGTGAAGTTTCAAATGCAAGTTAATTTGTAGTTTCCTGTTAGAGTATATGCCACAACCATCCTTTTTTGCCAAGAGAAATTGTGTTTAAAAAAATTCTTACAATGGTTTCTAAACTAAAGCGTGTCAGTCACTTTGGAAAAGAAAATGCAGCACTCCCTAAAGAAACTGGAGTACAGGTGAGCACAGATGCTGTTCAGTTCACTACTGCCTTCCTTTGCACTCCTTTGCATCTGCAGCTTATAACTCTGTACCTTGAACTTCTGTCTGTCAGGAGAGATTCTCTGTCAGGCAGAACTTAAGAAATTAAAATCACTTCCCTAGAGAGATAGCTCCATACAGAGCGGTATAGTCCACTGATACACTAGTACCAGAGCATAATGATTATCAATACAGAACATTCCTGCTTGTCTTTATTGTAAGTCGCTATTTATATAAACTGCAGTTTAACCATTAATGAATGGAAGTGTGGAGTTTGAATGTAAAAGACACAGTAGCTGTCCTTGGTTTTCTTACTCAGGGCTTTTTCCTTTGGTTTTGTTTTGCATTTGGATGTAATTGGAAGTATACTATTCTGCAGATCCTGCAAAAGAGGAGCATGCATGTACGTTCCCTTCTCAGGAAGAGCTGACAAAGTTAAAACCCTAAAATTTTTGTCTGGATTTTGTGCAGTGTCCTTTCTTTTTAACATAGGACAGCAGAAAGCTTGTGTTTTAAACTTGCTGTTATAACCTGACAAGAGTTACTGGAATTAAGGATGACAGTTTGTGCCCTTCTTTAAAATCTCCACTGTATGGACCAGTCCTTGTTTGATCGGTGGTTTATTTTTCACTGCTGTATCAGCCTTGTATACTCACAGAGTGTGCATTGTGGTAATATTTGCAGACTGTTGGGTTCCAAACCAAAGTGGCTGTTGTCTCTGCAATTAATGTAATATTTTTGATTAATTTCTCCAAGAAAGCATGTTCAGAAATCTCTGGAGGTTTCTATAACAGATGAGTTCAGGAGCCAGAAAGTAAGTGCTCATTGGAATGATTGAAAGAAGCTTATTTCAGTAGGTGTATTTCCATAGTAGTGGAAGTTCAGTACATACAAATTAAATTAATTTCAGTGAGTTACCTCAGGGCGATGCCAGCTTTGCTAAAGTGAATGCCCAAGTTTTGCTTCTGAAAGCCCTTACAGAGCTTGTCCCTTACAGAGACACTTGTATAGCACATGCTTTTCAGCATCTCCCGAACCATCCTGCTTAATCATGCCATATTGTATGTTCGTTGCATTGACCTCACGACTCCATCTTTAGGCACTTTAATAAGACGTGATGTGATACAGTGAGAGTGCTGTAATTTTAGGGGATGGTGATGAGGAAAAATGTTGGCCACTCATTTGTGCAATGTCGGTTTTGTTTGCCTCAGAATTCAAGATATCACTGTTCCTGATGTTTTGCACTAAAGAATCATAATAATTAAGCAACTGTGTTTTCCAGGAGTCTGGATTTAGATTTTGATTCAGTAAGTTGATTCCCTGTTCAACAGAGCATGTGCTTACATCCTCTTGACATTTATTATGGAAAAAAGCTTGGCCCAGAGATAAAGGCGCTAGCTTGAGGCTTGTGAAGACACATTTCCTTGTTCTGTTGCTTCTTTCATAATATTTCTGTTTGACCCTGAAGAATAATTTAGTATCCCAGCTTCATTTTCTGAAATGTGTGCTCTGAAGAGCTTTTTAAAAATGTTGTGGTCAGTCTTTCTATGCCCAAACACTCAGTTTGTGAAAGAAAAATGGTAGCACTACCTTATCACTCTTCTGTCACAGACACAGTAGTAACTAGGAGTGACTCAAATACTCGGGTGATGAGTGCTTGAGAGATTTCTTTCTAGGTACATTTTTCAGAAATGAGCCTGGGAGCCACGTTCACCATGTAATCTCCGTATGCTATTCCT
>JAVJGJ010000001.1:84151978-84199316 GCA_035590215.1 Microhierax caerulescens | reverse complement strand
TGCTACTGACATAGAATCTGAAGCTGGAAAACTTGCAAAACAGTTCCTCCTAACTTTCAGGACAATTTCATAAAATAAAATGTGCTACTTGTATTAAAAGTTTGTCTTCTACCTTCTAAAGTCAAGCTTGGGTAGATTTCTAGAGCTCAGTTAGTTATTCTGTGAGAGCTGTTTGGGGGAACAAAACCAGTCACCTAAGAGGTCTTTGCTGAGCAAGTCCAGTACTAATGTTTCATGTGCAGTATTTAAACTGATCTGTTGGTGAAAATGAGAAAAGAAGCCTTTATGTTACATTTTTTCTTTATGTAATTAGTGGGTTTAAAAGAATTAATGTATTATTACTGACTTATTTTTAAGTCACTCTGTGTGTGTGTGTGTGTGTGTGTGTGTGTAAAGAGATCGTGTTTGCCAGGAGAACTTCATATTGGGATTTGTGGGGGGAAAAAAAAAGAGAAATAGTAAATACGAGAAACAGAAATTCAGGGCAAACCAAAAATTACCTGAAGACTTTGGCTAAATTCTTTAAATTGTGCTAGAAAAAATGGGATGATTATGTGAAAATGTGAAAGCACTTAATTTTGATGTTTTGTTCATATATCATTTCCAAAGCAGCAGCATGTTTCCTTTTTGAAATAAAATTCCTGGAGAAGCCTTCTATTTTACATTCACTATTTTTAGAATAGAACTTGAACCGGTAGCTCTTCAGCTCTTCACTAATGTGTACATAAAATACTCTGGCACAAATGGTTTGATAAGCATGATGTTTTCGTGACTTCAGCATTTATAGAACACAAATTTTTAGTAAAGGCTGAAGTATTTTAGCTTTTCCATATGGTCATCTTTTTGGAAAGTGGATCTGAAGTGTCTCTGGTGCTTCAAAAACTGTGGTAAAAATTCAGATCATTCTCACCTGCTGAAGAGGAATGATAGAATCCAGTTTGGCTGCAGGCATGTAATTCAGTAACTATGTAAGACTTTAGAACTCTTAACGTAAAGCCAGCTGATACTACATGTCCTTATCTTCCTGTGTGTATATCACAGGTGAAACAAGAAATAAGAACTATCAGTTGAAGTACTGTAGTTATTTTAAGTAATAAATTAAATCTGCTTGTTAAAAGCCTTGTGAAATATGTTATTTTAAATCAGAACAGGTTTCTCATACCATAATTTTATTTATGTTGGAGAAGCCTATCCTTAATTTAATATTTATCACTGAATAATTAAAAATAGATATATCATTAGAATTAGCAGTTTATCAATAAAAAGGTAGTTAATTCGGTGTACAGAAACTGAATGTCTTCTCACTTTGAATTAAAGTCATTGTTAAAACCCTGGTTTGCTATTAAACGCAAATAGATTTCCTACTTCACAAAAGGCTGGTGTGGAAGATACCAGCACTGTGTTGAAGTATCTCTGTCACACTTTTTTTTTTTTTTTTTTTTTTTATAAATCACTTAATTTTACCAGTTACAATATTTCATTTCTGTATTTGGAAATTTGAGTCTATGCACTATTGGTGTTATTCCCATAGAAGAGCACAGATGTAATGCTGTACATACAATGTTATATTAATTGTTTCTAACATGTAATTGCATGAGTGATTTAAATAGCATCTCCCAGTGAGAGGAAAAATGAATAGGCCAACACACACAATTTTTGTTTTTTGTTGTGTATAAGCGGATCTGTCGTTGAACTGGTGAGGTTTACTTTAATGCAAATAGGAGATTATATTGTATTTTAGAGTAATGATGGCATAGATTTTGGGTAAATGTTTGGACTGGATTACTGGTCCAACTGTATGACTGTACTGTGGAAACCAAGATGATGTTTAAGGTGCACTTACCTTGGGCTTAATGTTACATTAGTAGAGTCTTCCAGAATGGCAAATTGACATTTTTTGCTCTTAGTTTACAAGTTTTGCTCAAGAACCTTCTTGCCTCCCTGTGAGTTTTGATTGCCAGCTCTGGAGGCATGGTCTGCATCTGTACCACATTTGGAATATCTGAGGAGATACAGTTTTGTTTGGACTTCATCTTTGTTTAGCTACCATCTAGTTGGATTCAAAAGTATTTTGAGAAGCGATTACTACAGGGATGCCCATTGGATTTTGTCAGATTTGTAGCCAGTGATACAGATGAATTACCTAGCACAATGCTTGCATGGTCCCTCCTCTCTCACAGCTCTACCAGTCAGGCTGTGAGCCTGCCACACACATCACTTGTGATTTTTTTTGGTTGTGATTATATGAACAGTGGAATGGAAAGCAAGATGGATGTTCATGTGAAAGCTGGGTACAGGGCAGAGGTACCAGGGGTTGTGCTCTGTGAGCATTCCTCCACCACTCCTCAAAAGAGAGGTCTTAGAAGATTATGTATCCTCATAGTGATCGACACCATTGTTTCAAGGCAAAGTATCCAATATGACTTCCAAATGATAACTGACACATATAACTTAATTTTGATCATTATCTCTGGGATGAATCTTCACGTAACTGCTGTGGTATTCAATTGGGCCAATGAAAGCCTCAATGAAAGAAATAAGCTATGGCATAAATATTTAAACAGTTGTACAGGTGTTACACTGTTTTTTCAGCTAAGTCTCTGGAAATGTCTGAATTCTGTAACTGAAGCAGGCTTAGTTGAAGAAGTAGTGCTTTAAATTCCTCATCGGCTGCACTTGTCTAGAAGGCACCAGTGCCTGAGACATGGAACCATTTCTTAATTAAATTGAAAAAATCTTACACTGTCCTCCTTTGTACTTGTCTATTGAGCAGCAAATCTCACTCATAATTTCTTTCCATGTGGCTCTGGTAAATCTAACTGCCTCTAAAGAAGCAGCAGTTTATCTTGTTTGGCTTTAAAGATTGCACAATTTAAATTATAATTCAGTTCATGCAGGAGCTGGACTGGATATGTCTTTTTCATTTTTCTTTATTATTGATTGTTAAGTTTATTATTTGGGAAACGTGAGAAAGGGAAGAGAGGTCATGATATTTTTTTCCTTCAGTGCTGAGAAGTTATGGGGGGAAGATGCTTGCATTGTCTATAGAATAATGTTAGTGAGCAAAATTCAGTTCTTACACTTCAATTTGTAGAGATATATATATCACAGGGACCTGTTACTGAAAAATCGGATCTAGGTTTTGCTCAGTTTTAACTCGGTTAAAATGATCTATAAGTTAATGTTTTAACTGGTACCAGATTTTTGTTTATTTTTTTTTTTCATGTGACTGACTTAGGATTTTCGAAGTAGTAGCATTTCTCTCTTTGAACTAAGGTTGTGTCTCTTCTGTATGCTTTTGTATGCCTTGTACTGAAGCAGTGTCCCAGAGATATATTAAAGGGCTACTGCATAGCTGGAGGGTCACTTTTGAGAAAGATGCATGACGAGATCATTACAAAACACTCATGGCTTTTCACATGAATAGGAGACATCTGGAGCTCTAGCTCCATCTTGTATATTGCTTTTAGCCAATGGTTATTTTTCACAGCCTCTCAGTAGTATACAGAGGGTGTGGTATAGGAGCAAATTATTGCTGTGTCTTGCTTTATCTTGATGCTTTCAAGGATATGAAATGTCCATTCTTTCTGCTTTCAGGCTTTTTGCTTTCTAACAATAAAGGGACCACAATATCTTTATTTTTAAGGAATGTCTGTACTGTACTTGCTTGCTTGATTCGTTCCTTGAGTTCCAGTAGACCTCTCCTAGACCACAGCTATTCTGATCCCTAAATACATTTAGAGGTCCAGGCATGCAATGAACTGGAATCCCTCCAGACTGCACTTTTGCATGACCAGCAAGATTTCCCCATTCTTTGAGCAAGCAAGAAACGCGTAATGTTAAAAATAAAATGCAAATGCCTGAGTTATTTGAATATAATCACTTTATTAATTTAACTGTCTAACAGATACTGATGATAGTCTAATAATAAGGTCCAAAACGTTCTTTCTCATTAAAGGAGTTAATGAACTCACCCATCTTAAGAATTTCACTTTAATTAATTAGGAATAATTTATAGCAGAGAGAAAAGTGACAAAAAAAATCTTATTCAGGAGCGGAAGATTGGTAAACCTCTGTTAAAGAGGGATGCCATGTGCTGTGACTTTCATGAAAACTTTCATTCCTACAGTTCTCTGATTCATATGTAGAAAGCCACTGGGTGGCTGAATATTTTCAAAATTTCATCACCATAGTTGTTCACACTCATTGCTATTGTATGTGCTAAACAGTATGTAATCCCTATAGCAGGCACAATAAACAAAACAATCTGCTTCAAGACAAAAAAAAAATCTGTCGCTACATATAGGTATGGTATTAAAATGTGATAAGGATTTGTTAGTAATATAGCTTGTAATTTCTCCATAATTTCAAAAAGTAGAAAAATTGAATGCAAATGTTATCTTTGCATTGTGAAATGTGGTTCCTCTTTTGGACTCTAGCTCCTTCAAAAATTAAATTTCAGAAGTTGCACTTCAGAAGCACTCCTTTCATATCTAGTTGTGTTCTCTATTTCTTAAAACAGAGATGCTTTTGGCCATTATGCTGGTTTATGGTGTTTTTTTTTGTCTTTCAGGAGTTAATAACAGTACAATGGAAGCAGTAAGCATATTGCTCTAAGGTAGCAATTCCAGTTTCCTGGTATTTTACACCCAGAATGAACTTTCATGACTGACTTAAAATGAGTAAACTATAAAATTTTGATTTGTGCTTCACTGGGTTAATTTCCTTAGGCTGCCATGCCTAGATTTCAGTGTATGTTGGCTTCAGAAGGTTGTTAATGTTAAAAATAACTAACTTGAAAGTGCTGAAACTATGATTGATAAGTAAAAAGATAAGCCTTAAACCAGCAGATGAAATGTTGAGTTATGTTAAGAGTGAGCGGTAAGCAAGCAGATGTTTTCTAATATTTGAATTAAAATGGAAAGTTGGTTTAGGCGTATTAACAGAGTTAGGATTGTACCTAAGGAGTCTTTACTGTTATAACAACCTTTATGTTGCATGCTGTAGGTACACTTCAGGATAAATGCTTCCAGCTGTAATTTGAATGGGCTGGAGATGAGGGGACTAATCAGACAGAAAGGACCGATGACTTTCCCCAAGACCAACCAGCAGCTTGACAACACAGGTAGGAATAGCATTTAAACTATTTGTTTTGCACTCCTGTACTCTGATGGTACTCTACACAACTTTCAGGGGTTTATTTCAAGCAGTAGCTGTTTTAGAGTTGTTTTTTGCTTCTGCCTGATTTTTTTGGGACCTGGAAATTACGTGGTAACCAATATGTTGAGGAGGGTTGCTGAATGTGCAACTCAAATTGAAAGTGTGTGTGCCTGTGTGTTATGTGTTGCCTTTGTACATCAGGACTGAATGCTAATTTGGTTGAAAGTTGTTCTTTGACATACATGGGAAAAAAACAAAAGGAAAACTTAAGTGCCCACAAGTTGAACATAATTTATGTTAGAGGTGAACTCCATTTATAATTATTTTTACTGTCTCTAAAGCATGCATTATATGCGCTTTTGTTTTTGGAGACTAAAGCTTTCTTTGATTAAATATTAACAGATCGGTGTAGCCTCCAAAGGCTTTTATTCTCATTCTAAGGTAATACACAAGTATGCAAGCAAAGAAAACATCAGTGCAGACACACCTCAAAAAAGAGTAATAAGGTACAGTTACAAAATAAGTTTTATTATCCTAAATTTGTATGTGGTCAACAAGGTAGGGTAATAGGCTGGAAATCAGGAGACTTGCTTTTCCTTCTGATCTTCTTGCTTTATTGTTGAGCAGACAGTTTAATGGATTAAAAGCTCTTCTGAGCAAGATGTCCTTCATTCTCTGTATTTGTGTTAAATACACATGATGCATTTACCACCTTTTTGCTTACAGCCTGTTGATCTGACCATTGCAATAGCAGCAAAAGACAGGGAGGACTCTGTAAGTTTTTTGGCAGTAACTTCATGGAAAGGGTGAAAGCAAGTAAAGGTGTAATTTTACAATTCAAACGTTCAGTTCTGTGTTCTAATAACATTCCCATTGCAGCCTTAGAAAAGACTGCCAATGAGCCTTTATATAGGGCTGGGGTATTTCTGCTTTCTTTGTTGTGATGTTGAGCAATTAGCACTGCAATTTTTTTCTTTTACTTTCTAAATGGAAGCGATGAACTTTTCCATTCTAAATGGAGCTAGAGGAAAGCCATGTTTTTAGTCAGGCAAACATAATTTTAAAAGTATGTACAATGTTGAGTTCAATAGCACCAACATTTTGATGGATAGAAAAAGGTTAGTGATGGATGGCAAAGTGTAACGATGAGTGCTGAAGAGTCGTTTTTGCTGTCATGCAAGCAGTTATTGGTAAGACAATGTAAACTGGTCAAACTTCTGCAATTTTAGCAAATCGAAGGTGAGCAGTGCCACAAAGGACAGAACGCAGTGCCACCTAGTGCCTTCGGCAAAATCGAACTGGATAATCTGTCGCCTTCCAGGTGGGTAGGATTTCTAAAAAAAGAGAATGCATGAAAGTAGTATTAATATGTTACTGTAAAATCAGTGGGCTGTATCTTCTGTTCAGAGGCATGTCTATTCTGACTTCCCAGGAGAGTCCTTAGGGTGTAATAAATATTCTCAGCTTGAGTGGATCCTTCCCAAGTCCCTTTTTACTGCTGAAATATGGGATGTCACCTGGGTGAAGTGGATGGTGTGAATGTGTCAAGTTGTGTCAAAAAATGTGTCAAAAAAGCAACGAGTTAGTTTCCCAAAGGATGATAAACACCATGTGTACATGAAAGCAAACCCCTGCACAGGGTTAACATCCTGCTGAAAGGTCATGTCTGCAAATTTTCCTGAAATCCAAATTGCAAAATTGAGATTTTATACAATGTTTGATCAGTCTTTTTTCATTAACTTGAGGGAGCGGTTTTTTTTTTAATGAAATTTTGATGTGAAGAGAGGGTAATTGTTATGTAAAAATACATCACGGTACTGCTGGTAGTGTGACATTTCTACTTGGAAACACGACCAAGTCTGCTCTTTGGATTGAGTTGCCCTCTGGATTTCTCTACCTCTGTTGACCATGGAGGGAGCCGAAAGTGATGCTCTACTTTGATTTCTCAGGTGGGTGGAATTAATCCAAACCAGAGTGTGATATATTATGATTTGTGTACTTAATGTAATAGAATCATAAACTGCTTTGAATTTTCAAATTTCACATGAATTTTCATGTATAAAATACAGAAGAAAAAAAATAGCTGAGCCCTGTGTGTAATGTTGGGTGATAATGTTAATGTGATAATGTAATAGGACTAGCAGAATGACAACTACTGCGCTTTTCAAATCCAAAGGAAATGAGACAAACTTGAAGCATTTGCTAGAAGATTGCCAGTGTGATTCTGTTTCACTAGCAACAGGGGAGTATCTCTGCCATCTTGGCAGTTGCTAAGGATTAGCAGCTACTTCTTTTATATTAATGGGTCTCAGCTTTCCAGAAATCAGCAAGTCAAAAGTAGTGGAGAATCCCTGAATATAGTGTGGTGGAGTTGATATGCTTATGGATAAAAGCTTGAAAGTATAAAAGGAAATCCTGACTAAAGGGATCTTAGTTTGGACAGTACTTGGAAAAAAAGAACACAGTTGCAAAATACTGGCCTTGAGGAACCTCAGTCATCACTGGTTTCCAGTTGGACATACAGCCATTGACTGCAGCTCTGAGTGCAACAGTCCAGCCAATTCCTTATCCACCAAGTGGTCCATCCATCAGATCTATCTCTGTCCATTTTAGAGACAAGGATGTTATGCAGGCAAGTCCAGGTAGATGTCAGTTGCTCTTCCCTTGTCCACCAATGCTGTAACACCATTGTAGAAGGCTGCTATGTTTGTCGGGCATGATTTGCCCTTAGTGAAGCCATTTTGGCTGTCAACAGCCATCCCCTTGTTTTCCATGTGCCTTAGTATAGATTCCAGGAGGATCTGCTTTGTGATTTTGCTGGGCACAGAGGTGAGACCGTCCAGTCTTTAATTCCCTTGGGTTTCCTTTTTTCCCCTTTTAAAAATGGGGGTTATGTTTCCCCTTTTCCAGTCAGTGGGAACTTTACTGGACTGCCACAACTTATCATATTGTTTGATTTATTGAAATTCATTTTTTGTTCTTGTGGCCTTTATCATTCACTTTCACCCCATTTGCATTTAACAGAGTTCTGTAGTCAAAAGTTAAAAGGCAATCTGCAGCACTAATCAAAAGTGATCAGATAAAATAGGTGTGTTATTAAAGACTCATCCTCCTGCCTTGAGTGCCAGAGCCCTGACTCAGTCCAAGAGTCTTCTTCCTTTCCTATGGAGTCAGGCCATTGCATGCTGACAGCCCTCGCCCATGGCATATAGTTCATGGTGTTAAATAAATCACAAATTGTAGGCAGTTTTTCCTTCAAAGAATCAACTGGACTTTTCATCTAGTGGTTGGTTTATATTTCTGAGGGTTTTGACGTATTCTGGAGAGTTGTATTTACTTCATATTATAAAACTCTACTAGAACAGCTATATTAATAGATGGACAGTATTGATGAAAACATCTCGACCTTATGTAATTGAAAGTTGTACAATTGTATGGTGTGTCATTGGGAGGTAGTTTGGCAAATGAAGGGCTTTGTTGTTAATCATTTACGCCTTCAGCCTTTGCAGACAAATAGTAACAAGCATGCTTGTTACTATGGTTCACAAACCATTGTGAATTCTTCTTATAGAATCCTTTTTCAAGTGGAATCAAGAATTCTAGAGTCTAAAACTGTGGACAGTATCTGTAAACCCCTTGAGTTAAACCTGGACTCTCAAATCGTACTCCAAGGTGTGTTTTGTAGCAGTTAAATACTAATGAAAGTGGACGTGTTCTGTTGTATGGTTTAAACTTCTCTCTTACTCTCTGCTGCACTGTTGCCTGACTGTTGCCTTATGTTTGTATTTAATATGGATTAGACCTATTGCATCTATTCCTTGGGAAATACCTGGAGCGTGAAAGCTGTTATATTGAATTAGTTCATTACAGTATTACATGCATAACTGCATAAATAACCATTTGGTCCTTGCTTTGATCATCTTTGATCTTGGCTGTTACTGCTACTGAGTTCTACAAGCCCTTTTTTTCCCTTGTATGTTTTTTAATTCTAATTTGAAGTTGTCAAGAGCAAGTTCTGTTTATTTCCCATGATAATGGCTTGCCTGTTTTCGTAATAGTTTTGAACTTACATCAGTTCTATTAGGGGATTTTTACATCAGTGTTGAAAAAGCATTGATGTGCTGGTGGTGTTTTACTGCTGCTGTTTCACCTGGAAAAAGCACCTTGGTCTGTCACTGAAGGGCACCGCATAAGTGTAATATAGTAATATTTATTTAATACCATCACACCATGCTAACAAGCTACCTCTCACATACCTCAGTAACCAATCTACATTAGCACATTCGTAATTCCAATTTTCTTTGCATTCTGTCCGTGTGTTTTCTTTCCTTGTGGCTCCTTGGAACACTGCTCTATAACGAGTCGTTCCCTATAATGAGACACTACCAGTTTGTTTCAAATCTACCTGATTCAGCCTTTAGGGTCACTCATCTATTAATTTTTACTTTTTTACAGTGGTTAGTGTTGTGGGTTAACCATGGTGGGCAGCTAAGCACCACATAGCTGCTTGCTCACTTACTCTCCCCCACCACCCTTAGTGAGAAAGGAGAAGGGGAAAAGAAAAATTAAAGTAAGAAAAAATGGTGGTCAAGATAAAAAAAAACAACAAAAAAGTTGTTTCATAGTGAAGGGTTTGTAGAAAAAGAGAGAAGAAAACAGGAAAATAAATGATGAAAAGGCAATCATTCGCCCCCTCTCATGGCTAAACCAACACCCAGCCAGTTCTTGAGGAAAAGATGGCAAACCTCTATAAAATCCCTTTTTTTACATTCTCTTGCTGAGCATGATGTTATGTGGTATGGGAAATTATTTTTTTTAGTTAGTTCAGTTATCTGCCTGGTTGCATCCCTCCCAGTTCATTCTGCGCACACGCATCCCACCCCAGTCTCTTCAGTGGGGGTACAGTGAGAAACAGAGAAGGCCTTCATGCTGTGTAAACACTGGTCAGCAAAAGCCCGAACATTAGTGTATTAGCAGTACTGTTTTGGTCATCCAGTAAGTTTAAAACTTTCTAAATTGTACGAATACTGAAGGAGGTATCTTGTTTCATGTTACATTTTCCTTTTAAGTGATAGGGAAAGCTGCCATTGCAGTAGATGACTGAGTTAGTGTACTATGTGCTGAACTATGTTACTGGTTATGAAAACACCTTGTGCAGTATAATGTGATATGTAGTTTTAGAAAATTTTCTCTGGCTTTTGTAACTGCTGTGCCATGGTACCCAAAGTATGGGTACAAATTTCCACTGGGTATCGTTTGGCAAAGCTGAGGCTACTGAGTGGGAAAAGAAACCTTGAACAGTCAGGAAATAAGTGTGTGAGATCAATGGCTTTAATACTTTTGTGAACTATTCTCAATCTACTCATACTAGAAGTGTATGCAGTTATCCATAAAACAAATTGCCTTTGTCTCATAATTGTCTTTGCTAATTACCTTTTCAACAAATTAAGAGGTGAGGGCTGAATGCTTATCTCTACATTTTTCAGTGGTGCATGCTTGTATTGTCCCTTTGATGTATTGATGTGAATCCTCAGTTTGAAAATTTCAGATTTTCGCTTTTCCCTAGGACCTCAAGCAAAGTGTGACTGCAGTCATTGCTACCTGTAAATAAGCATGCTTTATAACTGATGAAATCCACAGGTCTGTCAGTCTGCAGTACTTTTTCCAAATGGGAGAAAATGTTCCAAATAAGTTGCCTGCAATTAAAAATCATATTACACCTTTACAATGCTTGCAGTGTCCTGAGGGCTCATTTTCTTGCTTTCTGCCACAGCTGAAAACTGATTGGATTGAAAAGAAAATGTATATTATGGAACTAGAAAGAAGCATAGAGAAATCTTGTTTTATTGCTAAGTGAAACATATGAGAATGGCTGTAGAATTAACTTGGTTCTCGTGCCTTAAATATTACATCTTGTATGCTTCAGAATTTGCCCAAGTTCTGATTCGTGAATAGGGAGAAATTTAACAGCTGGACAGACAGAGATCTAAGCTGCTTAGTTAATTCATCTTGTTTGGTTAAGATTTATCATGATAACATCCAAGCCATGAGGCAGAACCATTACAGTAGTACCACTATTCTTGTTGTTTTCCATTTCTTTGACTAAACTTCTACAGAGATAATAGAGGCATTAGAGATTTACATGAATTTAACAATTTGACTCTTTCTGCCTGTGAAACAACAGAATGTACAAGTAGTACTCAGAACCATGTAGAATATAGTTCAATATACATATTTTAACGAATTAGTTGAGCTACAGCAGGGAATCTGAGTGTCAGCAACTGTTTTGTCATCATCTTGATAACAAAAACGTATATGGGCAGATCTTGAACAAGTCTTGCTCCGCTAATTAGAGATACCTTGGAAGTTAATTTCATCAACCTTCCCCCAAATTTTCACACCAGAGGGAAGGGTTTGCACCCCATATTAGTCGGGAGGCTTTTCTGATGCAATCTGGCCAGTTTAAAACTTGAACAGCAGAACTATGAATACAGAAAGAAGTTTTCAGCAGTGCCCCAGGGCACTTTCCTGCTGCTCTGGCAATTCATGTGGGAAGCAGGGCTCCCTGTTACTCACTGCTCAAAACTATCTTCCTGGAAAAAGAATTCAGCATCCAGGTTAACTTAGCTCTGCTGTGCTTATCCCTGCTTCAAAGCCATACTGGAGTTATTGGGTGATCGTTTGCTTTGTACACTTAGCACAGCTATATCCTCTCTGACTTCTGGAAGCAAATGCTTCCAGATGCTTTCAAAAGGCAGAAAGAATCAGCTTTGATGCTTTCCCACTGGATTACAGGATAATTTGTTTGGCCTCTGAACATGTGATGAATTACAGGGAAAGCACATGATACGTACTTGCACTGAGAAAACCTCTCTGAGCTACTCCCTGCATGAAACAGTACTCTAGTTTTCATTTATATCCCCAGGCCACTCAGATTAACCCAACAGAAAATGCCCTTTGTGTTCAGTTAAAGACGGTTTTGTGCCTGGATGGGAGCGGAGTTGGAGGTTACCTGAGTGAGAGCCTAGGTCAGTGCTGAATTGAAGACTTATTAATGTAATACAGATTCTGTGGTATGCCATAAAGAATGAATACTGCTGTTCTGCAGAGGACAGTTATACAGTCCTTTCTTTATGTGATTTCAGAGTTCTGCATAGAAATTCCCTGAAATTTTATGACAATCTCTATAAAAATATGAAGAAAATCAGATTGGCACTTATGCTTTGAGTTGTTGGGTTTTTTTTCCCCCCTGCTGTGTTTGCTGAGATGAGGCTGAAAATTCCATCAATCTAAGGCTTGAGATAATGCATCAGAATATCCATATAAAACATAGGTCACTACAAAATCCTCATAGTAAAACCTACTACATAAAAATATTGAGAATATTTAGGCCCTGGAACTCCCCTTTAGCTAGAATTGTTAAAGCTGGCCGAGCTTGGAGTAAAAAAATCTGACTTCTCTTTGAGTCCCTATTCCTGCTCTTTATTTAAAAAGTTTTGAGCCAGTGAGCCTATAGGGGACAAATTAATTAAAATTGGTAGAGGATGTAAAGCATGAAGATGATGTGAAACAATAATGTTAGAGGCTGAATTCTTAGGTGGTCTGAAGTAATGTTACAGTGACTTCAGTTGAACTGTGCAAGTTTCCTTAATAGCAAAGTATTTGGCTCTAGATTTTGTTTACCTGTCCAGAGACCTGCTTAAGTAGCCATTGATCTGAAGAACTGCTTGGGACTGGGTGAAGTCTTCAGAATCTGTATGTCAGGATCAGTGGTTTGGCTGATCTTGTGTTCTTGTTGGGTTTTGGGTTTTTTTCTTGTCCAGACCAAACATTTTTAAATTTTAATTTATTTTCCAGGAAAACAAAAAATATATTTTGTGTTAAATCAAACATTTGCATTTCCTTATTTATCTAGAAAGGCTAAAAGAAATCAGGAAAAGAAGATAATAGGGTCCTATTCTGCTGTAGATGTGCAACAGATTTTACAGCAAGGATTGGAATAGGCCAGACAGGCTTGTCTAGTGCCTCTGTCTGATGTTACACGGGCATTTGGATTATCTTCCAAGTCTAGCTATTTCCATACGCCCTACTAAAACAAAAATTGGAAATCCTTTGTGTGTGCACGCACGCTTGTGTATGTATGGGGGTTTTTAGCTAGATCTGAAAAAAATTTAGCAGCCATATCTGGTTTTTAAGTTCTTTTTTCAGTCATCCTGGTTTCCTCATTATTGCCTGTTGGGAGGTTGTGGGATAACTGCTGTGAAGACATCTTCCCTGTGCTGGAGTTCCCTGCTCTGAACTTTGGCTGCTACTTATCACTTCTGTCAGACGCTTTCAGCCATCTGCACTGCAGCATCAGAAGCAGAAGCTGCATGCTTAAGAGAAGTGTTGTCTCTTTCACCTTAATAAAGCTATACTATTTATGTTGCTCGGTGAGGGTTACTGCGGTTCCAGCTGCTTGTTTGGAGGGAAGGCAGAGGTTGCAGTACTTGGGCAGCAGTTGCAGTCTAGGTAATGTGTTAAAGAATGGTGCCTGTAAGATTGTAATGTACATAGTGTCATCTTTTTGGGCTTCAGGTGTGTGACGTTTCTTTTCCAGCAGGTATTTCTGATGAGTTCATTTCTTTGCTGCTTTACTCTGCCATACAGTTCAGAAGGCAAGGAGGAACTGCTGGATGTATGCCTTGAATGGGACAACCAAGGAAAGTTTCCTTGGTCTGTTAAGACTACTTTGCTTTCATTTATTGGCATCCTTATCGGAGTGCCACAAGAAAGCAATGATAAACCATAATTGTGGAAGAAAGTGGTCCTAGGTAACGTTTTTAGTCTGTAAAAACATGTACTTCTTCCATCTCGGTGTCGTTTTTGTGAGAATATCTACAATCAAGAAATAATAGCATATCTCTTGTCAGTTAGCTGTCTGCTTCAAGATGTGAGTCCAGATGTCTACCAGAAAACAGATGTACAAACAACATAAAAACAGATAAGACGGCTACATTATTCAGTGTATAAGTAAATCCTACTACCTCCCATATCCTCCATGCATTAAAAAAAATAGCTTCTTGGTTTTTACTTAAGAAGGTGCTTCTGTTCAGAACAATGACGTGTAATTTTCTTTTGGTTTTGGAATTTCCCACATTTTCCTGCCTAATGAATTTCTCAATACTTGAGGAGAGTCAATAGTGTACTCTTGTTCAGAAGCCATCTGTTTAGATATAGAAATATTTTTGACAGTCACTCCTTTTTAGCTTTATTTCAATTTCTCCAGTTTACAGCAATAAGATGCATATTACTTTTATAATAATTAATTCATCTTGCTGACCTAATGTTAATACTACAGGAAGATTTTTCAACCTTTAAGTGTTACAGACATGAGGCACCATGTATTTTAAAAGTCCAAAGAAAGAAAGAATAAAAAACCCACCACCTTGGTACTTGTAGTAAGAACCTACAGAGCACTGGGTGGTAAGAAAATACTGGAATTGTTGGAGGCCAGTGACATTTACTGGCTTTTCTTGTACAGCCAGGTTCCCTCTTTCACATTGAGACTAGGGTAAGGATTGCAGTTGGGCTTAACTGTTGGGAACCAAAGCATCAAGTTTTTGGGTGAAAACTGGAAGATCCATTTTTTTAAAAAGGCTGTGATTTATGAAGAGACCTAGAATTAACAAGGGCTGATGTCAAATGTTTTTTTTTTTGGTTGGTTGGTTTTGAGAATGGGTCTTCATGACAAAGCTACTGTTGGGGCTAGTGGTCAAGTTGTAGTTAGGGAATGCATGGTCTTGTGTGCATGGGTTTGAGAAAGATACTGCTTGCTGCCTTAGATGTGATGTTTATTTAGTATCTTGTTTCTTAGCATTTTGGCTGTGTCCCAGAGTATTTCATTTGTTGCTGTGCATTATCGTTGTTATGTGAATGGCCCCGTTTCCTGACTGCATAGCTTTCGGGTCATTAATGTTACCAGAATTCTGCAGTAAAATTATTTCTCCGTCTGAGTTACTTAACTCCCTCCTTATCTTCTCAGTAAATAAGACTGAAAACTTTACTGCAGAGCATGATCAGAAATTTACATGTTCTTATTTTACAGTCCTTTACCTTTCTCATCAGTACTTAGTCAATTAGCAATAGATCCATTCAGGAGCATGAGAGTAGAATGTAAAATTGTCTTTTAGACTGGTAATGAGACCTTGTCTTTCTGTGGTTAAAATAATTAAGCTCTTATTCATTCACTTCTGGCATGTCGGGTCTTGTTTTTATACTCCTGCCTGATAAATTTGAGAAGTGTATTTCCTGCCTTTGAGTATTAGTATAAACTTTCTGTTTCTAAGACAGAAGTCAACTCATGAAAATCTTGAATGAAACTGTCAGGTAATGAAAGAAGAAGAAGAATTTTCTGCCCCTTCCTTCCCTGCTCTCCCCTTGCTTCCAAAAGAGAATGTAATTTGCCAAGATTGTACATGACAAAGATCCAGTTACCTGTCCCTAAGTTTTATTAGCTTATGCAGATACACTCACCGACATGGTCAAAGTTTCATATACTCTGTCACCGCCTGATGGCGATGTAGCTGTGTTATGCTCTTCCAGGATTATTTGTTGTTACTGTTACACCCTGACTCCTGAGACCTGAGTTATGTGCATACCAGTAGATGTTCAGGTGCAGAATTAAAATATAAATCTTGTTTGAAAAGCTTCTAAGGTACTTCGTGGGATCACTTATGACTATGTTATGTGGCCCATTGCTAGTTTTTCCAAATGTTTAAAAATTTTCAGTGTATTATCCTTACAGAAATTTCATGTGGTTTGAGAATGAGATAGAAGGCAGAAATTGCTCTGTTTTAGTGATGAGGAATTGAGGCACAGTAAGACTGACATTCTTTTAAGGTAATATTAAACATGTAAAGACTACATGGAATATCCAGTGGGGATCATTAATTTGTGGTTTGACAACATCTCATAGTTTATTAACCAAGATGGCTGTAAATAGTATATGGGAAATGGAGCTCAAAACATTTTTATTGAGGGGAAGTGGAAGAGCTAAATTAAGTGGTAGTGTATCTTCCCCTATCACACCTGCAAATACGAATTAGATGTCTTTTATTGAGAGTGAGGCAAAGATGCAGGTTCAGCTAGACTTTAGAAAACATGTTTTATGGAATTGTGTACTTCTCTGTATTTTGAATTTAAGGAACAGTTATCTGGTAAAATGCTGAAGTCTGGTGAAATCAAGATCAATAGTTCTGGTAGGCTTCTGTAATTTGAAGGGCTGTATTTTTCATGTTTCTGTAAACCATAAAAAGAATTTGTGCTTTAAAACATGTTTTATTATGAATGTAAGTGATGCTGTGTCCTTAAGACAAAACCTTGCAATCCAGCAGTGAATGATTTTGCTAATCCTTCAGTTCCTGATCATGAGCAGGGAGAATGTTAGAAACTCCAAAAGAGGCTGTAGAAAGGAGGAAACATGGTTTCATTGTCAGTGAGATTCCTGGTCTTAGACTGTTTCTCTGGAGAGACTTCAGATGTTCTAAAGCTACTACTTCAAAAAAGTGAATGGGAAATTTCTATAAATATGAACTTTTTATTGATAAATAGGCTGATGAAATGGAAACTTCAAATGAGCAATGTGAGATTGATATTTATACAGCTTTATAATATTTTGATATTCCATAAAGGTTTCCGTATTGATCTTTAAGTAAAGAAGCGGTGTCTTTTTACCAGAGCGATAGCTGAAACAATTGAAGTTCATGGTCTGGATTAGGAAAATTCTTGTTGTTTCCTGTGCTTTTTAAAACTTGCAATAATGCTAGTCACTGAGGATTGATTGATGCCTTGGATTGTCAGCCTCTGCCGGTGTTTTCTGATCACTCTCATTTTCATGAATTGCTGTTTGGCCTGAGCTTTCTTACAAGTAAGAATTAACATTTTTGCATTTTCCAAATGGAAGGTTGGTGATGAGACCTACATTCGTAAGATCTTGTTCTGTTAAAGAGCTCTCTGCTCCTGGAGCCATCTGCATTTGTGTTTCTGTTATGGAAAGAAAACAAGCAACTGCTGATGGCAAGGAAGAGTAAAGTAGCAACAGGGGATGTAATTATGCCCGAATTGCACAATATTTAGGTACAGCTGGTACCCTTAGGTAGGTTACATAGGCTTTTACTACAAAGATGTCAGTAAAAAAAGCTATTTGGGCTTTAGCAAACAGTCAAAAAAGGCATTTTATCACTATAAATTCTAATTGACCTAGTCTAATGAGATACGATTTTTGGTGTACCCTCTAGGTGTCAGGTGACACCTAGAAAGTTTGTGTGTCAGTTCTGTTAAGTAGAAAGCAAGGCATGTTGTTGCAGAAGCCTAATTACCTGCAGGAGTTGCATGCAGCTGTGAAGTATTGTGCATTGCTCATTTGCAACCTGTCTGCAGCAGAATGTGTGCAGTTGAGTACATGGCACAAGACAGCGAACGTGGAAAAGAAAAATCATGTGTTTGGTGCCTGTAGCATTTCCAGAGTCAGGGTGACCTTCCCCCTCTTCTTGGAGCATTGTGTCTTCTACTGGAGCTCTTTGGCATCTGACAATGATTGTCCTCTTTAAGGGATTACAGGACTGAGAAGGTTCTTGTTTGTTTTTGTTGAGTTCTGTTCCCTCTTACTGGAGGCAGCCATGCCCTTGTTTGCTTTTTGTGCCCTGAAGAGTCTCAGTGTTCAGACTAAGCAGATCTTTTGTCCTACTGTTGGTGCTGTCATTTCCTAATCCAAAACATCTGAGTCAATTGAAGGACTGAATTCATTGGCTTTTAGCAATTCTGTCAGGAATTGGAACAGTTGAGGAATAAGTATTATGGGGTTTTTTTTTCAGTCTCCTGTCGGTTTTGGATTAAACAAGAAAGATCCATCAGTTTTTTTGAAGTGCATGTGCACAGACTCATATATGTATTAATAGGTTATTTCCTGGCCTATTGAAAAATAAAAAAAAGTGTACCTTAAAACCCCCAAATCTTAATTCCATTGTTCATCATATTTCAGATTGTGTCAATAAAATCTGAGCATTTCAGGAAGGTGGAACTTAACTCAGAATTTAATTAGTCACGTTCAAAATTTATTTCTAAATCATCCCCCATTTGATTAGAAAAAAATTGGTTAGTTATATAGAATGCAACACAGATGTTAAGCTGGAAAACATGGATTGGGTGACTCACAAATTTAATTTTATTTCCTTTGAGTGCAGTCTTACCATACCTAAGGATTTCTAGAGGTGTTAGTCTTCACTGAGAAAACTATCAGTATCTATAAATAATTTTTAGCATTTTTGTGGTATTCCTCTGAAGGTGAATTTCATTTTGGATTTTCACTCATTAACATCAAGAATTTCCCCAAAGTCGGGTATGTTTTTTGCGGATTCAGCATATTTAAATAGATGACTTTGAGACTGTGCTCTGTTAGAACTGGTTTATATTTTCTGTGGCATAAGGTGTAAAAATTTAAAGAAGTTATTAAAGCCTAAGTAAACTTCTTAGTGCATCCTTATCTTCCAAACCCTTGAGGTGAAAATAGTGTAGGGAAAAACAATGAATTTAAGTTTTCTTAACTTTCTTACTTTGAGGAAGTAATAGAATTCTGAGAAGTCTTCATAATAGCAGACAAACCTGGATAAAGTCAGCAGAAAATAAAACATGTGACTTACGAATAAATTCAGAGGAAAAAAATATATATAGAGATATTAAGTGTATTTTCACAGAAATAAGAAAGAAATTTTATGTTAACTAAAGGCTCTCCTTAGTTTCTTCTGTATGCTTAAAGTAAAACCATCTCAGTTATGAGCTGTTAACAGTTGATCCAGTATTCTCTAATACTTTCCTAGTATTTCTCTGGAGACTTTCAGTATTCAGAGAAAAGATGCCTGTGGTGGAATTCTAACACAATAAAACACATCAAGATCAGAAGGTAAGAGCTTTGCATCCTTAAAAAAAGTGAGCAGTGAAAATCTTCAGACTGTTACTAATACATTCCTCCATGTGTCATTATTTTACATATGAAATTCCCATCACCTGAACAGTGTAATTTATCATATTAATGGAAGGAGCTCTTGTTCTACATCACAGTTTTAAATTCTGAATTTGCACTTGGAACAATGTCTGAGGCTTTTTAGGGACTTGTATGAGCTAAAGTTTAGGTTTTTTTTTAATTTGTGTTTTATATCCTAGGAAAGCTGACATCCTTTCTGTAGCATAAAACCATAGCGTATTGTTAAATGACATTATTTACAAAGAATTCTTTTCCTTTCATTTCAAACTAAAAGGTATAAATCTTAGTCTGGTAGTCCCTGTAGTCATGTTCTACCTTGCGTAATTTTGACATGCTACCTGGTTGTACTGCATTTTAAATGGAATTTGAAACATACCTAATTTAGGAAATATTTACATATAATCAAGGAAACATGACGGAAATCTATTTAGTAGTAATACAATCAGTGCTGTAATTGGTACTGAAAGCCTTTATAGGAGGACACGGTTTAGCCAAACAGTTACGGCTTCTCATACTGCATACAGAGGAAACCAGCAAATTGCTCTGCTTATTTATTTACCACCTTCATCATCATAAGTAATGTTATTGTGTGGATGATGTTTTTACCTACTTAGCAAATTTGCTTTGTCATGGCTTGGTAGACCAAACTGCATTTTGTGCTTGATATTCTTTTGAGGAGTCTGGGGGTGGGGGTTGGGGTTGCGGCGGCAAGGAGGAATCCCAGACAAAAAGCCCCCAAACCAAAAAATCTCAACAAGCCCCCCCAAAATGTAACTGTCTGAATGCTTGGTTTGATAATACATTTGTGTGTACACATGGAGAATTTGCATAATGGAGAAGCCATGCTTTGAATCAAGTGCAATAGAGTGTGAGGATTTCACATAATGTGGCATAGTGGGTCCTACCAGTGCTTCAAATCGTATTAATTTTTAAAATACGTAGCCTAGGACTTTTCCCTACCAGATCTTAAGAAATCACTTTACTTTCTTATTATGACCCATGGTATCTCATAGTGCTTTCAAATAACTGTGGGGATTTTGTGGGGAAAATTGATCTGGATTTGTACCTTGTGTATTGTTGGCAATTTTGCAGGCTTGCAGTGGTTGGAGGCACAGGTTTGCTGTCAAGTGAGCAGGCTGGTAAGAAGCATGACCATGAAGACGTTTAGCACAGTTTGTTTCTAGCATTCTCCTACTGAAAGAATTCTTTCCTTCTCTTTCCACCTTTCTCAAAGACATCCAGCAGCAGCAGGATAGAACACCTTTACCAACTGTAGTTACTTGGGCTGGGCCCAGTGTCAGTGACTAGAGACCCCCAGGGTTTGTGAGAGCAAGGTTTTCTCCATGAAAACGCTAAGACTCAGTTTGGACAGAATTTTACTTCTATCAGCAGGACTGTATGACTATAGCTTTGCTCACTCTTTTCCCTTAATTCCTCAGTGTTTTGTTTTATGGCAAGTACAATTTTCTTTTCACCTTCTCTAGTTTCATTGATATACAAATATTAAAGAGGCAAATTTCCTTGTAGGCAGTGTTTTATTAAATAAATTTATGCCATCAGTGCACTGTGGGTAACAGCCACATTTTTATAATGCAGTAGCCTAGTGCTAGCTGTTATGATTGGTGAATCAGTGCCTAGGAGATGAGGGTTGCCACTTATTGAAACTAGCTGTGAAAATAATAGGTACAGCTCTAGGCCTGAGATATGGGTGCAGTTTAATTCCATTTATTTTTTTAGATACCTTGTTTCTTTTCTTAAGCACAGAAGTATATGTTGTCTACCAAAGGAAACAGGCTATAAATCAAAATCTTCCGGCTCCTGTGTTCAGCAAAACCTCATAACTTTTAATATTTTTTTTCACTTTAAATAGTGACACATGCAACATTTCTTGAGCCAACTGGCCAAAGTTCCTTTCATGTAACTTGGTGACAGCCTAAGTAACTGTACCAGCATAGAATAGACTCTTTAATTTCCATTGCTGTGGTTATACGAGTTTAATATAAAGTTACTAATTTGTTGTCGGTGAAGGCAATCAGCATTAGATTTAAAAAGCTATGAATCTTAATATTGGTCCAACAAACTGTAATATGTAATACTGCTCTAGTGAGACAATGAGCAGAACATGAAACGATGATAAAGGAGTAATGGGTGTTTAAACTCTGCTAGAAAAGTGTGGGATTCTGTTTGTCTAGAAATACCTCATGAGCTCATGAATCAGGATAGAAAACACCTTTGTTCACCAGTAGTTAATGAGCTCTCTAACTGTGACAAGGGCTGTGGTGTTTAAATCTCTCAGATGTAATAATCTATGCTACTTTAATAAAGTGTAATGTATTTCTATAGAAATCAGTCCCAAAAATTAAAACTGTTTGCACTCTTTATAGCATTCAATGTTCTGGAAAAAAAAATCGCTAATAACTTCAGTAGAATGGTTTTAATCTCAATACAATAGTGTGCTGTTTTCTAGTCAGTTCTTTAGTACTTTTATATGAGGTGTTAATTTTAAAATGACTAAGTCACCTTTTCAGAGCCATAGCATATGGACTGAATGAATCGTTGCATCAGTTCAGGCATCTTGTGAAAAATCATTTGGAGTCAATTCTAACACAGCTCAAGGACTGAACAAGAATGATTTGCATGAAGAAAACAGGTTTGTTAGCCCATTTGTTAATCAGGGTTATTAGCATGTTTTAAACAAGAGCTAGTCTCAGATACAATTCAGAACAGGACTTTTCCATGAAATGCCAGTAGCTTGAGCAAGGACACAGATATTCTTGTAGGATTCTTTCCCATATCAAGTTCAGCTATTCTGGGAGACAAGAAATTGAGATATACCAGGAAGTTCAAAGGCAATACAGTTCCCTGACTGCCAATGAAGGCATAAGTTAGTAATTAAATTGTTAGTAACATTATAAAATGGAAAATTACATCACTACAGCTACATTCAGGTAAATGCATACTATCCTTCTGATACATGCTGTTCGTGAAGGAGAGTCCTTTTTTGGTACCAGTACCATTTAAAATCTCCAGAACAGGTGTTCTTAACTCTTACTTTTTGGGTCTTAATTGCATGTAATTGTCTTCAGCTGGTTTTCTTTAGAAAGCCTAGATTTCCTTAATTAAATACATTTGGATCAAAAGTTTCATTTTCTTGCAAAATGCAGTAGTGAAGGACCTTTTGAATTTGAATTTACTGGATACATAGAAAAGTACTACAGTAGCTTCAAAATGATTGAAAGATGCACTTCTTTTGACCCATTACAGAAATTTCCTTTTTTTTTGCTTCAGAGAAGCTGGAATTTGATTTCTTTGATCCAGTCTGCATCACAGTTACTATTGCAATCCTAAATATTTTTGTGGGAATGAAAAAAAAAAAACAAAAACAATGTTTCCAGCATCTTAAATGCCCACATGATTTATGTGCCCCACTTCCATGACTTTATTGATTTGTTTGTTTATTTCACTGGTGGACACAATATACAAGCTTTCTTCACAGTTTGGGCCTAATCCTACTCCCACTGGAATGTATATTGAGTTTTATATAGAGAATGAAGTCAGAAGTTGCACCTTTGTGCTTCGTAACAGTCTATAGCTTTTGGGCTTATATTGGTATCTCACTTGGGATGGTGATGCTCTCAGCCAGTATGTCAAATCTGAGATGGAGGAAATGTTCCTTTTAATTGTGCAGATCTCATTTAGATGAATTGCAGAGAGGTCACAGCTTTTCATTACAGTTACTCGCTTTTATTAAATCACAGGTACCATTGTTTCTTCCTTCATACACGCTCAGAGCCAAACTGGAAGTAATCCAAGCAGCTTTGTTTTTGCCCGGTATACCAAAAGAAGTGAGAAATTGCATCTTTTAAACTGTATTTCAAGCCACTGTTGTTTAAGGTTCTTAGGAAAAGTAGATGGTAAAAACAGCTAGGAAATTATTCTAAAAATCTAAGACATAAAACTATAAAGAGATCTTTAAGGACATTTCCTAACACTGTATTTCAACATCACAAAACTATTTAAAAAATAATTAACTGTTAAGAAATATCCTGGATATATTATCTTCTGCACCAAGGTAGTCAGTTGATATGTCTATCAGTCACCTTGACAAGACAATATTGCATCAGTTCTACTAGCTGTTCCTTTGTTGTATCACTCAGGAAAGTAAGTACGTTGAACTCTTTAGAAGAAACCCTTTGGAGCTGTCTAGAGGTGGGTGGAGTAGGATTCCTTGCACCTGTTCACTTCCTTTACATTTCACTTACCACACATCTACAGTTTGTTCAACTTCTTCATGCTTTCTTTGAAAATATGTTTCTTTTGTTATTGAATTAACTGGAGAAATGTATTTGTATTGACTTTCCTGACTATGAAATCATAGGTGTATTGAATTTCATTGAAGAGTTTTTATTTAATGCCTGTATACACAGCAGAAAGAAGAGATTGGGAGCTTCCTTAAAATGCTTCAGAAAAAACTCATGCAGAAAGAGAGTGGCATTATCAAAGCCTGTGACTTCTAGTTTCTTCATTAAAAAGCCCTGACCATGTTACTGTAACTCAAACTTCTGTTTCTTCTGTTTGAACTCAACATGGGGGAAAAAAATGCGTATAATGAAATGCAACAGTAGATAAGATTAGTGCTTGGAAAAAACATCAAAACTGTCAGTACCAGTAGAAGAGTTACTCTGGGAAGACACTGTTTATCTTTGTCTCTCTTATCTTTGTGTCTCTACTGTCCATTCTGAGTCTTTGGAAGTTGGAGGACTTCGTAGTTAGTTTATGCTTTCAATGTATTGTTCATTGTTTCCTGTTCATACACTGTCAGTGTTTCAGTAATAGCTCACTACCTGCACAAAAGGTGGTTTCTGTAGCATATTATGTCGAAATTATATAGCAATGGGGAGTAACAGGAATAGCTGCAGCAGCAAGCATTCTTTTTTGTATTCGATGTCATTAAAAATTATGCTAGTACTGTGCCTGAAAGAATTGTACTTTATATTTTTTTGCAAGTGAACAATGAATTGTTGTTTATTCACTGAGCTTATGTAGTTCCTATGCACTTCAAAAATACAGCCTTATGTTTTGAAAGTGTCAAGGAAATGTAGGTATAAAGGCCTGTGTTGTCCAGGATTGTGAAGTGATTTTTGTGTCTCACTTCAACTGAACTGAGTGAGGTTTATTGGCTAAAAATAAAAGCCAGAGTCAAGAGGCATAGACTAAATACCCAAGTCACTTCACATGCCCTGAATTACCTTTAAGAAATCAGTCAGAGTTTTGAGATTATTTAACCTAAACGTTCCTACAAATAGATACAATGACTGTGTGGCTTCCAGAGACTTGGAAAAATAGGAAATGTATGGAATATAATTACTCATAGGAAAGTTACTGGTGACAAGTTGGTTTAGTTTTATTACTGTGATGAAAGAACTGCTTCTAAAGATAGAAAGTAACTTCTTTCTTTGTTTGGATACTAAGGTGTAGGTACTGTAATTTCAAATTCAGATTTTAAAAGTGAATTTAGGAAAGGTCAGATGCAGGTGAAATTCTCTTAAACATATACTGGAAAAATTTTGTGAGAAAAAATCTGAACTAAACTTCTTGCCAATTTATGGATGCTGTCAAACTTGCTGCATGCTTTCCTAATACAAAATCTTTATGGTGGAGACTTTCCATCTCTGGAGGTTTTGCAGGGGCTGGAACTACTAACCTGAGTCATGTTCCTCTATCCAGCCATTGATTTTCGCATCAGGGTAGCGTCCTATGTTTGAGATGTTTGCTTGGTCAGATTCTGTTGAATTCAGTCAGTAATAAATACAAACATTGTTAATGAGTAACAGAGAAAACACTATAATCTAAGCCTCATTTTCATAGGAAAAGTGGCTCAGTGGCTTAAAAATTTTAAATTTTAATTATTGAGGTAAACTACCACAGAACATAGTACCAAGAGGCAAGACAAAAATACGTTTTGTTTCCCTGCATGCAGTCGGTGATGCATAGTGATAGGCATTTCAGAGTTCTTTTTTGTGGGGCTGTATATTTTGATCCAAAAAATGTATTATTGTTTTTAGAAATTTCTCCACTTGAGCACTTTTCTCCTGTGTACTGCACAGTATGAATTAGTTCTGTGTCTATTTTTCCCAGTCTTAGGCCTGTGGTGTTTTGTTTTTTTTTGTGTAGCAGCTTCTACAGCAGTTTTCGTAGCAACATCTCTGAATCATTGGATCTTTACTGTGAGAATAGTCGTGATGATTAGTTGTACTACATGTTTCCAAGAAAACATAAAATTGAACTTAATCTAGTTTTTCTTATTTTTCATTGAGTTCTTAAGTCATAGTACAGTGCATGTTCTTTTATATTTTTCGTTAGACAGCAGAATTCAGCAACTTGAATTCCATATTGGAGGGCATGGATGATGGTAGAGAATAGTTTTAAATCAAGCCTGGAAATTCGGTAATCAGGCCCCTTTGGTTCAAATTTAAGTAAAAGGTTTGCACAAAGCTTTCATGAATCTAAGCAGCCAGACCTGACAGAAGTCCAGTTAAAACTACAGAAAGGAGGGCTAGATGCTCTCAAGTCCTTAGTGCACAGTCAAGCAGTTAATCCGTACCTGTCTCTGTGCTACATGTAGGTCTCATGGTCTTTGATTGCATGAAGATGAAAAAAAACAACCCAAGAACAAATACAAGACACAGTCAGTAAAAAGGTACCTATTCCTTCTTCCACAGATTTAAAGCACCTGATTTAAAATGGAGGGAGTAGGGATAAAAACAGTATCTCTGTAGGAAAGGAATATTTTATTAAAATATACTCTTCTTTAGTTTGAAGGAGGGTAAAGTGATTTCCAGCTTTTTTCTTTTCTTCTGGTGTTTGTGTACATAGTGTTTCCTGAGTTTGTCCATTTGATTTTGATGGAAAGTAAAAGATGCTTTGGAATTCTGAAAGTAAACTCCTGTAGCACTCGCTGAGTTGCCTGACAGCCTGCATAACTATTGTTTAAGCTAGTGAAGACTGCCCCAGAGATTGTCTAAATATTATCAGCTTGTCTTCCACCAATACAGTTCTATGGCTGTCACTCTAACTATGTTGTAAGTTGACACAGGCTGGAAAACCTAGCCCAGTCTGGCTTCACTTCTCTTCCACCTTTATTTGAAGGAGACCTTTTGTCGTAGTCCTCTGTGGCTGCTTAAAATTAATTTCATTATCCTTATTTATCCTACATGTGAGAGACGTGTATTTATGTTAAAAATGCTCAGCAAAATCGTGTAGAAATAGTATCACTGTAAGAGAAATGGGGGAAAATTTGTCACTTACCCAAACCAGGAAAGAGATCCAACTCCATGCAAATCACAGTGACTAAAAATGCAGCCAGCAGAAAGCCATTAATTATCACATCCTTCTGAAATCCACGGTTGATTGCAGCATATTTTTAAATGTAGATGATGATTTGGACCAATACAGATTTTATTACGCTTGCTATAAAGCAGAAAATTAAACCATTCTGAATTGCTTTATTTAAATGTCATGTTGACCACAAAACAACTTGCTTTATGCCTGTAATATAGAATAAATGTAATTTGCTTCCCTGCTGACTTCCTGCATTTGCACAGGAGGATGATTGGTTTAAGCCTGTGTTGTATTTTGATGTATCTTCACGTGTTAATAAAGAAAAAGATTAGAAGGCAGTCTTAACACTGCCTTACCAGTATCAAATTCTTCCTAATGTTAAATGTCTATGGACCATGACAACTGTCTTTGCAGTTTAATCTTATTGCTTATTAATGGAAGAGAGTACTGCAAATTAGGCATGACAGGCAAATTAAGTGCAGACTTGCCATATTTGGTGCTGGCAATAGACCTTTATTAAGTGGGACGTTGGACTAGAGATGTCCAGAGGTCCTTTCCAGTGCTCATGTTTCTATGATTCTGTGATTGTTTTCTCCATAAAAGTGATGCTTTTCTGAACTTCTTCCTTAAATGAAGTATTTCCCTGCATGGATGCAAATCTACTAAAATAAAATTATCAGTTAACTTCTGTGTGATCCGGAGAATGATCTTCTAGTTAAAGAATATTTTACCACAATGAAAAGCATGAAGTAATTTACCCATCAAGTAGTGTATTCAGAATCCAGTGAAATGCAGACAAAAAAGCTAGGCTGGAGTTTTATTTAAATTCTTTTGTTAGAAGAATTAATCTTTTCCTGTGAAGAGTTGCAAAATAAGATATGGGTGGTTTTGTGTTTTGTTTTGCTTTTTTTTTTTTTTTTTTTTTTTAATTCTCCCAAGCTAATTAAGACAAAGAAAGAATGTCAGCCTGACAAATTGTTACCCATAGATGATATATCTGAGAAGCGTATAAACACTGTTACATTAGGGTAATAATGGTAAGATATTAGCACCCAGCCAAAGGCAGTGTGACCTGTGCTTTTTCTTGGCTATGGACTGTGTGTGAAGATGAATTGTCTTCTGCATATTTTATTTTTATCATATGGTAATTGAACATACCACTTTTAACCTAATGATTTAATATCTTTTTCACAGACACTACTGATCCAGAAAATTTAAGAAATGAAAAAGTCAGTATATTTTTAAGATATTTTTTCTAGTGCTACTTAAGAATGAGAAAGAAGGTGGATAGAGCAGTGTAACATAATCTGCCACCTTTCTACATCCTGTCAGTGTGATTCCACAGTATCTAGTTTCAGAAGCTTTGATCTTTGTTATCTAGAGCAGATTTTTTTCCTGTTGTCTTCTTTTTTTTAATAGATTTCATGTTGATGGGCCCAGAGTCATGCTATTTCTAGATCTAACAATCTATTAGTTTCTGAAATGTAGGAAGTCACTTTTATAACGTGTATATGCTTTATAAGGTGGAAGGTGACAAGTTAGCAGTAGGGTGGAAGTACAAAGATGTATGGAGGTACCTCAAGGTCACTAGATTTTGAGTGATTCCTACAAATGTATGCCAGTAAGAGAGGAATATAAGCAATAGCAACATAGCAAAGGATAGTTTGTTAGCCACACGGACCAATTATTTGTTCAGGTAGAAACTTGTGTTCAAAGTATGTTGCCTCCAGCTTTTTGAAAGAACTGTTATTAAGTTCATAGAGCTAAGCCTCTTACAATGTGCTATTTAAAGTTTGTAAGTATGGACAGGAGATTAAGATTTATTTTGTAGCCTTTATAGAAGCAATGAAAACATGTTTCATTTACAATGCAAATACAGGAAGATGTGGGAAAGGACTTTGCACAAACTAATTCAGCCCTCATCAGATTTTAGAATTTTTTCTTACCTTTCACTGGATTAAACTAAAACTTCATTTTCCTTTCTTCATTTGCTTGTGTTAATATCCATATTAGAGTTCTTTTGAGTTACTGTAGAGTGCAAAGAACTGTATTGAAGAAAAGGGAGTAAAATAAAACTTATTTCCTTGCTAAACAGGAAGAGCAAGACAAAGAAATTTGCAATAAGACCCACTAGTTTTCATATAGGAGGAGTGTGTAGGGTGTCCTAACCACAAGTATGTTTATCATCACACAGCTAACTGTTCATAATATAAATCCAATTAATCGAAAAAGAAACTGTAGTTTCCAGGCCAGACAACTGACGAACTGTGAAAAATAAACTTGGTTCTTTTAACAACATTCACTACCTCAATGTTTGTTTCAAAAGTGCTGTTGTATACCTTGGAATTTACTGAAAGAAAGAACTAATGTAGTTTTTAGTATTACAAAGGTAAAAGTCCAAAATACCATGCCAGATACTCTTTATTGTCAGGTAAAAAACCCTAGCCATTAATCATTAAGGTTAAATCTCGCTTTAAATATAGTATACATATTAATCTAAGCACCAAATTATAAACCCTGTGTAGCCGAGGGAAAACCAAGAGTTTAAGCCTCAGTTCTTTATAGTGCAAAGAGATCTACAACATATGAGAATTTACTTTGTATGAGTCTGCTGATAAGAAGAAACTTCAAACCCCCCATGTTTAATGGGGCAAGCTGCAGATTAAGAAGTTAATGACTCCAGATGACTTAAATTACATTTAATTGAAGATGATACTACTAGGCTTCAGTTTTCTCAATCCTTATTTCAACTTTTCTATACTACTGCAGGATTGCTTGCTTTAAATAATAATCCTCACTTCATTTCATTTTGGTAGTGCAGAAAAAATGAGATTAACTGTCCATACTGCAGAACTTGAAATATGCTGAAAATTAGCAAGCCATACATCCTGGAAAGTCCTTGGTAGATTTGAGTTCTTTTTCCTTTCTGAATTTGATACTCACATTCTTTTCCCTTAAAAAACATGTTCCTCTACATGAATACCAAAGAAACTATTTTAATTGTAGATTCCTACAGATGCAAAAAGTAAAAAAAAAATTAAATAATTTTCACGAATGTTTCAAGTTAAAGTATAACCCAGCCAACTTTTTCTTTTTTTGTCTTTGTGCTAATTTGGCCAATCATTTTTTTAATTATTATTATTTCTTTGCATTAAAGTTAAATTCTTCTGTAATAACACCATGTGAACATGGCTACGTTTTCTTTTTTTCTGGCAATATTTTTTAGCTGAACTTCTGTGAAATAAGCCTAAAGGTCTCAGACTCATTTTCCTTCCCTGCACCTCCCAAATAGCTTCTGAAACCTTTGAATTTCTAAACTACAAAATTCCTTAGACTGTACTCACAGTGTGGTAACAGGAGCAGCCTTGCACCCAGTCCCCTGTCCTTTAGTTCAATTGCATTTTCGTTCAGGCCTGCAATACAGCCAAAGTTTCTTCTTCTGGTCTGAACAGGTGGAGATACTGAGTTATTGATTTGACTCATTGTGCTGAAGGGGATGAGGGGTCCTTCCGTATAGTTTAGCAGCACTTAAGCACCCCTGAAAATCTGCCTCAGGGTTTGCCTGTCATCTTTAAACAGGCAGATTGTACATTATGTAAGTAAGGATGAGAATGGCAGTACACTGTGGAAGAGGAATGGTAACATGGAGATTTTCTGTAAACATGTTTAACAAGATACAGGTAAAAACAGTAAGCAAATGAAACTGGAGTATATTTTCTTTCAGTTTTTAAGGTCATATTTCACTAGTATACATTTGACTTCTGGTGGATGCTGCATTTCTGATGGCTGAGCATCATGTTTTTGTTAGTTTTAAAAGTAACTGAATGTTGGAATCATAGAATAGATGCATGTTTCTGCATAGTGATTTTTTTCCTGGTTTCTGGAATAGATGATAGAAAAAAATCTATGCATAACAGTGAAGGTAAATTTTGCATTTAGATATATAAATTAGACTGTTCTAAATACATACCATTTGGAATAATTTTATATTTACAAACCTTGTTTTAAATTGAGGTGAAATGCAGCCTTATAGGTTTCTTCCTTCTTGCTTTTGGACAGTGTGGAGGTAGTTGGACTGACCAGTTAGGCACATACACACAACCTTGTCCAAGTGAGAAGTGTACCAGATTTAAAACATTTTTTTTTTTTTCTAGCTAGAATCAAATATGAAGGTTCAAAAGGCAATTTCCTTTGGAATTGTAAGGAGAAAGAAAAGGACAGTAAATAAATGGATCAAAAAAAGAGATTACTGTAAAAAGATGGACTGATGGAGGTGAATCTTTGGCAAAATTGTATTCTTTTTTCTCTGTAGGAACTGTCTCCGACGCATGGTAGCAAGCAACATGAAACATTAAAAGCAAAATATTGAAAAGTTTTATGCCTGTTAAGTTATAAATCATATCTATACATTTAAGGCAGGTCTGTGTTTGCATAATACAGTTTTAAAGTTTGTCTTTTTTTATGCCTGGTCTCTGTCTTGAGTCTTTGTGAGTAATTTTTAACTCGTGGACACCTTAGACGTCTTCATCTTTTGTTTGCTTATAATTGTGCCTTCCTTTTTTTTTTTTTTTCCCAGGCAGTTGTTACATGGATTATTGTTTTCACTAGTTGTTTCAATGTGAGAATGATTTATAGTGGGCAGGTTTTCTCCTAACAATATTGTTGAGCATATAAGTCTTCAGATGAGCTTTCAGAACTATTAATATAAAAACTTTCTTGGTCCCAGACAGTCATACTACAACAGCAAGGTGTTTTCCCTGTGGTACAATTTACTGAGTGAGGTGGTGTGTTGCAACTAGTTGATAGCAAATACTAGCTTGCTAAAAACAGGCTACCAGCATGAGTTTGCTTTGTTAACCTAGTTGAATACACATTAGTAAATTTGTATTTAATCTTTGTATTTCTGGTTGACTTTTCTGATTGTGCAAGCCAGCTCACAGGGAGGATCTTCCCTGTGGCAATGAGATGAGGGAAAATCAGGGTATGGTACTAGATCTCAGAACCATTATGATCCACTAGTGTGATACAACTTAAAGGCAAATTCCAAGCCATGTCTTGCAGCAGATTTCTAGTCAGTTGAGAAATGTTACATCCTTGGAATAAGACATTACTGTGTCTTCATCTGGTGGTTAGTAGTCACTCATTTCCAAACTAGATTAATTGAAACCATTATGGATGTGGAGCAGTAGGATGACCAGCGGAATAAAGTTTGGTCTTGCAAGGGAAAACTAGAAAAGTGTAGCTTTTTTACCATGGCAAAATCAAATTGGGTATGCTTGCTACCTGTATGCACATCAGAGGCACTAACACTGCAGAGGAAGAAGTCCACTGAATTTGAAAGACAGCACTGGTGCAAGAACAACTGGATAGAAAACAGTCATGAAGACAGTTAGACAGGAAGTAAAAAGATGCTATTTGTCCTCTAAATGCTTTAATCATATAAATTTCTCCAATGGCTCAGACCTTATCAGTCAAGTTTTGAGTGTGAAGCTTGCAAGCATTCTCCAGTTACTGAGGAGTTTCCCTATGATGTAATGCTTCCTCATTTTCCATCCCCCTTCCTTTTGAGGGAATAAATAACTGTTTTGATTGATGCGTGAGGCAATTGTGCCAGCAGGTTGATTTTATGTTGTTCCAGAATGTTTAGACATTTAGACAAAGTTTCCCTTTGCCATGTTATAGGATGAAGAAATTTTCTCCATCCCATAAAATGATTGAGTTGCATGGCACAGAAATTTTGCTTCTATCAGTCTCCCAAGCAGGCAATGCTGAAGTAGGGCTGACAGAAGACCTTGAAGGTGGCAGAAGCCAGGCAAAAGATCATTTTGGTATTTTTTTCTTTTGTCCCATTAATAATGAAAGATGAGTGATAAGTCACTGTGTCTACTGCTCTGTCTCTGACATTCTAAAACCAATTGCTCAGAATATAATAAATGTTGATTAAGAAAATGTGACTACTTTAAAGCTGATCCCAGGATTTTGTAGCTGCCAAAGGAGCTTGTTGCACCAAAACAAGCCCTGTAAAGGAATTTGTTCAGAAATACAGAAATGGGTTATAATCCTTTCAGTAGCATCACAGACCCTGGGGAAGAGCTTTCCTCTGCTTTTAGCTAGTGTTTCCCACCCTGATTTTCCACTGAAGTGCCTGAAACCTCCCAATGCAATACTGAAGATTCATTTAACTGCCAAGGATGTAAAACATGTGGTAGCCTATGGGCAAGCACAGCAGGGCAAAACAATCATTGGTTTGAGTGCCAGATAATTGCACTGTTGTACTGTACTTGTGGTACAGAAAAATGTATCAAAAAGACAATTGTAAACGATAATTTTATATTCCAAGAGCCTTCCCTGTTGATGTTGCCAGCAAGTTGAAATGCAGCATGAAAAAGTTGACAGCATTACTCTTTCTTTCAAAAATAAATTTACTGTATGTCTCCAACAGTTTAGGGGAGAATTGATAGAAAACATTCATTTAGTATATTAATATTGAAAATAGGAATTTACTTTTGGAGTATAGTTTTATTTTGGTTCTTCTAAGTGTTATTAATAAAACAAAAATCTCAGTAAGCCGTTGCAAATCCTGCATACTTTTAGTAGACCAGGGTGACATATCTACGCTAATCCTTAAGAGATGCTGCTTAATCTCTTGGGCTTTATTCCTTGAGAACAGAATGCCCTGTTAAAATAATTTGTAATTTTCTTTTAAAAGTCTAAGCATCAATACATTCTGATCCCTCAGTTCTGTATACTGAAATGGTAACCTTTGTCAGAAAACTAGTTTTCCTGAACACAAACCAGATTTCTCTGTAAACCAGGTTATTCTCAGGCCTGTTCTGAGTGTTATGACTCTGATTTTGGGCCTACAGTAGGTCTTGCAGAGTTAGCATTAAGTTTTTATGCACAGCATGAGGCTGTGTCAGAAGGGCATGCCTCTTCTTAGTTCTGATGTGAAGAAAGGGACAAATTATCAAAGCGAGAATCTTGAATTTTTCATAGATTTTTATAGACTTTGGTGGTAAAGGATCAGCATTGTAAAATTCATATAAATAGCTCTTAATCAGGTACAGGACTGGATTGATTGGAGTTTACTGAGCTCATCATACAGAGCATATGGGGTGCTTTGAATTTCAGCCTTCCTGAATTTCACCTTCTGTACCCAGAAAAATGGCTGGTGTTAATATGCACCCATTAAATTAGTTATTCTCCATCCAAGTTTTATGCTGGTTTAACTTCCCTGCCTCTTTCTTTTTACATTATTTATTTACAGTATTTAGTAGAATTCAACTTTTCACAGCCACCTTATCTTAAAAGTAGAAGTACCTAGAACCCCAAGTGCCAGATATGCAAATTATCTTATACGTTATTCTTCTGATAATGCTAGGAGCTGAACTATAAAAGTGCAGAACACCCTGTGGTGTTCTGTGGTTGCTACAACCCTCAACTTCAACTCTCGCTAAGAAAGTTCATAATGCATTTTGCAAAAAATCGATCACATAAAACATCATTTTAGAGTTTTACAAGTTAGTATGAGTTAAAAAATACTACCTATTACTACATGCATGTGAATAGATTTTTACAATGTTTATTAACGTAAAGCAACCTAAAGTACAGCAGTAGCTAATTGTAGAGAACCGCTTTGTTTATTATCTTTTCCAGGCTGGTAATCTGGCTTTTGAGGTGTGACTATGTATGTAATGAAATTATTTAGTATCAATATTTTTAGAGGGAAATAACTGCTCTTAATAGTTGGTATTTCATTGGTTTGTGTTCGGGCATTTCAGGTCTTTTTCCCCATCAAGCTTTCAGGGAATAATTGTAGGACTGAAAAAATGTGTTTGTTTCATTCCCATTTAATCTTTTACACTGAGAGCTAAACTGAAACCAGTTTTATGTGATGATATTGCTGTGTTGGAACAAACCACACAACTTAACAAATTTACTGATGGTATGGAATAATGTGCATTTGCATAGACTGTATTCATGAAAGTGTAGTTTGAAAGACAGTGAAGCTGAAGCTCCAAAATTTCAAATTGATGGCAAATTCAGTGCATTTCAAAAGATTAGTACTATGTTTTTCTAAATCCAGAGATTTGAGTGGGAATTAGGACTCACACAGTGGGATCTAAAATATGTTTCGTTTTCAGGAGAAGTTAGTCTGTTTTAGAAAGGTATATTCCTGCACTCTATTAGAAAAATTATTCTCTATTATGTAAGGAGTAATATGATGTATATGCTCCATGAAAATAGTAAAGCTTTCCCATGAAGCCTGTGAACTTATCTTTGAAAATTGTTACGCAGTGATTCTCCATCCCTACCAGTTCTAGTCTACCTGTAATACCTAGCAGTTTATTAAAGGGATGAGCAGAAACAACCTCTAGCCCCCCAGCAGAGAAACTTCAAACCTTTAATGTTCAGATCTGGATTTAGTTTTAGCAGTCAAGGTTCATATGTAGTTTGCAATTCAAATTCTGATACTTGCTTTTGGTATTTTGTTGCAATTGCTTTGCAGATTATGACTCTCTCCTGCACTATAGGAAATGGATAGAAGCTTTTAAGCAGTGCCACAGAGACATAGGTGGGTAGTGCTCTCTGCACAGCAGCTATCTTGTATGGTAATTACCATACAACTGATGCATGATTTTTCATTTTGAGTTTAGCTTGAATTCCCAAAAAAGTAGCAGCTCACAATTTCTTGTGGGGTTACTTGTGGGGCTGATCTCTCTTAACCATGAGGTTCTTTGCACACTGATGATCCCCCCCAAAACTTATTCCACAAATTGTCACCATGCATTCCGTGCATTTTGGTCTCTCAGAAGAAATCTTACAGTTGATGGCTTTCCCTTGATGTGCTTGGAAAACGTTGTTTGTATTGTCTTTACCTTCATATGTTACTCAAATTTCTCACATTCTTGATTTATCAGATCTTTGTTGTTCCACTGAGATCTTATAGAGCTCTGTGGTTGGAATCTGATGATAAGTTTCACAAAAAAAGCCCAAGAAAGCCTGCAGTTGAGCTGATGTTCCCAGGCAGCCTTTACCTGCCAGCAAGAACTGTTGTCTACCACAAGCAGCTAAACAGAGAAAACAATGCACTTAACTGTTCACTTATGTGCGTGGCTCCCCAAATCATAGTTATTATAGTGTTCATATAGTCACTGTGACAGCTAGTACTAAGCATGACCTAACAGTGTAACTGATGTTATGTGATGGTGCTAGACTTTTCCTCCAGTAGCGTGTGATTTTTCTGCAGCTATTTTTCTGTTTGAGAGATTGATATTTTTAAATCACTGATGCTGTGTGGGGGAAAAAAGCACTTTTTTTTTGGTGAATTGTGATTTTAATCCTAGTTTACAAAGGTTCCATGCCTTGAGACTGAGCAAAGTGATAGGTGTCATCATTGGGCAATAATGTATATAGTGTCATCCAGTACTCTAGCTGAACTGATTGCGGAGTGAGCAGTTTCTGGTGATTTCCAGTTCTGCTAATAGTTCAGACAACATTACAGGCAGCTGAATTTGAAAGTTATCACTCAGGAAAACTATCTACAATGAGAAAGACATTGAAAAATACCCTTTTGATTTGAACGTCTTAAGTTTTAGCCTCATCCATCAACATGAGAAATCTGCCAGAACCAACCTTAAAACATTGTTTGACAGTATGAAAACTCTGTGGGAATCCAGAGCAAAATGAAAGATAAAATCAGAACTAAAAGCATCTGGCAATAATTGTCGTCTGTAAGATATGTTTCTTGTCAGATGTTATACATGTGTAGTTAATAGTCTTGAAACTTCATGAATATTAATCCTGAGACATCAAAGTGAGACTACTGTGTGTAACAGCAAGCTAATCTCTGAATTCAATAAAACCAGTATACTTTTAATTTAAATAATGAAAGGCTTAGGGTTTTAACCAATGTAAATTTTGCATAGTGGTAAAAGAATTGATAGTTTTAGTATCCTGATTTACTCTGATGGAAATGCTGCAACACCCTGTTCTTTTTCTTTAGCCCTGACGCTTTTAATCTTTTTATAAGATCTATTTCATAATGGATCACTGATGCTTTTAAGCTGATGTTTTAGGGTACCACTATCAAATTCATCGCTTCTGAAAGTTTTGCTTAATTCACTGTGCATTTTACTTAAGGAGGGCCAGCTTGAAATTGTCATGTTACAAACCAGGTTAGAAAACAGGGCTTGGATGCTTTGCATTAGAAATTGAGTCCCCAGTCTGAGACCTCTTAACAAGGCCTATTTTTCAAGAAGTTGAGTCACTGAAAGATGCCTCTAACTTTTGCGTTTTTGAAAGTCCTTTCACTGAACACAAATGGAAGCTGGGTGCTGCCTTTGGGAAGTTTGTTTACTTTGGCATCTTTATTCAAACCTCTGCTGATTTTGATAGTGCTGTTGCTCTAAGCTTGTCTCTTCCAGTAAATGAAATCCAGACCTCAGTCTCTTGCTAGTACTATAGAAACCCTGGATTTGATTGCTGTGAGTAACTTAAGTAGTTAAGAAAACAAGACTTACAAAAAGTAAATCAAGTATTTCAGCAAAACATTACATGAGTTGAGTTTGTATTTGATAGCAAAAGGATTCTTTTCTGTCCACAGGTAGCTCATAATTAAACAGGAAAAACTAAGTAAGAGGCAGTAATAGAACTATGATGTTTTGTGATGATCAAATTATATTTTAAAACTCAATTTCTAGATAGCCTTTGACAGTTCATGTCTTAACAGAAATGTATTTTCAAAGCTGGCAGTGTGTTTCCCTAACAAAATCATCAAAATACAGAAAATGCTACAATTAAGCACTTTTTTTTCTCACAAATAACATATGATGTGTGCAATTTTGTTGACTTCAATGTGCAATTACAGTGCACCATGTAAAAGAGTGAAAATTAAATGTAAATAAGAAAAAAAGTATTAGGAGAAAATGGGAATAGCAATCCCCTGGAAACGCAGAAAATGTCAGCTCCTTTTCTTTAAAAGAGCATATGTTTTAAAAACAGTTTTTAAAATGTTGCATAAAATTGAACTGACGTAGCTTGAAGACATTGCACACATGGCTGTAGCTAAAGATTTTAATAATAACTTCTGTGGACAAAACCAGTATATCACAGCCATTGAGTAAGTCAGTCTTAGAGAATGGAAAATAAAAGTGAGTTCCACGTGATCAGTGTCCTGATGCACAATATGGTGGACTGGGAAATTAATTAAATGGGAGAAGGATGTATGGAGGGTATATTTATGAAAGAGTTGAAGAATTATCAATCCTTTTCCAAGAACCTGGACCAAAAAAGTTGGGCTTATTGCCTGTTAGAATAAGCTGACATAATTTCAGCACTTTCTGAATGTCAGTAATAGAACTATTAGTTAACCATAAACAAAAATTTGGCCTGTACTGTCTCTGTTGATAGAGTGGTGGGAGTCATTACAGCTTGTAATTCTGAAGTATACTGCCATATATCACTCAGAAAGCCTTAAAAATAAAAGCAGTGTGACAGATGCTGTATACAAAATTAAACAAATGAAGCAGTTTGCAATACTGAATGTGTGAAGGTACCACAAATATGCCAGGAAAGGTTTGCTTGCTTTATTGTCAGATTTTACATTCCTTCTGAAATGGCATCATGTGAAGTAAAGTATCTCTAGCAAACAACAGTCAGACTGGGTGAGAGACTCATACAGCTGTTTTTATGACTGAAATTACAGCTGAAGTGAAGTTACATTTTTTGACAGTGTAGATACTCTAATGTTTCCCAGAGATTGAAAGCAAAAAGTGTATTTCCTTCGTACAGTTATAATATGCCGCTGCAGTTTAGTCATTGGCTTCTTACAGAATTTGCTCTCAAAGTTTAAAGGGTGGGAAGGACCAACCGGTAAAGAATTATGTGGTATGTTATTGAAGTATATAAAAACTGCAAGCTGCTGCTGAACACATTCTGCTTGTGCTGTCTTCAGTGGGATGCAAATATGTCTGCTGCCTCTCAAGATCAAATTTAATATCATCTCTCCTTTTCCCTCTTACACTGTGACAGGATTATAAAATACCAGGGCATGCTTTATTACAGAGTTGGCTCTTAAGTAACAGATGTTCCATAACGATAACAAAGACTGTGTATTATAAATTGTCTGAATATTATCATGTGTTTAAACCTTTACATTAATGCAATGTTTCTAATTGCTGTCTCTCTGCAACATCTTTAGCCTAGAGGTTCTATACACAAGAAAAAAGGAGTCAGAGCAGTGTTTGGTAAATTGCAGTTGTGTAGGCATTCAGCTTTACCAGGGAACATGATAGCAGTTGTTCCAAAACATCAATGAACTGATATAATTGTATGTCGTCTTACAGAAAAAAATGATAAATTTCTAAAGGCGACATTATCTTTTTTTATTCCTGTAGTATATTTTCCTATTGTGAAATCTCCCTCAGTTATTAGGAAATGTGCTTTTCTCTAAGCCTAAAACAAATTGAAGAGAGCCCACAGAAGACAATTTTGGAGTTCATAACCCAAGCTATATCATGAGAAGTAATTCATAGATAACAAACCATTAACCTTGAAGAGGGGGAAGGTCAGCAAACGGGCAGCGCTTTTATTAAAAAGCTGTGTGGGAAGAGAAGACCAGTATCTCAAACCCATCACAAACACGTGAAATGCTGTGATCATTTTACACCTCAGTAAGCAGAGCTTCTTAAAGAATTTACTTTATTAATAAATTAGATTGAATTATATGGAAACATATCAAATACGGTAGTAAACTTCTGCTAACAGCATTGTGAAGATCCTGGCATACATGTATGCAAGTCTGCATCTGAGCATTTTTAACTAATTAAAATCAGAGCACATGGGTAATGCTACTTCATTGCTGACAAGAGAATTTGCCAATTTTCCTTTGGCTTCTGCCACCTCAGTGCTTGCTCCTACTGGAATTTGATTATTTATAGCAATCTATTTACAATCATTTAATGTAAAACTTTCCTGAGTCCTACTTCTTCCCTGTGGCTTTTAAACACTTAAATTGTATATACTCTACTAAATGATATCATTGGTGTCTCAGCATTTTGACATAATTTGTCAATAAATTTTTAAAGTAATTGGGTGATTGTAGTGTTTAGGTAAGACTGTATATTTCAGGTAAAAATTCTAGTATTACTATTCTGAGTAAGCTAAACTTCCAGCAAATTCAGTAAGTCAGTTACATAAAACATACAGAGAAAAACTCAATATTTAGCAATAAAAGCCCATTCTAATACTGTCCTTTAGACCTTCTTTATATTCTTCTGTTGCTTTAGATGACAAATAAGGATGAGAGTCCTATTCTTTCTACTTGTCAGCTCAATCTCAACATGGCAGTTAAAAATTAATTTAGTGACTCCAAAAGCAAACTACTTTAACCAAGTCAGTGGCTTGTCTTGCTTATTTCTTTTCTGGTATATGTTTTTCTGCTGTCTGCTTGCCTGAAAACACATCAAAGATCCAAAGGGTCTTTAGTTCTTCAAAGACAGCTCTGCTGGAAATACCAGAATTTTAAATGGATATGTCCGTAATACTTCTTCCACCATCATTCTCATATGATGACTGTTACCATCTGGGCTACTATGAACTTGTCTTAGACATACAGGTTTCCCAGACAAAAAATAAAGCCAAGAAGCTTTGCAAAAATGCAACAAATAGACCTGAACATTCTTCCTAGGTGAAGAGTGTGTGCTGCTGTCCTGGAGGTCATTAAATGGTTTGGGTTGGGAGAAGCTTTTAAAAGTAATCTAGTTCCAGTTCTCTCACTATGGGCAGGAAAATCTTGCACTAGATCAGGTCCTTCAAAGTCCCACCAAACTGGACTTTGAACACTTCCAGTAATGGGGCATCCACAACTTCTCTGGACACCATGTTCCAGATAAAATATTACAGGATGATTATATTAAAAAATGTAATTGTGATTTCTGGTATTGATATATATAATAACCACAATATAAATAAGTATGTTTATAATTAGATATTATTTAAATAGTTAAACTTATAATAAATGTAACAGTAAATAATAAATGATGAATACAGTAATTCAAATGAAGTTGCACATAGGAAATGCACAGCTGAACCACATGTGTACTTAGCAAAGGGAAAATTGACAGAAAGAGGCTGTGTCCTTAGCAAACCCACACAATTAATATTAAGCAGCTACAATTAAAGCATATTTTGCTTTGCTTTTAGCATGATTCAACGAAGCAAGGTTTGTGCAGTTGCATTTTGTCTACTGGTCTTCCTGTCACTCACACCTTTCTCTCTGCTTTCCCCATTTTGAATGTTTGGAGTAGTATCAATCAGAGAAGGAGAGGGTTCAAAGAATTAAGATACTTTCAGTTGCCTTCACAAAACTTGACCTAAGGGATTCATGCAGTCTCCAATGCTGGTTTTACCCCAGCACTAACAGTGAGGCTTGACCCAGAGACACAGGAGTTGCAGGACAACAGTGTAGGAGTTGACTGGTCAGCACACACAACACCCCAGAGAATGCCATCTCTGCTGCAGTCAGCAGGTGTGAAACCAGTGGATGCAGAGCATGGAGGCAGGGAGCATATTGTTGCAAGGACTGGGGTGAATGGACAGTCAGAGAACAAGAAAGGAGCTACATCAGTGGTCAGGGAACTTCCTCATCCCTTAGATCACCACTGTGGGATAGGAACTCTGTAATATTTGTAGTCATGTTGGAGAGGCAGAATGATTGACTCTATTATTGTCTTCTCTACTTAGGTAGTTCATAATTTGGAACTGATTTTGCTTTCTGGTGAGAGATAATGGGTAGAGGATTACAATGTGCAAGTACAAATGCCCTGTCAGATATTCAGCTATAAGAAATACCTCTTCATTTGACCTTAATACTATGCACAACATTAGAACAGTTTTTGAAGGGAAGAGAATAATCAAGAGAAAAATGCAATTTGTGGCTGACACAAAGTTAATGGAGTTTGCCAGTCATGTGGACTGCTAGATTAGCTCATGGTAAGAATAAATGTCCGTGTTGCCTGTTGTAGTAAACCTGAGTTAAATTTAATACTATGAAATGGAAAGTCATGCCTTAGGAACTGAAAATAAGTATGTCTGGCTACAAGAGAAGAGAAGTTCCTGAACTGCATTGATGGATGATGGGATAACTGTTATTGAGACCTCAGCATGCAAAGGGTCCTTTTGTACAGACTGAGTGAATCAATATCCCCAGGGATATAAGTTCTTGCTTTGAAGCTTAGGGTACAGTTAGATTTCTGGAAAAGTCCAGAGCATTTACACTAATGCTAACAATTTTTAGCACCTGCCAAATATTCTGATAATGAAGAATTCCAGGATACTGGCAATGCCTCTTGTTCTGTATTTTTCTAAGGCATATTAAAAATTTTGAGACTTTTGGTCTTTTGTGTATATACATGTTTTACAGTAATTTTTTTTCCTGTGGCTTGTGGCATACTGTTAAGAATTTTCTGTATTTAATGCCAGCTGCATTATTGACTGTGATTACAGAGGTTTGACACGGTGACCCAGAGATGTCTTATGCTCTTACAGTTTGAGTCAGTAGTACTACACTGATACTTTCATCAACATATAATTTGAACCAATGAACAATATAGCTGATGGATGTTACCTTTTTACACAACATTTTCAAGCAGAAAGGCACTGAACCACAGAACGTGTGAAAAAATGGACTAATAGTTGCCATCAATCTCCATTTACCCTGGTGACAAGTGCATTAAAAAGCATAGACAATGATATTAATCCAGTGCAGGTAGTAGGCATGACTACTGTTAGAAAGTCATCTTTTTGTTTTTAAGTGCCTTAGTTACTGTCCATTACATAAACATACCCAATGCTTACCCCTGTGCCCCATCCCCCCCAGCCCCCTTAAGTAGGAAAATCTAGGTATTACATAGTGCATACTGATGAGGCAGCAATTATTGACACAGTAATGGTCTAAGCAGCTAAATGTATAGCACTGGAAAATAAAATGCTGTTTACTGTCTCATCTACTCTAAGCAAATACATACACAAAATAACCACAAACGAGCCTGTGTTAGGCTATACATATGCATTGTATAGGGGCCAACAGTAATAAGAGCTTCAAATACTGTAACAGCTGTTCCTCTTTAACAGAGAACATCAACATCATATACTTCTCATTTGTTATAATCTGCTTGAGAATAAATTATTTCATTATGATATATGATTAATAAGCATGCAAAAATAATTATGCTAGTTAGCTGGTGGTTGAAAATGGAGAAATGTTCATCACATACTAGATGCAGGAAATGGACATTGGAATATAATCAAACAAATCTGAGTTACGACAGAACAAGTTAAGTTTTCCATCTGAACCAGTGTAACTAAATGTGTCGCACATTTGTAGACTGCTTTGATTGTAAGTACCTTAACAATCAGAACAGTTTAACCTCTAGTATTTTCAGTGGTTTATGACTTGTACGTATATCTAACAGTAATCTCCATTCTGATGTAAACATAATACTGTACTCATTCTTAAGGGAGGAAAACTGTGGGTTCAATAAACAAATGATCAGTGCATATCAACTTCTACAACATTTCCCTACTTTTTCTGAAGGGAAGAAAAGAGAAAAAATATTTATTGAAAGCTTTTCAAAGCCCTAAATACCTGAAAACCATACTTATCTAGAAGAGGGGAGTGCTACTCTAACCTGATGTAACAGAGCTGCTGCTTATGTTCAGCTCAGTTGGTATCTTGATGATGAAGTTATAGATGGAAAAAAAGCTTTGTGATACGTGGAAAAAGTAGTAGTCTACTGATGAAGACCACAACGTGTGAGTGGCTGTGTGGATTAAGGGTTTCATCTAGTCCAGTAGTCTGTGCAGTGGTGGCAGTAAGTGCGGAATTATGGAAAAGGAAAACCACAGGCAAGTATGTGATATTCTTCTGATACTCCTCAAGCCTTCTATTATTTTCATCCGTAAAGAGAATATGGTTTCTATGGATTTCAACTGGTTGTCAGACTGAAATTATCTTGTGGTTTTTTTCTTTTTCTTGACAGAGCTATTGCCTTCTCAAAATAATACTGCAAGTAAGACTTTTGGGTTTTTTTTTTAAACAGTCCTTTTTAGATATTCTTAAATTTAAAGGACTGGTGACTCCAGTTTCTGTCTGCCTTTTTACGATACTTTTGGCTATCTCATTTGTGGTTTTCATTTCATAGATTCTCTGAATTGTCTCATCTCCTCTGCAGGTTTGGTCTTATGAAAATTGTATGATCTCTCAGAATCCCTGCCTTCTTTATAATAATATTCTTTATATTTCACTTGCTGTTTGTCATCAGTTTTCATATTTTAAGAGCAACTAATGGTTCAGAAAAGGAATTGGAAATGAATGATCACAAAGTTTGCTGAAATTAATATAGGTAAGAAAATTAAATACATGTGCCTGCATTAAGGAGGAAATTAAGGAAATAAAATCATATCCTGTTAAATTGAAGTGACACATAATTTCAGTATTACATACATATCTTTGAAAGACTTCTAGAATGTGTCTACATACTAGAAAAGCAGCATATTTAATAAAAAAAAAATTACCATTTGCTTGAACTACATATTTCCTTCTGACTGACTTGAATGCTCCTTGCAAATGTGGCTTGATTTCTGGGTTTCCCCCTTGTAGAAAATGTGGCAAATCACGTACACCTTTTTAAAGAATTGGTGGATATGTAAATGGAAAATATTTCATAATTGCCACAAATATAATACTATATTTGATTTTCAGCCTCAGCTGACCACTCTCTGGAGTTGTATTCAGATGACAGAAATTTGGTAGACAGCACAGTGAATAGTTTTTGGTTCTGGTGTTGCTTTATTCTTAAATTTTCAGCTTTATATCCTGTGAAGAACATTTGCAGCAAAACAGTGAGCCCTAAAAGAATAGTTTTTATATATCTGAAGTTAAGGTAATCTGATCAGTACAGGAAAGAATACTTTTTGGTGTTTAAAGGTAAATGTAAATTAAGACCTGCTGAAATAAAATCCTGATGTTTGAGAAGATTACTTGGACATCATGCTTCTCATTCTAAGACTTTTAAGTGTTTCAGGTTTAAGATAGTTTGTTGGGGTTTTTTTGCAATCCCAATAACAAATTGTAAAAATAATATTAAGCAAGTAGGAACAGCACTATAAAAAGATTCCTCAAGTCTGTAAGTTTCTAGACAAGAGTTTAAAATACTCTTCTGTATGATAGGCAAGGCCATTTTGAAATTTAAAATAAAAGCATCTTTTAACTATGCCAGTAGCTAGAGAATGCAACCACACTATTGGAAAAGCGTTTGCAGATTGTTTCTATTTATTTGTTAAAAAGGGAAAAGCAGAAATAAATATGTGCACGTTTGACTGGAGAGATTGAACATGCTATTGTGGCCAGGTAACCTGACAGTTAGGAAGGAACCATCTGCATAGATACGTAAAAAGTAAAGCCACCATAATCAATTCTTTCCAGTGTTTCTGACTGTGTACGCAGAGTGAATGCAGGCCTCTAAAAGGCAATGTTTTGGTTTTTTTCCCAATGTGTAGCACACTAGGTTTCCAAGAGAGAGTGAAAAATGCATTTCTGGGCTAGCTTTTCCTTTGGTGAGAACCATGCTATTCCTTCACTGAGTCTTACCCTTCACGTAATGTCTAACAAACAGGCAATTAATTGCTATCCACTGGGTATGGCGGCAGAATCTAGTGAGTTTAATTAAAGACCCTAGAGACTGCAAAGGGAACAAACGTTTTAAAAGTACCTTGCAAATTAAGGATTGAAAAAGACAAAAGAGAGTACATATTACATAGTGTTATGTGTTCTCTTTCAGTTATTTCTTTCCATTTTTATAGAAGAAGATTCCATGGCTTACTCATGGTTTCAGAGATCAGGGTTTGGCATTTTGCTCAGATATTCACCCCATACCAGGGCTGAGAGTTGCTTGTGGCTCCTAGCGAAATGTAAGGAAAACAGAATAATATACAAAGCCTGAATCAGGCATCACTGCTTTCAGTGCATACATTTATGCACTTGTTCTTGCTAGAGCAAAGCTATATGAAGGCTGCACTCCCTTGGCCTTTTTTTTCTTCACCTCTCTCTAATCTTTCAGTTGGTGCATTAGAGAATTTATTAATAAAGAGAAAATAAGGTAAAAAAATGAATACAGATTAGACAGCACTTGAATTAATGCATTACATTGCTGTCTAGACACACACAAGGACGACTGTAGAATGTTTTCTGATCTTTTAAAGTTTAAACAGTATTCTACTTATCAATATGTTTTTTCTTAATTGCTTCAAATGAAAAATTCAGCAGCTGGTGAGAAGTGAACTGAAGAGTAAATCCCAGTTTTTTCTGTTTCCAAATGTGAACAGAGCTACTTTTATAAAAATGCCTTTGAGATATCTGTCTTTGAATACTGTCTCAGTGATCAAAAAAGTAAATAAATATTAAGGCACAAAGAAGGATTGGTGTAATGTCTGCTGGTGTCAAAATTTTCTGATTTATTCTCAAAGAGAATAATGACAGTTACACCTCTCACTACATTAAAACTTGTCAAAGGTAATTATTCATTTTTAGACTTAAACTCCACAAACCTAGAAGTGGGGAATGTATTTATTTCTTTGCTTGTTTGTTTACTTTGTTTCCTGGTATACCCCAACCTTCAGGAAAGTTTGTAAAAGAGCAGTAGTAATTTTGAAAAAATCTGAGATTATAATTAAAATAAAGGCAGTGTGGCCAGCAGCACCATGCCTCATTAAATATTACCTTGAAGATTTTCATTTAGTTACTACAAAATTCCATTAAAATGTCATTTATCTCTTCCTGAGAAGGTGGTGAAAAAGCAATGAAAAAAGTCAAGATTAAAAGAAGAGAATTTTCGCTGATTACAAATACAATAGGTCAGATATTACCTAGAATATAGTATGTGAGACAGTTCTCTGGGTATTGGATTTGTCTACAGGATAGCATAAGAATGCAGCTTTCAGGATAATGAGCTTTTTACGGTCAGACAAATGAAACTAGCAATAAAAAAATCTGCCACTCCCATATAACTGTAAGTAATGGTGACTGTCACCTCTGCAGCTGATGGGCTCAAAATTATCACAGAAATCTCCCAGTTTGTTTTACCACTGGCCTCATCCCACAAATGAAAACAAAGATGGGCTCACAGTGCAGAGGCAGCTCAACCGTTTTTAGCATTACACTTTTCAGTGTCACTTAGTTTTTTTAAACTGAAACTTCTGATTCTTTTCCAGGATTGGTATCAGAGGTTATATTTGCCTGATGATAGGAGATGGCACAATATTTTTTATTTTATGGATATGATCTGAAATATTTATAATGTGAGGTGTCCCTGATATCCCGCTCCCAGTTTCTTTCTCTGATTTAAGGGATATAAATTTTTCATGGTAAAAGTTCCCTGGTTCACTTTCAGTTTTATAAAATCTGGGTACGATTTAAAAATTCAGAGGGGAACTTAATTGTTCAGTGTTAAAATGCTTAACATTTAACATTTTATTTCCTGATTGTTGTACTTCATTAAATCATGTTGGGACCTATTTACTGCAGTGACGATATTAATACCGCTTTCAGCTGGAGATGCTGAAGTATAAATGCTTGTGGTAGGTCTGTGCACAGGGACCTCTCCCTCACCAGCACTGGAAGGAAAGGTGAAGTGCTGTGGAGTGAGTGGCTCAGCATTGCCCACTCTGTGGGGCTGTCAGTAACTTGTCAGCTGGAGAGAAGAGAAAAAGCAGATGATGGAGTTGTGTTGGAAGGGTTCCCTTTCTGGAGGAAGCTTA
>JAVJGJ010000001.1:84080394-84151878 GCA_035590215.1 Microhierax caerulescens | reverse complement strand
GGGTTCCCTTTCTGGAGGAAGCTTATGCACACCTTGGGTCAGACAGGGGATGTAGGCAAAGGAATGCAGGGACAGTTGTTGCTGTGGGGTGCTGAAAAGCCCAGAGTACCTGCACGGGATGCACTGGGCCCCTGTCCTCTGGCGGCACAGGCACCCAGTCACGACCCATGGCCACGAGCTGCTTCAGGAAAGCCCTTCACAGGGTGCTATAAGCAAGTGCCTTATGTCCATCGAAGCCAGGCTTCAAGGCAGATACTCAGAAACACTATTCAGAAAGCTGATAGGATTGAAATGTATAATTCAACTGAGCTTGTGCCTGCAGTTGGGAAGAAGTGTGGAGTTTCAAATTTATGGTATTAATTAATTTATAACCACCCAGTGCAGATATAACTGCTTAGCAAAAGTTAAATCTGCAAAAGTAAAGGATGACAAAGGCAGAGAAGTGTTACAGGTTCAAACAAAAGAGGTAGGGAAACAAAAGTTCTCCTTTCAATAGGTCTTCTCAAATCAGATTGATTTGCGTTTAGTCTCTGTAAATCTAAAACTTTTTGAAAAGATAGCCTGTTTTCCTTTGAAAACTGTATTTTTTTTTCTCTGTTAAGGATATCTTTGCCATCACTGGGTTTATGTTTCTGCATTTTCAATCTGATCCTGTTTTCCTGTCAAAAGGAAAACTATCGGTGAACTTGCTGAATGGCTTTAAACTCCAAACAAAACTTGGAAAGTCTCTGCTTCGTTCCTCTAGTTCTTAAAAATGCTTTGTATGTTCCGATCAGTAACTGCAGTTCTTACCCAAAGACTAGCACAACTGTGTCCGAGGATGTAGTCTTCTCATTTCTGTATTTGTAACACAGATTTTCTGCTCTGACCACAGTAAAATTTCAGTGATTACTCCACTCATGTTACAAATAAATGTGTTTGATAGGATGTTCTCTAAAATTAATGCTGTTACTGTTTGACTTGGGCTTCCTGTGACCCCAAGTACTCATTGTTAATATAGGCTAACTGTAGGGTGTTTTGGCAACCATGTTGTAAAGCGTGGCTCTAAATACTTTTCACTCCTGAAATATTCCTCAAGGCTGAAATATTTTTCTATTTAACAACAAGATGAGATGAATTCAAAACCCAGACTGAATGTCTCAATACAAAAGAAGAAATTTAACCTTCAATAGAAATTCTTCAGTGTCCAGGTTTTTGTCATTTTATTTGCTTTGCAGGGGGAAGTTTGTTTACCAGATATGGTGCTGGGAGGCAAAACCAGTTTTCAGTGATTTATTTTAGTGTTGATAAGGTTCTGTAATAAAAGCTATAGTTGATACTTAATCTGAATTATAATCAATCGTAGAGATGTGCTGATAGCTACACCTGTTTACTGACTTAATCTTACAGCTGTAGTAAATACTTATTTTTCTGTTCCACAAATAATACCTTGATATTTTCATCACCCTTAGTTCTGTGGCATTTCCACCAGTTATTATCTAGCTCAAGCAATGCCATGGTATAGATAATCAAGGGAATACGAAAGTCTGTCCAGCACACGTGGAGCTGGTAGCTTGAGACCTGGAAACAATATGCATCTGGACTCAAGCCAGTGTAATTAGTTCTGCCTCCCTGAAAAGGGTGATCAGTCAAAGCACCACACTGCTGCTTCTGGCTCCAGAGGTCATGCACCACAGCCAGCTCAGGCAGCTCTGCAAGGTTGTGCTCCACCAAGTCAGGGCATAGGCACGTTTGTCCCTACCGCAATGGAATAGCTTTGCCCCCCTTGAATTGCTGTGTTTCTTAATCTTTTCTCTTTATAATCTGAAATAAGCAAAGCAGCATTGGTTGTACTTTCCCTGTGAAATATTACCTTCATATTAGCTAAATGAAAGTCAGATCTTGCCTCTTTTCCTTAGTGAGTTCTTAAAATAAGCTACATCTGTTACAAAACTGTTATGACTGACCAGAAGACAGTCATTAAAAATACATGGCATATTACAGGACATCATTTATACTTAATATGTGCAGTAGAGTGAGAATTTATGCAGTTTATTTAACGTATTTGCCCCATTTAACCTGTGCAGTCACTTCTTAAATGTCTTCTCTTGAAGTTATATTATTGAAGGCTACTCCCTCTGCAGCCTTGCACCCCCATGTCACTAATGAACTGTTTGTCAGATGTTTCATTTGCCTCTCTTACCTTTCTTTAATCTGAATTTTCAACATTTTCCTTTTAAATTTCCTTATAAGGCTTTTATTTTTAAAGTGGAGTTTAACTTCTGATAGAACCACCACTGTGGTTTATAATATAATATGATGTCCAGAGGGCTCAGTGTTTTAGCCTCAAGAAAAACAGGTTGCTACTCATTATTTCAGCCAAAACACCCAAGTGCTGAAATGGTCTTCCAGTGCTGACTTCTATGTAAACACTATAAAATGACATTTACAACTGCCAGGCAGTTTTTGCAAGTATTGATGTCATGAAAGGCGCTGCTGAAAAGTGGCAGAAATAAATACAGGAGATTGAAAAATGGTCCAATTATTTACTTTTTTTTTTTTTTTAAGTAAACACAAAACAAGCAAAATAACTGCAAAAAAACCCCCACAAAACCAAACTTGCAAAAACAACAACAAGCAAAATAAACAAAAACCCAAACCCAGTTATTTGGACGGTTGTCTGTCTCCAGTTTCTGTTGCTTGTGTGTGCTTAGCTGCCTGCAGGACCTCACAATAGTGGGCTTCCAGGTTTTGCCTGGTCTCTGTGACCTGCCAAAAAGTCCTTATCCTATAGTGGATTTTGCCAGTTAATTAGTAGGAAAAAAACACTTAGATGTGCATGAATGACTGAGAATGCACCAAAAAAATATTCCTATGTAGGAAGTGCCTGGTACTGTCATCAGTCTTTTTGCATTGCATACCCTTCAGTCTTTGTTAGCACATTGTTGTTTGAAGTGTGGATCTCTACCCTCATTTTGATGTGTCAGTGTTCAGCTGCTTTGTAGTGGCTGCTGAATAATGCTTTTTCTTTTAAAAACCCAAATCTTTAAAGGCTTTTTTTTTATTTAAGAAAGCTTTTCTATTGTTGCCAAATTCAAGTTCCTCCTGGAGTGGGTGTTTGAGTACATTTTACTCTGTTTTCCATCTGTACCGTATTTCTAGCCCTACATTTCTAATTCATTCTTCAGTAGTTATGAGGTCAGATTAATAACTAGTGTGATAAATATGTGACTATCAGGTTGCACATCATGCTATCAGTCAAGAGAAGGAAAACTTCAGGGATCTGTGGCTGCTGTCTCTCTTATCTACTCTATGTACTTTCTGCATATTGACTGAGTCTCATAACTTTTAACTTAATAGAATTAATTCCCTGCTGGCTATACTCATTTACTGAGTTTGCAGATACCCATGAAGGCACAGGCATATGCTTTATGATCAGTACTCCTTAATGCCTTGGGTATCCCTGAATCAAGTTCTTCTATTTTTGATAATAGAAGCTGCTATGATACAGTCAGGAAAACTTGGATATTTGTTGTGTAAATTTGATGATGATTCTGTGTTTATAATGTGATCCACTGGCTAAGCAGGTATCCCCAGGTATTAATTCAATGACCATATGCACGAGCTTAAAATAACAAGCAGGAAAGAACTTGACAATCACCTACCTACCTTGACACTGATGCCCCAAGATTAAAGGATAAGATTAAGATTTAGTTATTGATTTCCCATTCGGTTATACCTTTCAAAACAATAATCAGTATTGAAAAGCAACAGAAAACAGATTTCCCATAACCATGTATATTGGCTAGATTTAAATTAATAGGAACAAAAGAATTAGTGTATTGGAGAAGTATAGGCCTATTTGTCTTAATGCTGACAAAGGTTAATATCAGCTAATTTAGAGGAAAACTTTAAAAAGCAAAATTTAGGGATGTTGGAAAGGAACTACCTACTTTCCCATTACAGTACATCTGAGGAAACACGGCCCTAAGACAACACAAATTTTTCTGTGTTACAGGAATCAGTTGGAAACTGTATGCACAGTACTGAAAGCCTGTTTGGTTTTTCTCTCTTCATGCTGCTCATTTCTTGTTCCTTCCTTTTGCTTTGCTTTTTTGATTCTATTACTGTGTCTTTTGAAAATATCATAAAGTCAGTATATCATATACTTCTGGAACTCTGCATTACAATTTAGAAAAAAACCCTCTGCTTCATCTTCCCTTTGCCATGGAGCTGTGTGTTAGAATGTAAGAGTACATGTGTTATCATTGCAATGCAAATGGAAAATGTAGCTCACAATAATTACAGCATTAACCAAAAGCTGATCATGCCATAAGGAATTGTGCTTTCATTTCCTGATTTGCTAAATAAAGTAATGATAGGTCATTTATGTCAGTAGTATCCCCACAACGTCTTTTGGAAAAAGTATATAGAGTTAAAATTATGTTTAAAACATATTTTCATCACCATCACAATACTACTTTACTTGGCTGAATATGCAAACTAAGGTATCATCTAAAGAGGATGATGCATTTCAAATTTGAATCAAACTGCCAAGAGACTGAATGACTTCAGTCTTGCAGAAGAAATTGAGTGGCAGCACTGCACAAGCAGCTGTGGGAAGCACTATTAACCTTGACCTTATAAGAGATGGGAGGCAGTTTAGTAGAGTGTTAGTATTTTCTTGATCTCCTGAGTCAGCCAGACATGTAGTGCATTTTGGTAATGTCTAAATTGACTTCTATAAAAGTCTACAGTCCTATAAAGAGGTAAAAACTATGCAACTTAGCAAACCTGTCAGACTGCATGAGTAATGCATACTAACTATCTATGTACACAGCTGTTGTTTGAACTTTTTTGGGGGGCAGTTTTAGGCTTGGAATTTACCCTAAGAATCTGCAGAAGTCTTAATGTGCTTAATGTGCTAAAGTTACCTCTCCTAAAATTGTTTTTCTGGGAAGTAGGTGGTTTACAGAGTGTTTCAGACCTTTGCGTGGGGCAAAAATCACACTTCAAGAACATGTGCATGACAAAAGGCTATGAGGAACAGATAAGGACTGCTGAAAGACTCATTCTCTAATGAAAAAGGTGTTTCCTGTAACAAATGAAGGCTACCCTGATATACAGGATGAACACATCTTTTGTGGTTTGTTGGTGTTTTTTTTTTTGTTTTATTAATATTGTCCTCAAAAAAGAAGATGGTATTTATTACAACAGGGTAGAAAATGGCATCAAAAATTGAACTGAGGTATTTTCCCGACTAAAACAAACCTCTGGCAGTTCTGAGAACTATTAATTACTCAGTATGGCTTTTCTTCTAGACAGAGTATGCAGAAAATACTTTAGCTCTGATTAAAAAAAAAAAAAAAGCTCGTCTTCTAGAGCGGAAAAACCCTCTCTACAAAGAATGCCTTATGAAATAAAATTGAAAGTATTGATACTGCAGGGCTGTTCACATAATAAAATTTTAGGAGGAAAAAAAGCAGTTTAGAAAAATGCTCTGATAGCTTACTAAGGTTAGTTGAAATGTATTGTACCGATTCTTTCCTCTGTTTTCAGCACAAAAAGATACTGGTTTTGTCATTCCTGTTTCTCTGTCTTAGGAAAGACGAAACAACTCATCAAAAGACAGGCTTATGATGGATTTCAAAGTCTGCGCGCAAAATAGGTTTGTTAAGATATGCCCAGCCCCTGCAGGACTGGGGTGACAGGAAGAAAATACTAGATAATGCTCTGAGGAAAACCCACCATCAATCACATTCTGTATTCAGTGGAAAAATGTGCCATTCCCTGAAAGATTGTGACACAGTGGGTGGGTTTTGGGCAAAGTATTTGTGCATAGTTATTCAAACAACTGCTGTTGCGTTGTGTAGGTTTACGGCTGTATGATGTGTGTTCTTGCTAAAAATTCTTGTGTAGGACAGATAAGATTTGGGATTGAACAGAGGATAACTCTCTCTTAAAGCACATGGCATGATGATCTGGTTAGGTAACTGCAATGACTTCCTGAATATAAATACGAGAGGATTCCATCATTTAACTTTATTACAAGGATCTTCTGAAAAAAATACCAATTCAAGAATTTATTTTTCATGGTTTTAAAGCAATTGCTGTAAAACCAGAATTGCTAAATATTACCATGGTCTATTTATATTTTAAGGTGAAAATTAAGTGCAGTCCCCTTCTCCATTCAGATCACTAAACATTACCAAGTTTATTTTAAAGATGTGATCTTCTTGCATTTGACAGATTGAATGTTACGTCTCTAAAAATGCAGAGGAATTGGTTCTGGTGTATTAGAGGTGAACAGTAGAGCTTTCCAAACCCTTGGAATGTTTTGGGGCAATGAAGAGGCACACAGCTGCGTGCCCTGCATTGATGCTCCTAAAAATCCCAACAGCATGCCCGGATTCAGGCACACCCGTGTATTACTGAATTGAACCATATTTGGAACTGAAGCTGTGTGTCAGCGTTTGGCTGGATCTGAACTGCCAAGGGAATCTCAGAATAATGACACAAGATTTATTATCCTGGTTATACACTGTTTATGACAAATGCTTCATATTTCAACTTAAACAGATGTTGGCAAGTGTACCTGCCAAGACATGGATTAAGAAAATGAAGCAATAGTAGGGTAGGAGTGAACGCAGATTCAGTCTGAAGGACATGGGAAAGAATACTGTTTAACCACATGCATTGCAACGCACGGTGCTGCTGAACACCCAGACCCATGTAAATCCAAATCTGCTCTGATAATGCCATTCCAGGGCCCATCAGAGTCAAGGAAAATGCTTTTATTGATATGAAGCTGTTAAATCAGTTTTATGTGGTATCTTAAAAGGAAGAATATGCACTAATTTCATTGGCAGCAGGACTGATTAAACAATTCAAATACATTTTACCCTTTCATTTTTTGCTGCTATTAAAATAACATTGTTACCCTTAGTACTTGTCCCTTCTTTCTTTCCCACCCATTTTCTCCTTTCTCTGTTCAGGCTAACTCCACTTCAAAGCAATCCAACTTACTGTGGGAAGGGATAGTTTCCCTAGGTATGTGGAAATCTTACCACAGCAGTTGCCATGGCAGGCTCACAGTTTTTATTCTTGAATTCTTACCATCTTTTCAGTAGAAAATATAAAGAAAAAAAAAGTTATACAATTATGAGAGAAGTTGGTTTGCAACTTGAGGACACTTAAAAATTTCAGAGATCCAGAAAATTAAAAATCTAAGAAAGTATCCAAACTATTCTGTATTAATTAGTAACAGTTGTAACTTCTTGCATTGAAACAAAATGAGATGATCGCTGCCTTTGCTTAGTAATGAGAAACAAAATCTAAAGGAAGTGTGAAATCAATTACTTCTATGATTGTTGTGCTAAGTGTTATGCAATCAGAGGCTGCTTTGCATTCATAGCACACCCAGAATCTCCTGTCTGAATAAGCTCAATTATTCTAGCTGTTTCTCTAAACCTTTGTTTCTTCTGAAACTAAAATCTTTGATTGGAATAATAGTGCAATTTACTGCAAAATTCTTTTTCATCCTAGTTATACATCGGTAGATTCAATATGTAAGAATATTTTGAAGGTCATGCATTTCAATTATACTCTAGCATGCACAAGCTAGAAATGGCTTTAATCGGGGCTGTGTGAGGCATATGCATAGGCTTTGGAAAATTTTTTCAGATATTGTTTTATTTTTGTCACTTCTTCATTTCTTCATGTTTCCAAGAACAATGAAACTGTTTTGCCTGAGACAGCTGGATAAAATCATGGACACTTTCTCTAGTGAAAATGTTGATTCATTTCCATATTGTGAATATAGTAAGTGGAAGGATAAGATCAAAAGATGGCATCATACTGCCATGTAGATATTTCTGTGCATAAGTCAGCATTTTGTTGAACGAGAACTGTATTATTTTGATCCAAAGATAATTCTGAATTTTCTGTTTCATATCATGCAATTGATTTCTGTAGAGTTCAGAGTATGTATAATACTAAATCCCTTCATATTTAAGGTTCACAAATAAGATGATAGATAAGCAACCTTGTCAGCTCATTTAAAAAAGAAAGAAAACTTGATCAAGATCTTTAAATGATAAAAATAATATTTACAGAGTTAAGGTACCTGAATTATGATTATTAAAATATTAAATGTTATTCTATATATGATATATATTCACTATATATATAAATGCATTATAAATACAACAACCTTCTTAAGGAGTTGTAATTGCTGGAGTCATATAAATTGGAGCCCTTTGGGATTAAGTGCGAAGGGAGTCTTGGGAAGGGAGTCTTGCACTCTTGAGCCCTTCAAGTTCACTGGATTTGTTCATTCTCTTGAGGATTGGGTGAAATGCGTTGTCTCTGGTGGTCACTGTCTAAAGAATATAAGTAATTAAAATAATAAAAAAGGTGTTCTTTTATGATGGATGTTCTTTTTTGCTGAAACTGAAAAAGTTTCAGCGAAATATATTGAGCTGAGTGAAGATTTTAATAGGTGGAATGTCTGAGGTCCAGGATGAAATGTTGAGAAGGTAAAATGCATTGTTACAGTAGCAATTAATGCTTTAGTGCACTCAAATGGAATCGGGGATATATGGTCGGGTTCCTGTTCTGCTTCATTTGGTTCATCTCTTAGTCCTTTTGCAGAACTTTTTTTTTTTTTTTTCCTGTGCATATGAGCAGGGGCAGAGACAGACTGATCTCAAAACAAGGAAGTTAGGACTCTTGTGTGGGATGTAGTCCCAGGGATGCTAGGCTGAGCTCACAGCTGCCTGAACCACTTCTTCACTGAGTCAACATAAAATTAAGCTGACCAAGAAAAAGTCGTCTTCCAATTGTTCACTCCTTATGGTAATAATTTTCCACTGGTGTAGCGTATTCAAGCAGGGTCTGACTGACACTGGCATGAGTGTATGGGCAGGAACAGGAAAAACATTTAGGTATGGGATAAGAAGCTTTATATCAGCAAACATTGCAAATACATAATGCTTGACTTTTTTTCATAAACCAAAATGTTTATGGTTTCACCTACACCTATTTGAGTGCAGCTGGAAAAATCGTGCTAGTTTTCTATCTCAGATTAAGGTCAAATTTCTTAATATTTTTAAAAATATGTTTAAGCCTGTTTTAATCAAAGCCATTTATCTCACCCTCCCCCTTGTCATAGGGAGATACAGCAAGTTCGTTTGCATAGTTCTTAAGCATTAAACCAATTTGAGGCAGCAAGCCTTCTGCTTACAGGATGTTGGAATAATAATGTCTAAGATTAATTTTGGCCTTTTTGGGATAATGTGACTCATGAAAAATGGAGTGCATGAAGTTTTATATGTGTTCCCCAATATGAACAATAGTATTTCTTAAGTTGACTACTATAAATCAAGTTGTCATTCTTTACTGTCTTGCAGTGCTGCACTTAAATCTCACTAAACCACAAGCTTATTTCACAAGTCTGTATTCATTCATTTTGCGATAGGCTTAGAAAAAGATCATGTCAACTGTTCTGTACAGGAAAGCTCAGGAGTTGGAAGGGACTGTGTTTTAAGCCTTATTGCTGCTTACTTAAATCGTAACTTTCAAAATCTCTTTCATACTTCATTATACATATCACATGAATAACACACATAGTGCTAACAGTATGACCGTGATTCTTCCAGCATTCTGGTTGTGTTGCAATCATAATTTCTCCCTTTTGGCTAGCTAATCTTTCCATTTCTTCATGAATAGGATATCTGACTACTCTGAAGACTTTTGTGAGAAGCAATTAAAAAAAATGGAGGTTGTAACTGGAGAGAAGTGGCATTTGCAAGTACACAAACATGGGTGCTATGGCAAGGCCAAAGGGAAAAAATGCCTGGCCAGATCTCGGACCGCACATCCTGCCACCTCATTCTTCTGTGACTTCTGTCACACAGCAGTTCTAGAGGGCGCATCTTGAGTCCTGGCAGGGATTTGATTGAGATAGAATAGGAATATGTATCCATTACGGAATTGTGCAATGGCTTTCTTCCCCTGCCTCAGCTCCCAGGGGGGTCTCAAAATAAAGTAGGAAGCAATACAACTGGGAGAGTTGCTTTGTAAGATCAATCATCACCAAGATGGTGATGAATTTATACTGCTTTAAGTCTCCTGTTTTCTTGAGTGGTCAGTACTCGGACAGTGGAAACACCTGGATGATAGTGATGTGTCTGTTCCAGAGCTATTATAGTGATGGCAGAGTAGGCTGTGTTCCTTTCTCTTTTAGAAGTGACTGTTGCTTTCAGAGGTCTTGTACCTGCTAATGCATACGCAAGAAAGAACATACCTTGCTTTTTCAAAACAGTAGATGCTGCCTGCAACTGAAAATGTGCTTCTCAGTAAGGCAGATCCCTTTGATAGACAGCAATACATGGTAATACAGTTGGATACAGAATATATTTTGTAGATGAGGGTGCAAAATGTTTTTTATCTGAAAAATCTGAAAGGAAAATGCGCATTGCCATAAGGAATTCTCTGATTAGAACTCTTTGTGAAATATTATTTAGTTAAACCAAGATAGATAAACTGTTCTAAATTTTCCATTTTTTATTTCTTTATGGATTTTCTCTACCTTGCTCTTAGATTTTTGATTCAGAGACAATCTGCTGTATAAGGATGTGGCTTTAAAAACCTCTTTTGTTCTGAAATGTTATACAACAATATTAAAAATTGATTTATTTTTCGTCAAGTTTCCAGAGTAAATTACTGTATTTACATATTTTATAAATTATTTATCTTTAAATTGAGTGAATCAATTGCTTGATATCCTTTCAGTTCACTTATTACAGGCTTTTGAACAACTCCCAGACATTATTATGATGTTTAGGTATTATGTTTCCATGTGTAAGTAATAAAAAAATAAAATTCTGTGTCTCAATTTCCATACAGAATGTGCATGTTCACATTTATTCATGTGAGCACCCTTACCAAATAAAATGGGTTTTTCAGAATGCAAACTAGAATGCATTTTTAGGTACTGTTAAATACTGATTTCACACCAGGAAAGTTTATCTGCCAAATGGGCTTGATCTTGGCTACAGAGGGCTCACTGGAACAATTTCTGCTGACTGCGTAATAAAGTCCAGTTGAGGCTGACAAACGCTAGATGGTCCAGCTGACTAATAGCTTGAGGGGCATAGAGAGGCCAAACCTCACTGACAGCTCTTTATAATCAACCTACAAAGTAAGAATATTTTTATCTGTTTCAAGTGGATTCCTTCACAAAGATCAGACATTGCTTACAGATACTCTAGGATCCAAGAAAGAGGCAAAGCTCAATAAATCATTTGCTTGTTTACTTGGTGGAAATTCAGACACGACACAATGATATGTTCCCTCTATTCCGTTTTCCTTTTTAACTTTAAAATACTTGCCAACTTAGGAACCTTTAAAAACTTATTATTGCTCTTGCTGAATTTTAATTTTACTTTTCAGAGAGTTCTTGGTTTTGACTAAAAATAGCTTTATATTAACTTTAAATGTCCATGAAGTTGTTTTCTCTTTAAGAGTTTGTTTTAGCTGCTGATTAACATTAGTTTCATTTGTTTTTCTTAAAGGTCATATTTTCTTGGTTTTTACCTAGAAAATACTGAGGTCAGAACATAAATGCCTCTGTCCTTTATGTCACAGACTTGCACACATAAGTGGTGGTACTGGATCAGGACAAAGGGCTACCTCACAACAGAGGCCAACAGCAGGCGCTTAGGGGAGAGTACAAGAAAATCAAGCATGTTGTGTAATTTCCACACACCAGTCAATATTCTACATTACCTTTCTGTTAAGACAGATTTTTCTTTTTTCAGTCCTGTAATTTAAGTGAATTTTAACATTGGAGAATATCATTAAATGTGAAATTTGTTAACAGTTTTAATTCTGAAATGGTTTCTAGTTAATACTAGACCCAGTAGATTCATATCAAGGTTAAAATGCTTCACACGCACAAAAAGTTATTTCCTTTCCAGGTGAAATTTGAGCAGTTGCAGATTAGTCACTGCCAGTTCTAATAACCAAGAAGCCTCTGTGCATCATCCATATTTCATCCAGCATGAACAATTCCCACTGAAGTCAAAGGGATTTTACCTATTGTGTCTTTAGCTATGTTAAGACTTTTATGATGTCTGTGATCTAAAAATACATTTTTCCTCTGCAAAATTTAGGTGTTCTGGAAAGGTAAGGATAGCCAGATGGTCAGTTGGCAGTCATCACTGCCATTTGCCACCGTTCTGTAGGTACGAAAATTGAGGCACAGAGAGGTTAATACATCTGGTGCTGATGTGGTGAGCGTGATAATCCAGAGATGAAATGACTGTTCCTCTGAATGGAAACATCTACTGATTTCAGTTGAGCTAGCAGTGTCACTACAGACTTCGACTTTGAGCCTCATTTTTGACACTTCTGTAGCCTCTACATATAGTGGGGAAGGAAGAAAGAATCCATTTAGTTTCTTGAATTACAAAAGCAACATAACTCTCCTCCCTCCACAAGGAAGCACATAGTTTCATTTTGCCATTATGTAGTAAACCAAATACTTAAAGCCATGAATCTGTAGCATTATTTTTTTTAAGGATACATGAACAATAATAACACTGCACCTTAAGTGCTTTAAAGGCTCATTAAGCATAGTGAAATAATCCAACTTTTTAAAAAATCATACAATGCATAGTATACTCAGGGAAGACATATGTCCAGCAGTTAAAATACTATATTGACAGTATTGAAACAAATGATGCATTTTGCTCTAAAACAAATAAATGTAAGTAAGAAAGAACATGGTCTAATGGTCACAGTATAAAGGTGGGAGCGAGAAGACCCTGGAACAGAACACTTTTGAGTTTCTCATATTTTTTAATGTTTGACTGGAAAAGACCCTCAAGAAATATAGCACTGTATTCTGGCATGATTTTCCTTGTATATAGATTTATTTCTTTTCAGTAAGTCTCCCAAATGTGTTTCATACAGGCAAAAAATACTCTTTTTCAGGCCTGGATTCTTTCATGCTTCAGCAGTTGATGTGACCATAGCTACCATTTACATTGATGTGTATTAGATAGCAAAAATATCCATTACTGGAAGGGGTAGCTGTTTCAGTCCCTCTCACCATTTTCAGCTGAAAGGGAATGCATTTTTTAGAACAGTAATGGCAGTTTTCTGGTCTTTCTTTCCTGTGCTTCACGCTAGAAGTGTGAGGCACACTTAAAGATGATGAAGAACCTCGTTTTCTTGCTCAAAGGCATATCATCAATATTGTCAGCTTTCCTCATTGCTGATGTCTAGTTTCCCCTTTCTCAGACCTTATTGAGGTAAATGTAATGGCAGCATCCATAGGGTATATTTGTAAACAGTGTTCTGCTTTTTTGAATGATGGGTGTGTGCCATCTTGCTGGTATAATAAACATGAGCACTTAGACGTAGACCACAAATGTACTTAGGTGATGGCAGTTAAAAATTCAGTGAGAATTTGATGCCAAGATGGCACGTCTTTACCGTATTTATTTTGTGTCTGTATACAGAACAGACAGTTCTGCAGACCTACCTCTGTCTAAACTGAGGGACACATGAAATGTTTTCCAAGGTATTGTTCCAGCCTCTGCCAGGCTTTGCTAGGAGTAAAATGCTGCAGAACAGTCTACTTTTGCCTTTAATGGAAGTATTCATGCCAAAAAAGCTGTTGCAAACAGGAATTAATTGAGTTGTGTGGTAGTGCTGGGTTACTGTTATTAAACCTGATCTATTATTACTGATGAAAAACCTTAGGCAGAGAACATACTAATTTTTCCTGTTCCTTTAGTCTGAGAGGTAGATCCATAAATAATACATAAATCTGTGGCTCCTGTTCCTCTCCTCAAGCCATTTCTTATTTTTGCAAATGTATGATTTCTTTAAAGGTTAGCAGGACAACATCACAAAAGAAACAGTATAACCCTCAGAAATATAATTGAAATGATTTCTAAATCGTTGTGACCTTGTGACTGCAGTTTCTGCTGATAGCAGTCACTATTTTTGCTGAAGATCATGAGTGAAATACCATTCTTACGCTGTAAAAGAGACCTCAGTTATTTCTACCAATATGTGAAGAAAGTCACAAGATAGTTTTTTTGAATGCTTCCTAGCACCACTCAGAGAAATTCTGAATGGTGTTTGGCAGTGAGACATCAGTATTGCTTAGCAGTTGCTGTGTATTTGGGCACTTGGTACACCTTGATGGGCTGCAAATACCTAAATTAATATTCTTTTTCTGACAAGGGAATTAATGTGCAAAACACATATTGAGACTCATCATGTAATTTGTCCTGCAAGTCTCTGCAGTTTTCTTTGTTGAACTTCACCGCTTCCCAACCAAATTACAATTTATTGCTGAATGCTAAAGTAAAACGTTTGGTAATCCCTGAAGCTAGTTAATTCCAGGAATGTGGGTACTTCTTTTTCACTGGGTGAGAAAGATTTTGAAGATATGCTTAGAGCTGGTGGCCCTCAGTCCTCTGAAAGACACTTCCCTGCTCTGCATAATTTTTACCCAAAGGCCAAGTTTTAATTTCATTTCTCTCAGTCAGAGACTTAGTGCAGTCATTTTCTGATTTTCTAGTTAGATAAAGCAAAAATTCCATTATAATTTGGATAAAATTTTCACCATGCTGACTCAACACCATTTTCCATATAAATACTGGTCAGAACCTGATACAGAATAGGATAGCTGCTCATTTCTGAAACTTCGGTTTATGGAACTGATTTTCTAACAGAAATAAAAAAGTTTGTTTTGCTGTTCAGATTGATTACTTTTTTGGTAATTAGCATAGTGAGTATGTGAATGCTATTAGAGAGGCAGTGGAATGACAGATGTTCATGGCTACAAAGTTAATTCCTTGACTGATCAAACATTGAAGTGCAGAAGCCATTATTTAAAGCCACAGATATAGGGTCAATACTGCTGGCTATCTGAAAACTGCTCTTGCAAAATTGAAGTGATTCATTGCTAGTTAATATGTGCTAGAGCTTGGCATAGTAACATCAAGTATGCACCTAGGAGTTTGTTCCATGTCCATCATTGGTGTAAGAGTGAAGAATATTTTCTCTACATGACTGTAAATAAGTGTCTTTCTGGTTTTTATTGCTTTTGTAAAAATTTCTAATTTATCTGATTTAAGCTATGGGGAAGTAACTTTTTATGGTTTTTTTTCCCCCAATGTATATTGCAATAATTTTTTTTCCCCAACTGAACTCTGATAATAATCCACAGTCAATTTAAGACAGTAGTTGTTGAACACAAGGTTTCATAGACAAGGTGTTGCATATCATATTTTATTCAGTTCAATATTGATATTTAGGAAGTACAAAAGTACAACCCACAAGCTAGTGTAATATTAATACTTTAAGATCTATTTTAGTGTGGCAAAACATTAAAAAAACCCACCCTTTTTTTGTCTAATGATATTCTGTCTTCACCAGGAACTTTGTCTGACTCGCAGGAATTGTTTCTTTACATGAATTATCAGTATGTTTATAGCTAATAGTGATTAGAGTATGTTCAGAAAAAACAATGAACAAAACATTTTCAGACTGTTAGGCATTAACTCATTCTTACCTATACGTTTAGGAAGAGAGAGATCACACATAATTTTTCACAGAGAAATTAAAAATCATACATAATATAAGCCATTTGCCCTTGGCAAGCATTTGGCAGAAGCAACACGTTACCTGAAAAGGAAACTTCTTAACAGCAGTTCCTTCAGTGCATTTCCAAAACCAGTATGTTTTTAATGTTTGTTGGAAGATAATTTACTTATTGCTGTGATTATTTATTCGCATCTGGTTATGTATGTAGTTATTTATTTGAATGCAGACTTGAGAATTCAAACAAGTGCTCACTATCCATCACAGAGCCATTTTAGAGTGATTTATCAGTTTCACAAGTAATTCTGCATTATTTTTTTTTTCAAAGTTGGGCTTTTGAATGAGTCACATTCAACACTTCAGCTTGATACTTAATAGAAGTGAGCTGTCAGAGAGTAATTGCCAAGAGCTTTCTGAAAATCAGGCCTTTTAAAATTGAGTGTTAAGATCATTAGAAGCTTTTTTCTTTTTCCTTCAGAGCTTTAGGTGAAGTCAAATACAGGACAGTCATTATGTTAGCTCAGGTAAGCAGTGATGATTTGTGAGGAAATTAGTACAACCAAGTTAGGTAAATAGGGATTTGAAGGAGAAAGGACATTCTTGATACATGGAAAGTGATAAGCCACAGCAGGAGTAAAGGATGGCAATAGATTCCAACAGGGAAGTAAAGGACTTCCTGATTAGGATGCAGATAAATGTAGGAACATCTTAAATCTGATTTAAATGCCAAGAACAGTTTCCAGGAGAGGGTCAGGTATTGCAACAAGGCCATATAAATGAGATGACGATCCAGAAGAAAAAGTTAAGTGGATCTGTCAGAAGTACCAGCATGTTAAGGTCTTTTATATACAACACAAAATGATATACCAGAACAGAATATATATATATATATATATATATATATATATATATATATATATAAATAAAAATCATACAGGCTTTGCCATGGCATTAGTGATATGGCAGGAACTAAATATGGAGTATTTAGCAGCATGTCGGATGCTGAGATGAAGGACTTGAGTTTCTCATAATTTCCTATTTTTCAGATACTGTTTCTGTATCCGTTGTTATGTCTCCTTCCTTTCCTATTCCATGTGCCTGAGAAGAGTAGAAGCAGCAGCTTTGTAAATTGTTGCATAGAGCTAAAATGGGTATCTATAAAAATTGTGTAAATAGGTATCTATAAAATTAAAATTCTCTAAATTGCTCTGAAAAGCAGGTTATTTAGATAGTTTGTAGAAATTATTAAATTACAAATAAGGAAAACTGTGTGAGGTGTCTAATGTAATTATTGTATGCTTGTGTTCTTACTGCATTAATATGATATCACATAAAAGAACTATAATTTGGAAGATGTATCTTAGTGCTTTAATTTTACTGCAGATAAGCACATTTGTACTTCTGTGTGTAAATTAATACAATGTGAAGTACCAAAATACTCTGTTACTCTTTTTATATTTTTGTTTATTAGATATATTAGGAGATGCTTTTTTTTTTTTTTTTTTTTTTTTTTTTCTCCAGAAAAGCATTCCCATCCTTCTGTTTAACTTCTAGAAAACACGCTATTCTCCTCATATGGAGTCTAAAGGAAAGGTTACTCTTTGTATTTTAAAGGATTGTATTTGAATTATGTTTTGCTTCAAGTGTGTTCATTTAATTAAACACCAAGGCAATAAAGACATTTTGGCACTTAGTTATTAGTCATCTCACTAGGGAGTTGGTACCCAAATGCCTCTGTGGATTTGCCTTAAGTCTTGTTTAAAGCTCTTAGAATCAGTCATTGATTGCTATAGACTGCCATGGAAAAACAGGTCAGGTTCCGTCTTGAGCTGTAGATGAAGAGTTAATGTTGTTCAAACTGTGACTGCAGGCTGCACCGGCCCCCACAAATCATTGCTGGAAGAGTGTCTGCAGCCTTAAGAAAACAGTGAATACACTGACCATATCCATGGCATTGGAGTCCAGGCATAACCTTCACACCTGGTGTCTCTGCTCAGGGACTCAAAACTGGCAGATAGAAAATCTATGTAACAGTAAGGAAAAACTCAGACTCAAAAAACAACTCTTGTCCCTGTAAAGATAGCAGTGAAACTACCTTAATAGTGGAAGATTCTTTGCCTTTAGAAGTAGACTTAAAGCAACCACCCTACTATGTATAGATGTCAAGCTACACATATGCATTTGCTTGGTTTGGAAAATGAAATTGAAGCAGTGGAATAATCTAATGCATCTTGTTTATTTAGATTACTAATACATTAGGTTGTAAGAAGTTAATTAGCTGGCATCCTTTGGAAGGTAGGTATTAATTAAATACGAAGTAGAAGAAGGAATCAGGGTTAAATTCAAAATCATGATGTTCAGTGAATGCTTATTGCTACTACAAGGTGATCAAAGAACTAGAATCCATCTATTACTCTATTTGGTTGAACTGTTGATTAGTGAAACTGTTGATGAAGCAGAAAGGAAGATTGTGCCATAGAGCGTGATCAGTAGATGAGACTGAAAATACGGTTCAGGTGTCTAACATCTGTATTATGACTCCTGACAACAAGAGAACGGAACAGCCTGGCTCCAGAGACCTCAGCAGAGCCTGACACAGGTATTATTTAACTAACTGTTACCATTGAATTCAAAGCAGAGGAGTTGAGCTCTGTAGCTCCATGGGTTGTTTTAATTGCTTGTTGATGGAGGAGTCTTATTTCTGGAGACACAAAAATTCTGACTGAGTGGATTTGCTTCTGTTCCAAGACTTACACTGGCAGAGAAGGCTACTCTTTCAGCTTTGTTACATATTTTTTAACCAAACATTTGCTTTTCTTTGGCCAAGTGTAAGAAAGACCAAATATTAAGGACTTCCATGCCACTTTGACATGTTTTGGAGGAATGACTGCACATTGTTCAGAAGGAGGAAGTCTCCAAGGGTCAGGGATAGCACTAAGGCAATCCAATTCAGATGTGCCTCTTGGAAGCAGGAAGGGGCGATGTCCAAGACAGACTGGGATTCTTTTTGTGGAAAAATGAAGCTATATTTGATTACAGTGCATGTTTTAACTCTTTCTGTTTTCTAAATAAGCACATTTTTTTAACATATGAGCTTGAATAATGAGGATGCTGAAGCATATTTGAATCACTCCTGTGCTTCTCTAGTCAGATGAAATGTTAAGCCCCCAGTGTCAGCTTTTGTTTTCAAATTGCACCTAAGAGTAAATGCTGCCTTTTCCTTAAGGAGCCAAAATATTGCTGGGCTTTGTTTAACCTATTATCCTTCTGAACTACCAGGACATTTTGAGAAAGTTTATACTCAACTGGCTGCAAGAGTAGTAAAACAAGCATGAAACAGTATTTTAGTTTTAATGAACATTTAGTTCTTGCATCGTTTCTGTGTGGGGAAAAAAAAAACCACTTTGCACTTCGGAAATGTATTTTTGCACCAGTTTCTAATAACCCTGTTTGATTTTTAAGGCTAGCAAAGATAACAGCATGAACTGGTCTTGAAGATGATGTGTATGAGGAGACATCTATAGCCTACTTCAGTCTGTCCTTCTTCCTTCTCACCATTATCACTTTTTTTGTAATTGTTTCTCTCTATGCTTTTACCTGAAGTACTACTAATAACAATCTATCTGCTGTTCCTTTCATCAGTAATGCCTGACATCAAAAAATACTATTCTCCTTTTTTTACTGCTTGTCTTATGTGTATCAGGCAAGAGTAGTGGTGTCCAGTGGTGCTGCCTTGGCTTACTCTCACCCTTAGGCAGTGTCACCAAGCTTTGATTTCATCCTGCCTTGGACAAGAATTTTGTGGACATGAAAGTTCAACACCTGACCTTATTATCATATTTACTGCTCCCACTGGATGTGTTCACGTTATCTACTTGTTTTGAAGTTCCAGAGGGGAAATAACTTCCTAGTGCTTTCTAGTTTCCTTCAGAGGGTGGTAAATCCAAGAAAGCTGTAGTCTGAAAACAGACTTTCAGAAAAGATGTACGTTTCTCTGTCAGTACATTTAGGGTGCTTGAAGAGAAAAACTTTTTGGATGTCTCGTATCTAAAAGCTAGTGATGCTATCATTGATCTTGAAAGCAAAAGCTGTTTACATTTGTCCTGAAGTGATAAGTTTTCCATAACTGATTTGTTCCAAAGATCTGAGCAAAACTGCAGATTTGTGGTAGGCCTCTCCAAGTCTTATCTGCTGATTTGCATACACCCTTGTCTATGTGGACAGTTCTCTGAGAACTGTTTTGTAGTGGATTAAGTGATCACAGGAGCTGCCATGCTGTGAGGTCCAGCCCTAAATAGAGTCAGAAGAAACAGAAGTATAGACAAAAAACCCCACTAGAACATTTCCGCATTGGAAGACAGATGGAATTTCTTTACTTTGCAGTTTTCGTATTAATGGGAATCTTGTTGTGTATGATCTACAAGAGACAGGTTTGCTCAGATCTTACGTAGTCATTAATTGCCTGCTTTTGCCTCAATCCATTTTGAGTTTCCAGCAAGTAAGTTCGTATTTTTTTAACGCTGCAAAAGACCAGTTGTATAAAAAAGTTGTAATGATAAAGTGAAATGTGGAAAACAGAGTGGCTCAATTCCAGCAAGGGGTTTAATAATTTCATGTATTAACTTCATTAACGTGAATTGAGTAAAAGCTGTTTTCTCTTCAGCAAGGATCAAAGGGCCCTGGTTATGCTATTGAGAAAAAGTAACAGCTGCTTCGATGGCTCATGAGGAACCAAACAACTAAAAGCTGCCTCTGAACCAAAATTTTATTTTAATTTTATGTTTAACTGGAAAACCAGTGAATTATTTTTCACCAGGATAGTGATTTTCACCAGGATATTTTTATTGCAGATGGTGTTATTACAGCAGCCTTTGCTCATTTCCACTGCCTGCCAAATGCTTCACTGAGGTATTGTGTCCTTTGGAGTGACAACAGAACAACCCTATTAGACACTGAAGGTGATGTAAGTGTTCTCAGAATGCTTACGAAGGAATTTTCTTGTTTCTGCAGACTTTTAACACTATTTAGTACAAAAGGTTAATTGTGAGATAAGCTCCTATCTTCCTGTTTTGACTTTGCAGCTCTTGTAAAAATGGATGATGGGAAATAATTGTGATGATCTTTAGACCTCAGTTTTAAAGAATTTATTAAACTTTAGACAATGCAATTTATTCTAAGCTTCTTAACATGCATTTATCAAACAGGTATTTATCTGCTTGTAGAGCAATGCATCTGATAGATAGTAACTAGTACCAATTGTTACTTCTCTGACACTTTAAAGGCGTAATTTATCCAATTAATAGATTTCTTGAAAACTGTGTGGTTAAAATAATGCACTGAATAATTAATATGCAGATATAAATTATTGAATAAAGGTTAAAAAGTGTGTATCATAAAAGGCTATCTTCAAGTGGGTTAAAATATTCTTGCAGAATAATCTTTCTAAAATGTGACACACAAATAACAGTAATCCAAAACAAAAATAATTTACAGAAAAAAAGGTTTATAACAGTATTTCCTTTGTTTCACTGGAATCTCATTGATTGAATTTGATTGATCACTTAGTTGTTCATTTTGGATACATACTTTTAATAAAATGTCAAGGAAAACAAGAGAAATTGTTTTAAAGAAAACAACAAAAACATTAATTATGAGGACTAAAACAACTGAATAAAAATAAGGTTGAGAGCAGATCTCACAGCCATTGCAGATTAGAATGCTGTGAAAAGGAATGGTGATTCTTCCTTCTCCATGTTTTCTAAGCATAGAAGAGGATGAAATTGGTCTGATTTATAGTGAGAATCATGTAATTCTGGAATACCTTCCAAAAAGATGTTGAAAGATGGCTGGTTAGTTTGTAGAATGCTGAATGCTGGCTGATCCCATTGCTCAGTGTTTGTTGGGGGTGCTAAAGATGACCAGATGAACCCTGGTTAGGAGGAAAAAAAGGTAGATTGCATGCCAATTTCAGAATCCCCTTAAGCTCATATTTTAATGATGCTGTACCATCTACATCCTGATTTTCTAACTGAACACAATTTATAGAATTTTCTTTCTCTTTTGTACTCTTTGAAAGAGACCTTTTTGTTTAGTAATCTATATATTTTCTTTCCAGTGCAGACATATCTTCCCTTTCTTACAGCTTATTTTTTCTTGTGGAACAATTACTTCTGCAGTTTCTGAATTAATTAAATCATTTATTTATTATTTTTTATATATACACGCGTGCACACACACACACACACAAAATACATATAAATAATACAAATCATATATATGTATATATAAAAATAATAACTTGCACAATTACTTCTGAAATTTCAAGATGCAAAAATTAATAGAATTGGGACTGTTCCCTTGCATAAATATATTTATCCACAATAAGATAAATTAATTGTCAAATTGTAACAGAAATTTATTGATTTTATTGCTGTTCAGCAAAACCAAACATTTTTTAATAAAATGTCTGATCTCAGTACAGAAGGAAGAGCAAGATGTAATAAATGTGTTTGCTACTTTATTTATTTGCTGTTACAAAGAAAATTCAATGTCCTTGAAACTGATGTATTTTGTTTCTGGTATAAGTTTACATTAAAATTAGATGTCTTAAGAAAAATACATTTAGTACATCAGTTTAATAATTGTACTGATCAGGCTGTCCTGCTACACAATAGATTTGTCTTGTACTGTTATTGCCTCTTAGTACTTTTAGAATTTTCTACCCTTCCTATTAGTAACCAGTGTTAACTTAAAGTTTAAAATATATTTAAAATACTCAACTGTCAAGGCATCATCAATAGGCTCTGCAACAATTGGATCTCCAGTGGTGTAAGAAAGCCTAAAAATAGAGGGTCAGTTTTGGAGGACAGAAGCAGACTCAATACTGGTTTGCTGCAGTGTCTCTAAACAATACCTAGTTTGGTGCTGCTGATCATCACTGGTTTTGAATAAGGTCTGACCAGGAGAAAAATATAAGAACACAACTTAGATTATCAGTGGCAAAAAGCCATTGTACACATGCTTCATCTGTATATTCAGATCAACATTGTTTGGTAGAGCATTTCTTCATGCTCACGCAGTATTTCAGTCAAAAAGCACTCAGCATGGTTCTACTTGGCAATAAACAGAAGTACAGTTAGCACTGTAACCATGGCAAAAAGCTCTCAGTGTGGTTGTAATACATGCACTGTCTGATTTTCAGCACATAAAACATTACAATTTCTTCAGGTAAAAAGACTGTCACATGTGGAATTCTCTGAAGCTCATCTGTCTGTCACTACATTTAAAATAATATACATGGAGCATAATGTTTTTAGCTTTATCTTTTTTCTGCATATGGCCTTCATTCCTCAGAATATTTGTATTAAATCTGTTTTTCCTTTCTGTTTGTATGTGATACTCCATTATTAGTTCTTCTGAGTGCTTGTTTCCAAAGCCAAAATATAACTGATATAGAAATGCAAATACAATATAAGCAACCTGCCTCCCTTGCATTAAGATGCATAGAAAATAACCATAATATACCATTCTGAGCTCTGAATGTGCACCAAAAGTAAATACAATCTGTCACTAGATACTTTTTTCATCTCATGATGGACCATTAGTGAGTTGTCTTAAACAAACAGTAAGAACAGGCAAAGAGTAAACATGCCGCACTTCCAATTAGACAAGAGTCAGAGTTTTGGCTGTCTTCACACTTACTCTGTATTCACTGGCTTCTAGGGAGCAATTCTGTAATTCTTACCAACCAAGGGGAGAAGAAAATCAGACTTTATTATAGTTTCAGACAGCATTATAGTGGAATATACAACTTAAATAGAACAAGACATGCTACCAGAGCTGTTACATGAAACTTGTAACAGTAAAGCAGATACGCGATTCCTAAGCGTTTTTGAGCCTGTTGAAGTTTTTTAAAGAGGTCAGTTTTTCATTGAAAAATGCTTATTCAATAGAATCAAAGCATTCTTTTAGCTCTGACAGGTCAAGTCTGCTGGAAGAAATCCTTCCAGCCAGCCGTTTCTGGGCCACTCGTTCCCTTGGACCCCACACACAACTGTTGTTCCAGACTGCTTGGCTAACAAGCATCACTGCCAGTCCCCTCAGGCTGACTGCGGACTCTGCCATGCCAGAAATATGAATAAATGACTGTTTACATTGTTTCAACTTTTTTAATTCCCATCTCTGGAAAATTTCTTGCTACTGAAATTTTGTTCTGATACTCAACAAAAAGCACCTTCATTCCTTCTCCCTCCTCTTCTTGCTACAGTTTTGAAAATGAGACATTTCTGCAGGGTGGGAATTTTGGCTTAGGGTCTGTCCTGTTACAAAATCACCATGAATTTTGACAGAGCCCAGCAATCAGCAGGCTGCCACTGGAGCTGTAGATTGAACATGAGATTGGCAGAGTAATTTCTGAGGGGGAGAGGTTCATTCAGGTCTAGCTTGAACTGGGAATTGGCATTACAAATCAGAGTGATGGTGCATTGGCAGAGTGGTGTACCGGGAGCATGATCTGTCTGCTTATCCTTCTAAACAAGTGAAAACTCAGTAAGCTTTTCTTGAGTGACTCAATCTAGTAAATATAGTGTACTCAGAGCCTAAGATATAAATTATTGACTGTCTTAATTTGTGAAGCTTGATGGTGATTTGTATCTTAATGTTGGAATCTGTATGGATTGCATTAGGGAACAAAGACTGCAATACAGTTATACAGATTGCATTGGGTTTTGATCAGGTAATTTAAGCTATTAGCACTTTGCTTTAAATCACTAGAACTGTACTATTTATTCTTTTGTGTTTGAATTAGTAATGCAATATTTGGAGTTTAAACTTCTTTGGTAGTCACTAAGCGTTGTTGTAACAGACTGTTCCCTGTCTGAGCTAGTATAGAACTTGCCAAAAATACTTTCTCAGCTAAACACAGTCTTTCTTTCTGTCATTCACTTATTGGTATAATTTCTTATCTTTAGACTTTTCTTGCTACATTTGCTACAAGCTGGTAATCAATTAAGCTTTGAATTGCTTGGATGTTTATTTGGAAGAAACACTTGCATTTATATAAAACAAACTATAAAAAGATCAAGAAACCCAACAACTATGAAGTGTTGAGATGATTTCAATATAACAAGTAAGCAGCATGTTAGAATTTAGTTTTGCAGATTCTCAACCTTTTCTTCAGGTTATCAGACAACCCGACTCAGCATCCAGGGAGTTAATGAAATGAAACTGGCTTTCTGGAGAAGTAGAATAAACGCTAACATAGCCTGTGCTTTAGTTCAGATTCTGGTAAGTCCTGCCTGCCTGCCTTCCTGTGTGGAAGGGGGATTGTACTAACACTTTCCAATTATCTTTTTTCTTTTTTTGAAGTTTTATCTGTATGAAAAGCAAAAGATTTGTCAGGGATTTCTGGAGGTCTGAAGACTCAATGAATATTGGGTTGTGGACATCTGGGCTGCACCAGACTACAGTAATCTCAACACATTCAGAATACTTTTAGCATACCACACATGCTCTGGCACGTTTGCCATTACCACATAAAAGATCTCCTGCATCAAAAATTCTATGTGCTATGTTGAATGAGGTCTTTTTTGGGAGACTTCTAGGATCCAAGATTAGATTTCTGGTAAAAATTGAAGGATTTTTCTTAATTGCATGCCAGACTGGTGAAAGCATGAGGGATGAGATCCCTCAAATCCCAATGCGGAGAGATTCGGACAGTCAGTCTCTTTTAATTTGCTCCTTTTGAGGCTGATATATTCTGTGGATTGCTCTTGACCAGATTTTCCCTTGACCTAAAGAAATACATTACACCAAATCAGAGTATGGACTTTAGTGAAAACCTTCCAAAGACAGGTTAAGGGAATTTTCAAGAATTTGAAAAATTTTTGGAAAAAAGAAAGAAATAGGGACATTTTACAAACACTTGGAGTTTGTTGAGCTTGTATTATCAAATATGGACATGCCCTTGCATTTTTAAAAGCTCACTTGAAGGAAAGCTGGATTTCCACATATGAAATCTGAAGTATGTAAAACTTTATATTTACACGGTTTGGAAAATGAAGTGAAACACTTTCTAGAAATTTTGAGTTTAGAGAAGCTTCAAAACCTGATGATAACAATGCATAAATGTGTCCTTAAACTAGATAGTAAGCACTGGCCACTCAGAGAAACTAAGTAGTGATCAACACAATCATGCAAGTATTCACTTGTAATTCTGCAGCTGATTTGGAATATGGCAACTCTATTGTCCCGTGATTTCAGAAGCAGACTCTGGTGTTTGGTTGTATGGAGTCCTGAGCTGACTGTTCCTCATCTAATAAATGTTTTTATTGGTCTCGTAGGCCAGGGGTCCTCAAACTTTTTAAACAGGGGGCTGGCATGTAGATTAAGTGGCAGGCAGTCATCTGTGGCTGCTTGGCTCGCCCCCCCAGCCCCCGGTGGGGAGTGTGTCTGTAAATACCAGGGGGCTGGATTGAGGACCCTGGTGGGCTGTATCCAGCCCATGGGCTGTCGTAGGCTGATGATGTGCTTAATTTCATGGACAGTAGTGGGAAGGAAGAGGGATATTTTGAGAAATCTCATCTGCTAGCAACCCCTGTTGCAAGAGATGGACTTGCCCTCTGTTTGCCAGCATGGCTGTTCTTGCTGCACATGTCACTCTGTGCTGCAGTAGGAAGGATGGTATGGCAGATACAGGAGAGCACGCTTCAGACTGTAGTTCAGTTATTTTTAGGCATCAGGTGGAAGTTACAGGCACATCATCTTAGTTCTGAGAGCCACACAGGAGCAATATTGTTAACTGCAAAAAACCTATGTTTTTCTGGTCAACAAAACCCACACCTAACAACAGAAATTCCCAGTTCTGTATTTCCATCTTGCACTGGCCATTTACATGTCCACAAAAGAGGAAATTAAATTATTTTTACATCAGTGATTTCTGTGATCTGCTTCTAATGAGCAACTAGCCGATTAATTTTCCTTTCTAAAATGGTCCAGTGTTTCTCAGATGGAATATTTACCATTCCAATCTTTTATCTTTCCCACAAGTCACACGAAGCAGAGGATGCTAAAAGATATTTTTGCAATAACTGTTTGGGACAGAATATGCTTGCAGAGGACCAGACAATACCGTATTAAAGAACACCCTGCAATAATTTGTTCCAAAAGAATTTGTTAACTTCTAAAGTACAAGAAGGAGAAACATGGTCCATTGGTATGAATACAGCAGTTAGGAAATCTGGGTTCCTCTTTTGCTCTCCCATTCTCTTCTTCCTTGACTTTCCATATGGCAATGGATTCTGCTGAACCTCTGCTCCTCCCCTGCAAAACAATGACAGCAGTATTTTGAAGTGTTGTGCTGAAGAGCTGGAGTGCTCCTTGTAATAACATAAAAGATAATTAACATGTTAGATACAGGTTTTGCTGAAATTTTAAATGGTACCACCTCCTTTATATATACAAACATTTGTCATTACTCCACTATATTGGCATTCAGTAGGCAAATACCCAAGTTGGCAGACCATAAAATTTGATTTCCATTGATACAACACTCTGATTTGAAATACTTGCTGTTAATATGTGCACATCTGTATGCAGATATGTATATATCCATACATGTGGATATTCATATGTTGCCATTAGTCTCCAGACACCTTGTTAAATTCTGAGCTGAAAAGTCTGAAACAGTTTGTATTGCATTCATTGCCTACTGTATTATTGACGCAGTGAGGGAGTGAAATAGGCATATTTATGGTTTTCCCGGGAAAAAGTAGGAGCCAGTTCCTTGCTTATTGAAAACAAAGGATCTAGCATGGAGAGCAGGGAGGGACACTCTCTCCCCTGTCACATTTCTGTAGTTACTTGTGCATGAGTTATCTGGGCTAGGAGCTATGGGTAGCTTCAATTCATGGTAGTATTTGTGTAATTTTCCATAAAAGGTCATAGTAACAATGAAAATATTGAGAAAAGTTGAGATTTTAAATTAATTAAGTCTTGAAAATGTTTTAAAATTCATGTTACATTTAATGAGTTATTAATTTTCTAACCTATAACCACAAGATAAAAATTCTGAAGTATTTTAGATTTCCTTAGGTGGTAGTGTGTATTTATATGAACAGAGAATATCAGATATTCAATTGTGTCATAGCCTCACGGACATTTATGGAGACATACTTGCTTAGGTCAGCTGAAGGCTTGGGACTGATTCAATAGATTTCAGGTAATGTAACAGAGGTTTGTTTAATTATCTCCTGTAATTATTGACTAAATATTAACTGAAAGTTGCATCTACTTCAAAAATACCGTGTTTCACCATGGATAATTTTATCTAAAATTAAAACGTTGTAATTGTGTCTTTAAAGAGTGTTGTCAGAGTAGTTTGAACCCAAATAGAAATCTTAAAAATTGTTTCCACTTTTCTGTTTCATAAAAAGATCAGAGTTTTTAAAAATGCCTTTCATTCCCCAATCTCTTAAAATAGTCATGAAGTCTTAGACCACAAAACACTGATAAAACCCAAGTTCTGATGAATCACTACAAAAATGTTGTCCTTGAGAGTCTGATGCTGGTGGCAATACCTGCTATTGTGTCACCATTCACCATGTACTCATCTGTGCTGTGCCAACTCTGCCTTCAGCACCGCCCCCTGCCCCTGGAGGCTCCTGGGAATAGCAGGGATTTGGCAGCCTAATGGGCTAGTGGGCATTTTGACATCCTTCTGTTGTCATCTGATTGCTGCATGGATAACATGGGGAAAAAATTGCTGCTGCCCAGACAGGGGAGAGGCAGAAAGGCTTTGCATATTAGGGTAGTGCCTCCATGTCTCAGCAGCTCCCATGACTCCCAGTCATGCACACCTGCACTGTCCTTGGGGACTCAGTTTTCCTCTAAACATGAACTGATGTCTCTGCTGAAACTTATGTTTGGTATGGGTAGAGGAATGACCTCTGCAGTGCTGACAGTCACTTTAAAACCTAAGGGAATGAACTTTAACAGCAAATATTTTACCTTGACAAGTAAACACTTTGGAGTTCCTTTCAAAGGGTAGTAAAAATGGCGTGGCTTAAAGAAAAAAGGAAAAGAAGAAAAAGACATATTTTGTATTTCACATGCTTGCTGGCGGGTCCTGAGCTGGTGTAAATAGACTCTTCTCCATTCAAGTGACCAGACTTCTGGTGATTTATGCCAGGAAGGATCTTTAGTCCACCCCTGGAAGGAATACTTCATATGGAAGCATTCAATTTCTAAAAATGTCAAGATAGTTTTAACCAAAATGTGTCTTATTGAAACAAAACCAGAAATTAAAAAAAGATTAAAACACATGTGTACATGTGTACCTGTTAGGGGGCAAAAGATAATACTGTGCAAAGAGGCTTTGCTGGTGAGAGTGTGCCTACAATGCTTTCTAGTCAGCTGTTGCAGAGGGAACCCAGATTAATTAAAAAACTTTCTTCCTTTGTAAAGAAAAATCATGTTAATTTCAAGTTTCATTAGAATCTGATGACAAAAATCAACAGCTATGTAATGGAAAAAAGACTGTCTAGATCGGTGGAAGATTTAGCTCTATCAGAGGCTAAAGACTTATAATGGCAGGAGTGAATTTACATGCTTGAAAGAGTGCTGTCATGGAATTGGTTGGCAGATTTAAGTAATGTAATCAAAGGTAATTTCGTTGGAAACAATGGTTACTGCTTGAATGCCATTTTGCATGGACTGACCTGATGTAAGACAGTTCTAGTGGAATGTACAAACCTTGAGGCACTCTAAATAGGGAACTGAATTTCCCTTGATAATTCAAGCTTGTGCATCATATTTGGAGTAGGGTGGCAGATTGTTTCTAGGAAGACACAGGCAATGACCATATGATTCCAAGTGTCCTCCTAAGGCTCAAGCTATCACTTACATTCTGCTTTGTAAGAAAGTGGAAGGGTGGACAAGGTCAATCTATTTATTTCATTTCAGGAATGATAACAAGTTGTCTGTAATTTATCATTTGACCCTCTAGGACTAGAACATCTAAAATTATTTTTAAGGGTAAATCATTAGCAGAACTGACATAATATTAACACAGTTATTAACACAAGGATGTGGTTATCAGGTTTGAAAGGTCTGGATATGCAAGGCTGCTGTGCTCTCAGTGTAGTTTTGAACGTCTTTATGCATGCTACCTGAGTCCTCAAACACCCTGGGTAGATCTCAGACTTTTATTATGCTTTGATCTTTTCTTTATTGTCACCACTGAGCAAAAAATACCACAGAAGAAAAAAAATCAGATTATTGTTTCTCATTAATTATTAGGAGGAATTAAATGTAACTGTAACAGCAGCTTCTACACAGTGAAACAATATGAAATTTGGAATGACAGTGTGAGAGATGACAATTTCTGTCACATCAAATGGCCGAAATACTGAATTAATTTTAACTCCAAACTACTTGAAGGTGTTAATGAAGGGGGAAGGAAGCCAAATTATTCGAAATTACAAATGTGCATAGACTTGCCCAAGATCAGTGCTTGGCACATGTGCCAGTGTCTTCTTTTTGTGCCAGGTTTCCTCTGTTGTAGTTCCTTGCTTGTTTAGAAGACCAGACTACTTTCTTCTAGACCAATCTTTCTCATTTTACTTTCTCACAATGCAGTCTCCAAAGGTAATTGGGAAGTATCCTAATTAAGTTTTTATAATTTGAAGAGAAAGGGCCATTATACCTTGGATGGGAAATGCTATACAAGGATTGGTTATTAATAGAGATGATTATTATTAAGCATTTTAGACTCTGTCTGCTCTATTGACAACCTATTTGCGATCATTATTTTATATGAATATTCATAAGGACTGTAGAGATATAAAGTACGATACTTGGCAACATTTATGCAATTAAATACACATTTAAATTCTGCTGGTAGTAGTGAAAATTAAAATCTTCAGACTGATTAGAAGAAGGTCAGGCTCTATTAATCTCTACCATCTATACATGTATCCCTGTAGCTATCTGTCCTCTTTAGATGTTTCAAAGGTGTTCATCTGTGCCCTGGAATTACAGAATAGTTTAAACTTTTATAATAGTGTAAAATGGCACTTCTTCTAAAATAAATATGTATTTATAAATATTATTTATATAAATATCCACACTGATGTCTTAATCTCTTGAAGTGTAGAAGTACCATTTTTTTTGTGCAATCACAAAATTTAATAGCTTTTCAGTGTGAAGAAAAGTATCCCATTTGAATAAAGAAGAGTAAGGAGAGATTAGGCCTATGCTTGTTTGATGGATAGAAATTTCATTTGAATAAGATAAATCAATTATTCCTCAGTTTCTGAAAGTGCCAAAAGTTAGGTTTATCTAGAGTTACCTTGTAGCTAGTTGGAGCATTCCTCTTTTTCAGCCTTTGCTCAGGGCTTCAATGAGTGGTGGTTGTTCCTGGTCTTTTACTATACTATGAAAAAAGTAATTAGAAACTAACTTCAGTTTCACGATTGTCTGCAGTTATTCTTCGGGGTGGGGTGGGGTGGTGGGGATTAATAGGCTGCTTTCTCTGTTTCTGAATCTTTCTTACTTTGCATCTATTTCAGAGAAATGGGAGATTTGCAGTAGAATTTTTGCCCAAATTGTTGAGTATTTGTTTGTGTTTTACTGCCATTGTCAGGAAAGAGAAAAGAAGGGCAGTGGTAAAAGCTGGCTTAAAATGTTCCTTTCTATTGTATTTGAACAGAATACTACTGCATTCATTTGAAGTATCCTTCAGAGTGCCTGTTCACCCTTTGCATAGCCCTGAGAGTCCATTTATTTTGCACATCAATTACACACTTGACATTTTAACACTGTGTCTCTGATTTTAATGGGTTTTAGGAACTGCATTATGATTAGACAGAAATGTTTCATTCAGGAAGGGAGACGCCGATCACTTACATTAAGGACAGAAATACAAATTGCAAAATGTTAAAATTAATGTGACTGGAACTCAAGAAAAGATAAAATACCTGTAAAATTTCCATCTCTTAAGCGGTTTCTCCTGTGCAAGTCCAGAAAGTGCACTGCTACTGTGACACTGAATTCTTTTTTGGATCTGCAATATTGAGAATAGGATTTCCCTCATGGTTATTACATGCCACAGCCTTTAGCATTGTTTCAAGGACAATTCAGTGGTATTAGAATGGGTCTGAAACTACTAACATTGTTCTGATTTAAAGAAATCCCCAAATGGTAAACTGACGTTTTCAGCTTTCCTCTTTGTAAGACCCGTCATTTAGTGTGAATGTCAACTACATGTGGCTCATGTTTGAAATCATCTTTTTAGGTCTTGTCCCTAAGGGAGTTGTGGTGTTTGTTTATTTCTTTTAATAAAATATTTCCCACTAATAGCAGTTAATCCAAAGCAAAGATACTTTTTTGTATAACAAGAAATTTTTGAGTGCTGTTTAAATTGCCTCAGTCACAAATGACCTACAAGTCATTTTACAACAAATTGGCTGGTATTTTCTTAGCAGCTGCATTTCAGAAACTTTTGTAGTAATGGAACTTGATGACTGGACTTTCATCCTCTGCTGAGTGCGTTTCTTAATTTAGTGTTTAAACTTCGTTCAGGGTTCCTAACTTTGCAGAAACTGGAGAAGAGAATGTTTGTCAAAAGTAAACTATTTCAGTTGGTTGCTATCTGAGAATAAGGAAGAGACTAATTATGCAAAAGAACTTCAGAGAAAGAGGAGAAATCAGATTTTATCCTATTTATTCTTACTTCAGGTGATGCTTTAGCTACTTTGGGACGCTCTTGAGCTGAGTGATTTTTCAGCCCATAGGAGCATCAGTACCAGGAATACTTAATTCTTGTTAAACAGAGTTTTCCCAGAAACATGAGAGATGAAAAGCAATCTGTCCAGTTTGCAGGCCAAGTCTGGCCAAGTATTTTCTCTTTGTCATTAATAATAAAAACAGTGTATATGCAAATTTAAGTGAACCGAATTTACACATGCAAGTGAGCAAAAATTAATTCCTTTGCGAAGTCTTATCTCTAAACTAGAGGATGAGCTTCTAAGTCTGATATATATGTATCAGTCTCAGTTACTCTGGGCAGAAGGAAATGAGTTTACATAGAATAATTCCATTTAACCTATGCGCATGTGTCATCTCTTATTTAAGATACTTTACATACTTCTCTCCAAGTGTCCATGGAAGAGGAGAACCCATGACCATTTCAATCCAGGGAAATTATGACTAGATTTTTAGGAGTGTCTTACGCTTGACTGGAATTCATAATGTTGTATTTGATTGAGTCTATGTCATAATACCAGTGTGGCACTTGGCCTGCATTAGGGCTTTATACCTTGACCAGGTAGTCTACTGACAGATACCAGAGAAACTCCCTGCAAATAAAATCATTCGGCAGAGGAAGGACACCAGGATTCAGATATAATTCTTACTTCCACAGTGGATGGGAAAATGGTAGAGCAAAGCTCTTGTCTGAAATGTTATCATTAAGAAGTGGCTTAGAATGCAGCTAGGAGCTGCCTGGGTGAGTGAACCCAGCACTCTTGAAGGCAATGTGTGTAGGGCTTGTTTTCTGATAAATTAGTGTTTGGCTGAGAGCTAATAGGGACTAGGAGTCCTCAGACAGTCAGTTACCAGGTCTTAGATGAAAACACGTTTGATGAATGTTTCAGATGTGTTGGTATCTCATTGCTTATTGCATTTTTTGTACTATGCAGGTGGTTAGGACAGGAGACCTACATATAATGTCCATATATTGCTGCCTATCAGTATCTCTAAAGCAAAGGATCAGAAGGGTATATGGGCTGTCACATTTATAACTTCCAGCCAAAAGAGAATTGTCTCAGAAGATGAGAATCTGTTTCTGATGTGAAATATCTTTTTTTTTTTTCCCCCTGCTGTAATTAATTCTGACTTATATGTGAAAATGTGAGGTTCTATGGTGTTGCTGTTTAATGTACTTAAATTCTGTTATGACAAACTATACTATCACTACAGGAGGCAAATTAAGTCTTTGTGGAAGTGTTATGCAGAGCCTCTGGGCTAGGCTGTGTAGAACATAGTTGCATAAATTGTACCACTTGGCCCAAGGCACTATAAATCATACACACTTCTACATACAACTTCCCCTGTATTTTCGCTGGCTCCAGTGTGCAAATACGGGATGAGCAGATGAGCAGGAAGTTACTGGTTTATGCAGTGTTGGCCTCAAGTCCCAAATCAGCATGTGATTCACTTAGAAGTCACAAGGAATTTTACAAATACGTTTTTAGTTTTTTCTGAAGGCTGTTTAATTTCTGAGTACTTTAAGGTACATTCAAAGCAGATTTCCAATGCTTAGAAATGTATTGAAAATGAAAGTTGCAGTTCTCTAAAATTCATTTGCAGGAATGGGATCATCAAGGAACGAACTATACTAGATCTCAAAGTCTTAAGAGCAACTGTTGGCTGTAGGAGCCATATTAGAGGTAAACTACTCATCTCCTCCCATACCCACCCACGTGGCTCATAAACAGTGGATGGTGATAAGTACGCAGCAGAGGCTGTTTGTTGTATACCTGTAACATGCTATTTGCACAGACTTCTAAATGATGTTTATATTCTCTTCCAAGTTGCAGTATAAGCATATAGATTAAACCATATCTAGGACCATATACACAAATACTTGGGAACTCTTGGTGGCTATAAATTCACAGGATCATATATTGATCTTTTGACTTAGTTATATACAGTCTTATGAGTAAATGCTGCAGTGGGAACTTAAGGGAATAAACTACTGTCTATTAGTGAGTGTGTCTGGGTGTCAACTGGCAGTTGGAACTGTGTTGTTAAACTTTTTTTCCTTTTTTTTCCCCCCTTCTGGAGAAGGAATAAAAAAATACTCTTTCTTTGGGCGGGGACGGGACGGGACGGGACACTTCCTGCAAAATAAACACTACTTGTAAGCAAGGAACACCTTTTGATGGACAACTTTTCTTTAATAAAAAACAAAATCAGTTCTATTTGAAGGAGAACCATGGGGCCATTAATATATTCAGGTATTCATACAGAGCAGATTTTTTCTGCTATGTCTAGATAATTATTATCCCCTGTGATACATCTTAACTGATACTACATTTACAATAAAACACCAAGTACACATTTGACTTATATTTGCACTGATGTTTAGAAACTGTACCAAGATGCTGTGCCTGGAGTTTTACAGACAGAGGTAAAAATACAGCACACAAACAAGGGAAATAAATGAATAAAATATTCTTGGTGAAATTTACTTTCTTAGAGTTTTCAGTTCCAAAGACCTGTTGTACAGTACTCCCTGTGCTGCTTCATCTGTGATGAGTTAAGCTGTTGTGTCCATGGCTGAGGAATTAAGACACAGACACTGTCCAGACTACTATTCTTTCTGCAACTGCTAAATCATAATACTCTGGAGGGTCAGTTCTTTCAGGGGCCACAGGTTATGCCCTCAGAGATGTCCGTACAGCCTAAGACAGATTTAAGAGAAAGACTTTGATAGCAGGTGCACAAATATATATATATATGCATTCAAAATGTGAGATGTGATGCTACCTTCCCGTAGTGAATAGGGTGTTTTTTGTTTTAATTAAGAGTGCTTGGGGTTCTCTTTCAGTAGACTGCAGCATTGCCAGATTCTATCTGCAGTAATGAGTGCAAACATCTTACTAATTATGACAGTTTTCTCTGATGGAAGAATCAGAAGTCAATGGGAAAGATGTGTTTTGAAGGCAGAAATGGGTCTATAGTTTATTAACTAATAACTATCCAATTATTAGAACATAGATAATGAAGGAGAGAAATGGCTCTATGTTTTTATCAGTTCTTGTAATTATTCAATTTCCTGGTGTATGTTTCTTTTCCTAAATGGCTGTAAAGCTGACAAACATGCTTTGTTACTGTCTTGTAGCAGGAATAGTATTTTGAAGGAACAATATAGCACAGAATTACTGAATTTTCAGTGTATTCAGATTGGACAGTAGCTGTTGCCAAGCGCTCTCCTGAGTGGTTCCAAAGGACAAACTAAGAAGAGAACAACAATCTAATTGTAAGTACGAACAGAGAGATTAATTTAGTGAGCACTTTTAAGCTTGTATGTTGTCCCTGCTGTCTTAGAAGGAATATTCTGAAGTTAAAGGTGTATACTCTTGTTCCATTATAACCTTAAGGAGAAATGAATAAAAGCTGTTATCCCTTGATGCTACAGCTAACTAAAAATTTGAAAAAGCCTGACTTTTCAAAAACCTGAGCCCTGAAAAAAAATGTTAAAAAACACCCCAAACATCTCTTGTCAAAACCAACCCACCAAGATTCCAAGATTAAAACTTAAGCAAAGCAATGAATATAAAAAAGAGCAATAAATAGCCCAAACCTAAGACTGTTGTTAATTGTCTTTCACTTACGACTTCTGGTGTATCTGCTCTGATGATCAGTTACTCTGTTGCTTGGTAAAATTCAGGGCATTTTGAAAAGCATCTTTCATTTGTCAGGATGATTTAAAGTGACTCAACCACATCAGAATGATCAGAGTATCTGATATTCAAGGCTGTTTCAAGAGAGGTTGTGGTTTCCATCTGCAAGCAGTTGCACACAATCAGGGTTGTGTGAGGTTTTGAAGAAAATCTTGTTTTAGCCAGTCATACTTCAAAGACTGGTTTTTACTTGTTCCTTACACAAGGACAGGCTCCTGTTGAATTAAGGTCTTGCTTTGACTCATTGTCTATAGACAAAAGCAGGAGTCCAGGGAGTTAAGCCTTCTAAAATTCAATCTGTGCTTAAAAAACGATGGTAGAAACATTTCTGGGTTTTACATAACAGCAAGCAGGCCAGGCTTGCTAAATAATAATTCACCTAAACACTGAAGTGACTCAAAACTTAACTTACTTTTCAAAGCTTGATTCTTCAATGAACTTGTACGCATTTTGGGATCATAATTGGGAAAAGAAATGTGTATTATTTCCAGTACACTAAATTTATGCTTGGATCCATGCAAAAGGCTTAGTGTCACCTTCTTTATAGGTAGATCAGACGTGGTTGGGCCTCTGAAGGCAATTTTTAATCTAAATGTAAAATATTGATTGCTTTGTATAACTTTGGATTTATGACCAAGTGTTAGGTTGCTGTGCTTGTCCCCAGGTGGTATGCATTGATTTATAAGGATTTTTTCTTATATGAAAATTTGAAGACATAGATTGCCTAACCGCTTTACTACTACTATCCCCCTGCCTTATTTCAGAAATATTATCAAATGGGATGTTTGTTTTGAGGTGTAGGGAAAGCTGAGTTTTTTTGTCTGTGGTGCTGTTTTTTTGAGTCAGGTTTTGATGCTCTTAATTAGAGCTGTTGAAATGGGCACATAAAACACCTGGGTCTTTGGGGGAAGGCTTAAGATAGTAGATACCTTGAGTCCCTCTGCATTCTTTGTTGTGCCATATTTGCTCTCTTTTCCTATTAAGTAATCTCTACCTTTGTCACCACCTCATGGTACTGAAAGAACCTTTTTCCTGTTATCTCTGATATTCCTTGCTAGTAACAACTCCTTTTAATCTTTGTTTTTCTGATTGGATATCTGTCTAGTTAGTTACATAATGTAATTCCATTCCTCCTTTACAATGTGTTACTTTTTAGATTGAGACATGCTAACTCTTTTTCCTCTATGGTATAGTCTTCTTGCCTTTGTGTTTTTAATATAGTCTGTTATAATAGCTGCCAATATTCCTGCACTTCTTTTTCCCTTAGAATTTCTTCCAACCTACCAGCTCCCTGAATCTGTTGCATTTCACTGTTATTATTGCACTGCTCTTTGCAATTGAGAACTCAGAAAATTTCTTAATGTATTACACACACCCCACCCACCCCCTTTTTTCTACTCTCAAATTCTTACTTGGCTACCCCTTATCAGTTAGAATCAAATTCCTGGCACGAGTAACATCCTCTGCCATCTGGACAAATGAAACTGTCCCTGAAACATAGCAAATGCCTTTTGGGCAGCCTTCGTTTTCCAGATATAGTTTGGTAATAAAATCTGACTTTACGATTTTGTCCTTTGGCTTCGTTTGTTAACTATAATTGAGCTTGATTTTCCTCTTTCTGTACTTAACGTTGACTTGCTTTATGCAAGACCCTTTCAATGATACTGTTGTTTAACTTTTTGGAGAAAAAGGAAGATGCTTAATGGCTAGATTTACAAATAAGGAGTTACCTTACTCTCAGTGTTCTTACAATTAAGTCAGCCTGAAACACAGTGATTGTCCAAAGGTTATTTTTGATATCTGTGGAGGATTTGAGAACTGCTTTAAATCTCCTTAATTCCAGTTGAGTATCTTAAGCGACAGGTATTTTTTTCCTCGTCTACATCTAGCTCTAGTTCACTTTTTAAGTTACTCAGGGTCTTTGTCATCCAATTTTGATATAATTTACTTAAGTCACATTTAGGGTTTTTTAATCCTTGCTGAAGAATAAATTGCCTTCTTTAGGGTTTTTTTGGAAAGACAGATTATGGACAGAACAGTCAAAATACGGGGGTGAGGTTTAAGTGAATCAGAAATGGTATTTCTGCTTCAAATCTTCATATAGTTGATCTTCCTGTCCAGAGATATTTTACAGATAGATATAGATAGATATGTATGCATGTAGGTATTTAATTTTATATAACTGACTGTTAGGTTTCTATCCATCAGTTTAGATAATGCTGATATATGTTGTTTATCCAGTTATTGAGTAGTCTTAAATGTGAATAATGTATTCTAAGCCTTGCTTCTCGCAATTACTGAGTGGAAAGAGAGAGGGAAAACTGCAGGGCTGCAGCTTTCAGGGTCAGGGTTTCATCCCTGTAGGAAGGATGGAAGGAGAGAAATATTCACAGATATCTGCTACTCATACTGTTAAATCCTACACAGCCCTTGGATGGCTGTATCCTTTGCTCCTACACATCCCTATAAGGACTACCTTGCATTCATACACAATCAACTTGGTTTTCTTTTTTCTTGATAATAATTCTATCCTACCTCTTTCAAATGCAGAGCCTCTGGTTCCCCTCCCAAGCTTCTTAAGCCCAGAGAGGCCACACAGCAAAAGGAGCCCTGCTGACTCCCGTGCTCTGAATACCTTGTGCAGAGGGGAGCCTGATTTTGGTGGATGTGATAAAAACTATTGAACCTGTTTTCTGAACCCCTTGAAATTGGTCCCTGTAATGACTCAGCTGGTCTTTCTCTTCATAAGTAATAATACCTATAATAAACACATGAAGAGCTGCTCAGAGGGGCAAACCCAGTATTTTATTCCCAAGCAGCACTGAATTTTGCTCATCCAACCACCAAAACATAAATAATTCTATAATTAATTGCCCTTAGCATTATTCAGTATTAAACAGCAGCAGAGATGGGAAAGAAGATGTCCAGAACAGAAAGAAGAAAGAGGTGTTCATAAAAGTTGGAGACTGATAGCAGTGACCAAAGCAAACCAGTCAGAGAGATCTGTTGATGTTCCTGGTGCTTAAAATGCACTGGTTTTGTTTTTCCATGGTAGAATTTCTGCTGAGTATTGGCTGACAAATATGCCATTGGCTTGTGTAACTGCTGTTTATTATTTGTCATGCTGTTTAGAAAGAAATTGCAGCTATAGGCTAAGACCTTTATTGCCTGGCATCATACCAGCTCAAAGCAGAAGGATATTTGCTTCTACAAAGACATCAAATTAACACAAAGATAAGATGAATAATATAGATGCAGACAGCTGTGCATCCATAAACTGTTACCCAACTCTGGATAGCAAAATGTCTACTGGTCAGCTAGCCATTTAACTGAAGCCAGCTGCATAGACAATACACTGTATTTAAGAAGTTAAACATGATATCCTAAATTTGGAACTGTTCATAGCTGTGCTGGAACAGGTCAAGGACCAGGTAACAAAAGTAAGAAACTATTTTCTCCCCTTTTTTTTAGGTATAATTGTTTGCCTGCCCATAATAAGGTTTCCTTCACACTGCAGTGTTCAGCTGTATCTGGTCAGTATGAGAATTCTTACTCAAGCCTTTTTTATCATTCTTCTCTCTTACAGGGTTATGAAGTTCAGGGGAAGTCTAGAAGGAGAAAAAGATCTGTAGTTTTGTGTCAGTTTTGTGCTGTGGTAGTTTATATCAGGAAAATTGCAACTTTGCAGGCATGGTATTTATTCCATTCTTTTTATATAATTTCCAGGGTTGAATACAGTAAAACATGTAAGTTAAGCAGTTAAATTAATGAATAGTGTCACTGTTGTTTTAGTATTTTAATATAAGATGAAGAGGGGACAATGATTGTGGAATGATTAATTTCTGATGCATGCCCACAAATTAGCATTCCTTGTGCTTGCTTTCATGGTGTAATTTTGCACTTCAGTGCAAAATTATAAACTCTAATTGGTTCACAACTGAAAATACAAAGGTTCAATGCCGTCCTCGCTGCATGGAAGAACATTCCAAGAAATTCCCTTCCACTTCTTTTCATCCATTAAAAGATAGATGATCGAGGGCTTAAAAGTTCTCAATGACATTTAAATGATGGATATAGCAACAGTGCACTAAGGTCCAGGAAACTTGCTTAGGCTTCCTCAACTGGGAGTTGCAATACTTAAAGAAAAGAGGCTTTGACTGAAGTTGGGTGGTTGAAGGTCAGGAAATTTTCCAATATGGTAAAGGAAGATACCTGAGTCCTGCACAGAATGCAGGCTCTGACTAGAGCTTGGCTAAATAGTAGGAACCACCAGCTATAGGGTTTGCCTCAGTCCCAGCCCCACAGGGCTGCATGCAGAGTGCTTCTCTATTCTACAGATTCATAGTCTGGACTCCTTTCCTGCAAATAACAGACCACCTTTTGTGAAATTATTTCAGTTAAACCCCTCACTCAGTGTGTGGGAGGGCAGGATGCCAACTGCCACTCCTTTGACTGTTCCCTGGACAGAAGTGGACCAAAAGCCAGAACTAGTCATACAAGTCTTCTTGGTCTCCCTCTGTGTCTCAGCTGTAGGATCACATTCTTGTTGGCTCTCCCCTGTCTCCCCTGTCCTCCCAATCCTTGTGCCCTTGGCTGCAGAGTGAGGTAGCCATGACAGGTCTGGAGGGCATCTTGGGCTTTTGTAGCGTGGTGGCTGAGTGAATGAGTCCAGTGAAGCTGGATGGATGCCCTTTTGCTGATGAGGGCAATGAATCTCCAACCCTGCTCTTGCAGAGGAAGCGCTTTTCCTACTAAGCTGCTGTGGAGTCTGGGCACCAGCACCGGTCTCAGCAGTCACCCGTGAGTAGTGTTGCAGTGCTTATTTTTGTCTTGACATGTGAAATACTGGAAGTGTATCTCAGGTCTTGTCTAAGCACTCCCATGGGATTTTTTAGATGTTTCCTACCTTGTCCCTGAATCCCAGGCCTGGGACAGGGGTAGGAACCATCTTCCTAATCTTTGGTGCTTCTGTGCAAACATTAGTTTAACATTTACAGAACGTTTCAGTGCAACGTAATGGAACTGAAGCAGTTTTGGGGGACCAGATTGGTCTGGTAAATACTTGGACATTTACTGTGTGCAGTTCACATCCTGCTGCAGATTAACTGCAGATCAGCTCAGACCTATGTTCAACAGTCTTTGCTGTGATTGCAGCATAGATACCCTGCCCATTGCAACAGAAAAGAATAGTGCTTCCCTCCTAAGCAGGGTTGCGGTGAGGTAAGAAACATTGTTGGGTATGTTGGTATGCTAGCAAAGAGTAGTTGGATGGATGCTAGTGTAATATTGTATATCTAGGAATCTCGGTTACTAGTAATCTTACCTTGCTTCAAATTCTGACACCAAAGTCTGTCCCAAGGTCAGGTCATATGTGGGTAAGTGGGAGACAGTGGAACAAAGTCTATACAGCTGCACTCCAGAGCTTTGGGAGACATAAAACTTGGACACATTTTGCTGCAGATTGCATGTCTATTATCAGATCAGAAGTTGAAAAAGATTAAAATGGCATGCAGCGATATTTTTACAAATATATGTATATATAAATATGAGGCTCCCTTGTCTTTGGCTTTTTTAATTTTGGTTTTGTTCTCTTGATTGCCTTTGGAGTATCTGCAGGGGGTTTTTTGCATTTGCAAGGAACTTACATTTTAAATTGCATGTGGTGTGCTCTCTTTCCACTACTCTAATTTCTGAAAGTCATTTTTATTATTAGCATTTTCTTGACACAAGTCAAGGTGCTTTGCTCTTTTCTAGCCACATAGCTTCTGTTTTACCCCCAAATCTATTTACTTTCCAACATGCTTTAGTATCCCTTTCTATAAGCAGATACTTACTTTTCAGTTTTTCACTTGCAGATTAGCTTATTTTGGCTAACTATTTCTCCTTTTTAATTTTATACTTCAAGGGAAATGGGAAAACGTGCTATCTGATTTTTTCACATTCTGAAGTTTATTCTAATTGACATGGCTCTTCACTGAAAAACAGCTGATTGTTTTCCAGCTCTTGTTCTTCTCCAAGGTGAGCTGGAGGGTGTCGCAGCACTCTCCAAACTATCCAGCTGCAACAAGGTCTTTTACCATGGCATACTGGCACACCCTTCATGCCAGTCCCTCTGCTGCCTTCTCATCTCTCCTCCTCACCCAGGGCATGCTCTCTCTTCATTGGCTCTCAACCACTTAACTTAACCAGCCACACCTGCACCTTATGTACCCCGACCAACCTGCTGCCCCTGAAGCCAGCCCACAGTTGTATATTATTAATGCTAATTAACCCAGCTTCATTCTTCTGCAGGAGGGGATGGAGACCATCCCCTGTCACCAATGGAAGCTAGGGGCTGTTGCAGCCTGGCCTTCCTACAGGGAGCTTGATGCAGCACCAGCCTCCAGCCCAACCCTTTCATCTTCTTTGACTTCTCTAATTCAAGTTTCTGTGTAATGTTTATTCCTGGCCACCATTGCTCACAGGCACTTTGATCCTTGCAAAATCTCCCGAGAAAAAACAATACATAGAACACCATCACAGTCACTTTCTCTGTTTCTTAATGACATTGAACAGCTTTTCTAAAATTAAACTAGTGTCTTGCACAATTTAGTTGCTTCTAGGCAACACTTCAAAAGATGGAGTTCATGTCAGATACTGTTGGCTTGTAGCCACCTACCTTGTTGATGTTGCCTTCTTGCCATTCTTTGTCTACCTGCTTAGAATTTCATTTACATGAAACATACATTGTGACACGGAATTTTATGACAAATAGTTTTTGGAAGAATTTGAGTGTTTTCCCCCTTTACCCAAATGAGCACTAATACAAATACACAGGTGTAGGCATTATTGAGGTTGGTATCTACTCTGTTGTGAGTCTTTGTGAGTGCTAATTGTGTCCTGATGAAATACTTGGGATTGCGCCTTTGGGAATAATTCCTGGTTTTTGAGAACTTGAAAGCATAGATCAAATCAAAAGGCATTTTTGTTTAGTGTTTCAAAATGGTACTGCTTATGATGGTATGGAAACATTTACAGTGAATTGCAGAAGTGTACAAAAGAAAATGCTTTCTGTTGGAGATGCAGACAAAGAAGACATAAAGACACATCAAGTCTTTATCCTGAAGAAATCAGACTTATGCTATTTATGAACATAGCTGTTACAGTAATTATTTCTCTTCTACTGGATTTAATTAGTCTCTCCAGTGTTGTTAAAAGAGCCCCCAGTATATTATAGCCATGAGCAGTAGCTGATTCTATGCACAGGTTTTTGTTTGTTGTTGGACCACCTTTAATATTTATCTGCTATGTCTTTGTTGGGCTTCAGCAAAAATCAGTTAATAGGAATGACTTTTATTATTCTTAACTGTTTACAGCTCCATAATATTTGCTTATATGCTCATTCAATCAAGACAATACCTGTTTCCATTACAAATAAGGGGGAGAGAAGTGGCTTATATGAGGGTTCTCTTGTCCTAGATTTCTTTTTTAGTGAGTCCTAGAGCCATAAAGATTATTAGATAAACTATTTAGATTTATGTCTATATATTTTGCTTTTGACTCTTATAAATGGCTACTGAATTTCTTCATGTCATGCCTCAAATAAGGCAGTGTTCAGTGCGAGAGTGAATTTCAGAGTCTGTTTATTGAAGTCAAAAGAAATAAAAGGAAAGCTGTGAACTTTTGCTAAAAAAATGAGGTTAAGGACTAGTGGTTGTTTACACAGCGTACAACTGTACAGTGTGTCAGTAAACATTGCAGTTTGATTAACAGTCCCTTCTTGATTTGGCATTGCCTTTGGGGATACCTGTGTTAAATCTATTATCACTACTCATTGCCCAATGAGAAAAGCGGAGTATGCAAAATGGGATCCAGGTCCATTCAGCAGAGCTGAATTGGCAGCACTGCAAGCTAACTTCAGGCTGCCTGCCGGGACACAGAGCAGGGGCAGACGTACAGCTCACCTGAGCTGGCAAATAGTAGACTGTGGTGCAGCAACATGCTGGTAACACAGCACCTGCTATTTCTTTCCCAGGAACAATGACTTCATGCATTTTCAGTCATTAGAGAGAGAGACCATTTCATGCTTTACATGAGTATCAAGTATCCAGTACAGTTAGTATCTTATATATATGTGTGTGTGTGCGTGTGTATATGCCTATAAGTGTCTAGAACACACGGGTATCCTAAAGTTTGATTTTGTTTCTTTTATGAGGTTTCTGCCTTCCTAGTTTGAACTTCTAACTAGAATCCCAAATGATACTGAAGAATTATTTCCTCTGTTAAAAACACAGAACCTGCTAATCTTATTAATCCTGCTGATGTATTCCTTCCTTGGAGTGGCTGTTGGCACTGCTGGTGGTGCTGTCCCAGATACAGCTGCCTGTCAACCTCTCTCGTAAAGTTTTAGACCAGAGCTCTTGGCTAGAACCTCTTCTCATCTGGGTTTTCTCCTATCTATCACCAGACCATGCATTAGAATCTCATATCCCTTTTGACTCCAGGAATACTGGCAAGGGTGGGCATCACATGTCAGGTCTGACTTTCATTATTAGTTTATCTTAATGTGTATTTTTGCCCTCTTCCCACCCCTTCCTGGTGTTGTAGAGGAGACAATAGGGGCTATAGTGATCATGAGTAAGTTATTACAGCAGTGCCAGTTACATGGTCTCTCTGGACTATGGAGAGAGTCTCACAGGACAAGCGTACATGGTCAACTTGTACAAACAGGCGTTGCAGAGATTTCACTAGGAAACACACAGACAAAAAAAGACATAATAAACAAAAAGGAGTTCTCTTACTCTATTAATATGCGTAACAGGAGCTACTTCCTGAGGCATGTCTTTATTTTAATAGAGGAATTTGGAGTATTTTTGCAAACATACACAATTAACATTGATTTTTCTTTCACCATGACACTACTTAAGGTACCTAAATGAGAGCTCGGAATGTACTTTTCCGGTATTCCCTGAAAGAGTAATCCAGATATGCACTTCACTTTTTTTCAGGTGTAAACCACTTAGACATCTCTTTACAAGTTCACACTAATGTTTCCTTTCTCTCAATTTACCACAGTGGTGATTAATGTACTTTTTGAACTAGTGAGATACATTCCTTTTTTTTCCCCGCTACAAATCCTTTTTATTACTGCTTCTTTTATTAGGTATCCATGCCCCATTGTGCTATGCATTACGTATATGCAAATTTTTAAATTGCTTCGGATTGGCCTTTGTGTGTATAATTAGATTTGAGCATGCACAGATTCTCAGAGGTTAGCAATCAATTATGCCTGGAGTTTGGATCTCAGAAAACTGCTTTTCTCTGGCTGCCTTCCAAAACACAGTAGCAAATCACCACAGCACATACCCTGGTTACTGGTACTGTGCCTATCTAATTTGTGTCTCTGTGTTCAAGCCACTGATGTTCCCCCCCCCTCCCCCCCCGAGCCGATCTCTGGGGTTTCTCCCCAGCAAAGAGTGCTGGGTCAAGCCTCATTCCTCCTGTAAGACTGGAAGACAGTAGGGACATGCAACCACACCAAGGAGCTGGAAGGACCTACAGTCCCTATTTCAGATGTAATGCAAGCATCTCTACTTGCGAAAAGGGTCTCCAGAGGTTACCCCAAATGAGAAACAGCTCACAATCTGAACAGTTTAGGTCTCATACTGGCCAAATGTGCAGGAAACATCCATACTGGTGTGCCATTCCTATTTACCACAAACTGAGGTACAGAGAGCTTATGTGCCTTCTTAAAGGCCAAAGTAAGTTTATTGCAAAACAGCAACACTAGGACTTTTGTCCAAATTTTCTCAGTTTCTGTGGTTAATGTAATTCCCAGTAATTTTCTTCTTTTTTTTTTAATTCACAAAATGCTATGAATAAATCATATGCTGAATTTATCTTTCATGTATTTATTTACTTTTGGGCACATGTTGTGGCATTAACAGTAGACAGCACTGGAGACTCTTAATTGCCCTAGCAGGTGAGCAAATGGTAATTGCAGAAGCTTCCAGGACTGACTTTTGTATTAAGATCTCTTCCCTGTCGCTTCCCTCTCCAGTTGTAGAATACTGATTTTTTCCATTTTCCATTACTATGACTTCTTACTGAAGGCAGGGAGGTGCCATTGCAACTAATGCTGCTGTGAGGACTGTCTGGCAGCTGAGAGACTGATGAGCCCATCACTCTCTTCCTAAGTGGAACAATCTTCCAGCACTGCAGGAGAAATTCTCACGCATATCTAAGAGGAGGTGTGAGGTCTGCCCTCCTGTTTGTACCCAGAAATGGCTACACCAGCTTCTGGAGGGAGGGGCAGAAGAGAGTGCACCTTTGAAATTTACCACCCAAGTGCAAAATGAATGAAAGAAACTTGAATGCAAAATTAATTTTCTCATAACAGCTATAGGAAAAGAATACAGCTGCTGATAAATGCTTGTGTTTTGTAAGTGGAGCGTTCTTTGTCAGCTCCATGTTTTCAGCGATCAAAATCTCGGGAGAATTGCTGTGAATTGATGTGCTCAGGATTTTTAGGAGCTATGCTTTTCCTTACACTTGCTTCTTTCCCTTACGTTATTTATGTGAGGTTAGATATACACATTATTTCAACCCCAGGAGAAATAGGCCAGCTCATTTCAGCATTTCAAACTAGATGAGAAGGAGACTAGATAGTTTAGATACTATTTTATGTCACGCACATTAAAGATTCTCCTGAGATAATGAATCTGTCAGTGTTTTCAGAGGGGGATACAGAACATTATTTTTGTATCAGAAACTTCCAATAGAAAATCAGAACTGTCTTCTTAAAATTAAAACAAAATTGATGTGTACTAGAATCTGTACAGTAGAGACGAGCTTATTTGCTCCAAATGCAGTACAGGGTTATCCTAACTGCCACCTTTCCCAGGGTCCTGGCATACAGCCTTTGAGACCCTCATCTGAGGCAGTACAGACAACTGCAGGGGCATCACTGGTCACTGCTGGCTTGGGTGGAGTGAAGCCTGGAAAGTGTGGGGAGCTCCTCAAGTCCCATCACTCAGTGAGTTAGAAAAAGAAAAGCCCAGATGCCCAAAGAGAATGGGAAGTGCTGCCTCAATTAAGCTGATTTTACATGTGCTTTTCCTGTTCTCTGAAGATATTTCAGTTAAAAAAAAACAGATCAAAAAATGAAACAAAGTTCAGTATTTTAATTAGGATCAGTCTATCAAAACATGAACAAAATGTTCATGTTCTCTTAAATACAGACACTTTTGGTAAGGAGTCACTCTGACCTCACTCTGCAGCCTGCACTGGTGGGATAAAGAAGCTTGAGGCAAAGAGTTTGCATTTTATTTCTTTTTGAAATGAAGCAGGAAGTCTCCCTTTTGTGGATATGAGTTCATGAGACACCTGGGCTCCTGAGACCTTTCTCAAGCACTTGAGCTCTCTTATGTAGAAGTAGACCTGAAGTTTTGGCAGCAACTCACAGCTTAGAAGGTATGAACAGGTGAGATAAAATGTTTAAAAATACTAAAATTAGTATTTTTTTAATTTGCAAGATGTTAGAACTTAATCCATTCAGAAAATCTCTGGAAAATGGAAGAGTGAATTTGCAGTAAAGGTACAAAATCTTGGCCGTGATATTATCAAGGAAAACATCAAGTCCATATTTTCTAAGCACAGTTGAGAAATCCTGTTGCTTGTGTAATTTTGCGGATTACAGAAAAAGGTATAATTTTGCACTGGAAAGCTTGTGGGCTTATTAACTAAGTCATTTCTGTCTTACTAAATTTGCAAAACTAAGAAACTGTGCAGTACCAGCTTGCCTTATTCAGTAATTTAAAGTTTATAACTCCTGATTAAAGTCACCGGATCAGCAGCATGCGTTGTTTCTTAATTTGTTAAGATTATTAATGACCAGTATGCAGGCATACTAGACTGCATGCTTGTTCTGCACTTGAGCCTACATCAAACACATTTTCCATGTGCTGAGATGCTGTGGCTGACAGAGCGAGACCTGTGCGCTGCTGGCATTTAATTTATTCCCTGAATTGGTATGAGTCACCTAGCAAAGCAATAGGAACATTCTCAGGAACAACTCTATTTTTAGAAGATAACAGTATACCAAGAGTAGCTAAAGAGATGCACTTCCATTTAATCAATAAACTGTTAATGTGGAAAGTTTTACCCAGCTGGCTGTATTATGAAGAATTGAGAGAATACGTATTGTGGCTCTGTGTGCAGTGCTGCACAGGCAGAGAATTGTAAGCATCACAACTCTGAAACCAGGGCCCTTTCTTAATTAAACACTATGTTTTATTTCGTTGATGCTGATTTTTACAGTATTTTGTGGACTATGAGAATCATGACATTCGGGTTCAAGTGAGAGTATAAATCCATGATGTTAAGTCCCGTGGGAGCTGCCTATCCTAATGCACAGTTCGTGCCGCACTGTTCTGCCACCAGACAGACATGGGAACTGCTGGGAACAGGCATGACTGTTAAGCAGGAAACACCTCTAAAGCTGCAGACATCTTGAGAAAGGAATTTGGACACCCAGTGCCCATTTATTTTTAATGGGATGTAAATCCGTGAATTTGTAGATGTCTCTGATAATCTCATCCTTGTTCATATAGGAACTCTACCGAAAAGTATGGCCAATTGCTTGTGCTGGAATTACTGTCATTGGTTTTATTTGAGGGGAGAAGGAAGGGATTGGATTTTTTCAAACATGTGCGAAACGGGACTGGCCTGGAGCAGACACCTCCTGAGGAGATTTTTAAAAGAATTAGGGTGTAGAACATGGAGCTCTTCTGAAGACTTGAATTTGCAAATCATGTGGTGTCACCTTGGAGTGACATTTTATACTATGACATTCATTGCTACTCTAGCTTCCTAGTGACTGTATAAATTGCTTCTGCAAGCAGAAATTTACTGCATATATGTGATGTAGCTCTCTTGAATTCGTCCCTCCATCACTCCTCCAACTCCTCCCCAAACCAGATGTTGCTATGAAGTGATATGTCATTTGTTCCTGAACTTTTCTTAATGATTGTGGTGGCATTTCTAATATTTCTTAGAGGCAAGTGCAGCAGCTGCCACCATAATTGTTTTACCAAGTCAATAAAATATGTTTTACGCAAAAAAAAAAAAAAAACAAAACCCAACAAAAATCCAGCTATGATTTCCTAATTATTGCTTCCCTTGTTCAGCTCCAGAGCTGGATATTCATTCTGGTCAACCTGAATATTCTCCATTCTTAGATCCCCAGACAAGCCCTTATGCAGACCCATCATACTTAAGACAAGTGGATGTTCTATGAGGCATATTTGGGCTTCCTTTCTGCTGTAGCTGGCTTAAGATGAGATTTGTCATTCTGATTTATTTGTTGGAGTTTTTTCTCTTCTTTTTTTTTTTTTTTTCCTTTCTTTCATCTGATTCTTCTTCAGTGGATTCCTAGAAATGGATTCAAGTATATTTTCCAGCTACCCTGTAGTGTCTCTGGGCTTTATTTTCTTTTGATTTCTGCTGAAGTAGTGAAACAAAATTAAATTGTCTTATACATGCTTTCTACTATAGACAAAGATCAAGTAAGATGGAAGACAGCTCATACTTTCTTTAACCTTGGTCCCGCTCTTTCTTCATTCCTTGCATCTTAAGCATATGATATACTCCAAGCTAGTACTGAATTTCTTTCATTAATCACAACACTTAATTTTTATAAAATTTATTTTTAATATCACAGCATAGATTCTCAGTAATTTTCCTTATGCTTTTGAAAAATCGAAGTTGTTAATTTCAATCACTGTACTTTTATGCAATTAGCTGCTGTGAAAATAGTTTTGTCATCTGTTTTAAAGAACAAAATAACAATTATCTCTGCAGAGCAGTCATAGATACTCAGAACTTGTGATTCTGGCATGACTTGCTGAATTGGTCATGGTTCATTAGGTCATGGTTTGAGGAGCTGCAGATGTTTGGACATGGAGTTTTAATTTCATAGTATTGTAGAAACATAGAATCATAGAATGGTTTGGGTTGGAAGGGACCTTAAAGATCATCTAGTTCCAATCCTACTGCTATGGGCAGTGAAACCTTCCACTAGATCAGGCTGCTCAAAGGCCCGTCCAGCCTGGCTTTGAACACTTCAGAGATAGAGCATCCACAGCTTCTCTGGGCAACCTATTCTAGTGCCTCACCATTTCCACAGTAAAGAGTTTCTTTATCTAATCTAAACCTACACCCTTTTAGTTTAAAGGTATTACCCCTTTGTGGCGGTGCACTTCTCTCCCTTCTCCAGGCTATTCTGTGGCCCCAGGAGCTGCTGACTAGGCCTCAGGACCTCAAGTAATGAGTTGAGCAGTTAAGCACGCCTTAACTGTACCAGTAGCTCTTTACTTGGCTAAGGCAGAGAATGGCACTGTCTGTACTGGAACTCCCATTGACTGGTCAAAGCAGGGGAGAAGAAAGGAAACAGTTATCCATTAACAACCCCAGAATGCTCCTACTGGACATAGCCCGAGTGGTAACCCGAGTGGAACAATACGTGGTTCCTGGAATTCTAGAGAAAATTACTAGTTCAGATTGCAGTTGGGATGGAAATTGGCTGATGACTGAAGCCAATCATCTCACAGCCTTAGAAACAGCAGTTCTGAAGTGAGAGCCTTCTGATCTCTCCTGGACCGCAGCAGGCTGCGACCACCATCTCCCTCTGAGCGGGACGCTGCTCAGAGTTTGCAAATCACGTGAGTTTGTGATACGAGGAGGACCATCGCGGAAAGTCAGTGACAGGGCCCGGGCTGGTACCCCTGCTCCTTGAGGTTCAACCCTTTGCCTGTTAAGGAATGCAAAGGCAATTAATCGTATTTCAGTGACTTTGAGGGCAAACATTTAGTAGGTATACCTTTGCTGTAATATATATCGTGCAAGCTCGAAGTAGTTAGGTTAATAAGTAATTTTTGTGATTTAAAACAAATTTCATTGGTTTGCTGCTAAAACCTTGTAATACTGTGAACTCTCTCTCTCCCCCCTCCCTCCCCCACCCCCCGATCCAATCTGTTGTCCAAGTCTGAAATTAGGAATAGATCCAGCCACACATAAACTCTGTGAGAGTTTGGAAAACAAAAGGGTCTCTTCTGAACCTTGTGGCTCAGCAGAAGGGTCTCCCTTATTCTTTCCCCACTTTCTGTCTCTTTCCCTTTAGACATAAAATATTGACTAAGTCTGAGACTAAGACTGGATTCAGCCACACCTGAAATCTGTGAGAGTTCAGAAAGCAAGGGTGGGTCTGCTCTAAACCTCTTGACTCAAAGGAAGGATCTCCTTTACCCTTTTATACCTTTGATATTTATAAACTGTTTCCAACTCTATTCTAACTTGATTTATCTCTGTGCATTTGCTCCATGTAATATGTGATAGAGCGAACCTTGCCATTGAATCTTGTGTAGTTGCATTTCCACAAATTCGTATTAAACCTATTTAGCTTAAACTCTTCAGTGGTAACTCATGAAGTGACCTGACCTAACCACTCCTTTCGTGACATACTTGTCCTGTCATTTCAGGCCCTTGTAAATACCCCTCTCCAGCTTTCTTGTAGGCCCCCTTTTGGTACTGGGAGGCCACTATAACGTCTCCCTGCAGCCTTCTGTACGGTAAATGACCCCAACTCTCTCAGCCTGTCTTCACAGGAGAGGTGCTTCAGCCCTCTGAAATGCAGAAGCTGTAACTGAAATGGTTTGAATTTTTAGAAGGGCCTTTGAAGACTTAGAGATGTGACTTTGATATGTTTGAGAAAAAATAATTACAATGAGCAATGATGTCCAGTTTTATTTTAGCATGCTTGTGAAGCATTCAATCTGTACAATCATCTAGATTTTTCCAAATTCAATCAGATAATAAAATGTCTGGAGCCAGAAGAGACCATTGATTCTTACTTTGTCTCTGGGGAAATGAGTGTCTAGTAGAAGATTTTCACTTCATTTGGCTGCTGTAGGCTCATCCAGATGATGTTATTTGAATTTACACTAGAATTGAACCTGATACTGAAACAATAAGATGGTTGTTCAAATTAAAAAGAGATAGAGTATCTGGAAAATTTTATTTTATTACAATAAGAAAAATACCTGTAAAGTGAAATTGCTACAAGAAATGCAGACACTTCAGAAAAGAAAGAAAGAAAAAAAAAAAAGATACTGAATTTTACCTTGAATCTTCTAGGCTTAAAATTCTAAACAGTAATCCTGAGAATTTATGACTACATCATCTTGCATATCTCAAACCAGCATTTCCTTGTTCCACAAATACTGACTTTTTTCTGGTATTGATTAGTCTTTTCTGTTTCTCATATTGAGTGACTCATATTCCTTGTTTATATCTACATCTATCTCACTGTCTCAGGACATGAAGTTTAATTCTGTAACATGTGGATATGTTCTCTTGCAAATATGGCAGTGGAGTTTAGAAAGCGATGTTTACCCATGTCAGCTAAACAAAAGCACTCTGAACTCTCTATGTTCAATGGACTCGGTGGTAAAAAACATCCAACCCAAAATACGCTCTGTAAGATCTCAATGTTCTTACAATATATGTCCATATGTAATTTGTTTTAGTGATGAATTTATGTATGTCAGAAAATTGGGATAAACTCAGACACATGATTTATCCAATGGCTAGCTAATCCAGGGTAAGTGCAAGAGGCCCCCAGGAAAGGAAACTGGAAAGTATTGCCCATGTTAACAAATTAGTGATGTTATCTTGCCTTCTCAATTTCTTCAGTTATCCTGATTTAGTTTTGATGATTCAATTAATCAAAGAAAATGTCCCCCTTTAAAATTTGCTGGTTAGCCTCTTATTCACTGATGATAGTAAAAAGGACTAGGTTCCATTTTCTGCATAACAAGTAGTAGTGTGTTTCTTTGGTTTTGATCAGAGTTGTGACGCAGTGAATGCTGGGCTACTATTTGACATGTATTCCTTGTACTCTGAGGAATGGAAGTGCTATGGCCACTTTATATCAAAAAAGACTTTAGAGTTGTTGCCTACATTTTCACATAGTAGAATGTATAAGTTGTTTTATGTCACCTTTTCTGTGTTGAGCCTGGACAGAACTGTAGAACGCTGACTACCCCTATCCCGGCTACACATCCTTTGAACTTACCTTGAAAATCAAGCTTTGCCTGTCTTTTTCTGTGGGCTTTCATACTGTGAGGCTTGATCGGTCTTTCCTGATTGTTCAGATAACCATTCAGGTTATTCACATAACCTAGGAGAAAAAGGAAAAAAAAAAAAAAAAATTTGGACTGCTTTCATCCCTTTTTTTGAGAGGTCTTAAAGGAGTACTCAGAGATAAATGGACCAAATCTCGGAAGACACTTAATGAGGTAGATATTGACCCAGTTCAGTGGGAAAGAAACAAACAAACAAAAAAATTTAACCCAAAGCAACCATCCAAAAGAGAACATTCTCCAATAAGTCATTCAGGCCAGTGTTAGAGACAAAACTTTCTTATCCTTGTACCAACTATTAAATAATCCTTCACAGAGGTTAAATATTAAGTTTGCTTCTAGCAGTGCCATCAGTAATGTACAGCAGCATCTCTGTTTCAGTTATAAACAAGTCTTATATATCCAAAGTATTTTGGTGGATTGGAAGCTTAAAAACTCAAGCAGTAAACAAATTATTACCTAAAAATAGCTTCTACATTACATTAAAGAAAAACTTCATTGATGTTGTATGTCTCAAATCTTTAATTGGTCAGAAAGCAATATTGGTTAATTGGGGGGTGTGGGGTTATCAGTGTGGGCGTGCAGAGGAGGAGAGGGGTTTCTGCAGTAATAGCTGGCAGAAATGAAAAATAAACCTTGTAAAAGCCACACAGTGCATAATTTTGCATTTAAATAATTAGTTTTGAGACTGTCACTCTGGAGAAGCAACTGTTTCATCCAACCCTCCCGTGATCTGATTGTGTGTGATCATAAATCAGCCTTCCTGTCATCACCTTTTCCCAGGTAACAACTGGTTACAAAAAGATCAGTCTTTTGCTGGAAATACTTTCATTTAAGTGATTCATAGGATCGTGAATATTATGGGGGAAAGTTTACATTAATTTGTACAATTAATTTCGATTTTTTGAATCTCATTGGGATTCAGAATGAAAATAAATGTTGGAGTGAGTTGTGGAGAAGTTCCATTTCCTGGCCAGTCCTAGGATTGCCATCAGTTACTCACAATAACACTTCATAGCTTCTGGTAAATTTTCCTTACAACACTGGAAGTTTGGTGGAGCAAAAGCTCCAAAAACTGGAGTTTGGGGAAAGCAGATATGTTATGTGATTTGATCAGGAATAACACGAGAACAAGCTGCAAAACAGAGCTGCCATGGATGACTCGGTTGACACATGACCTCAGCTGAGAGATGAAAGTTAACAAGGAATTTCTTATTAAAAGCTTAAGTTTTGATCACTCCAAATGGGTAGCTGGGTGGTTCTGTTAAAAATTGTAATGGATTTATAGTTTTCAGTGGGCTAGGAGGAGAAGTGATGCAGTATGTGCTGGCATATACATAACACACATAGATTAGAACCAAGTGGGTGTAGGACAGGATAGTTAGGAATGGTTTCCCAGAGCACGTAACACGGGAGCAGCATAAAATTGTAGGCCAAGGCCTTCAACTGGTTTGCTGCTAAGTATTCATGAAGCAAGCAGGCTCATCAGGTCCGATAACGTGGACTTTTTAGGGGAGAGGTGGTTTTCCTTATGCAAAAATCTGTGGCAGTGATGGTATTTGTAAAGGATGAATATTTTCTTAGCTTGGATATTGCTGTGGTATTTTACGGTATTACAGATGTTTCAGGCAGCTCTTATCCATGATGAAGCCTCTCTCCTTGCTTATTTACATGGATTTTAGACTGTGCCTTTTCAAAATGGGGTCAAATATACAGAAAGACATATAGCAATTAGAGAAAAGCAAATATTAAAGTTTTCTCATAGTCTAAATATGACTTGTTTTACTGTTCTGATAACATCACAGTTCCTGAAATGAAATTGTCAGAATGAGGATCATAAGGGAGATTTAAAGGCATTCAGGCACTTTATGCCTCTTGAGTTAGCCACCTGAATATCCTAAAAAAGCTGACCTTCTCTTCAAAAAAGAGCTTCATTAAGCTCTAAACGCAATATGCAAATTGCCTCTATAACCTCTTCCTTTTTACTGTCTGATTATGCATAATGTAACAACAGGGCTTTGAGATTCATGCTGTGCTCTGTTTCTACTGGGCAATCCATATATATGCTCACGTTGCAAAACAGAGAGAAAGCTTTTTCTTTCCTCGTGTTAAGATCAGATCATTTAAACAGCAGTTGTCTGTTTTTTGAGAGGAAAAGGCATATTTATAATTTTGAATATAAACCTACTCAGATTGTTTCCTTCCATCCACCACATGCAACTAGAATGTATCAAAGTAAAAGATTCTCTTGAGAGAGTTAATAGCCATTTTGTCACAAAATCAAGTTAAACATTTAATGATGTTTACAAAAAGTTTATTTTAACATAAACATTTTGAAATAAACTATGCAAATAAAAGGTAATTTTGCGGAGAGTCATTTAAAAGAGCTTTTCTAGTCTTTCAGAACTAATGAATTGCTACCAATAAAGGCTAACACACAGAAATAAAAAAAAAGTATTACAGATTCCATATCAGGCTTTCCAAAGTCCACTGAAGTCAGTGAGGAGCTGCAGTTATACTTTAGTAAGCAGTATGTCAGTCTGAAGGGAGAGCAATTTGAGAAAAAGGGGTACCTGCTCCTTTAAATGGGATCAATTGAAACCCTTCCTTGCCCCTCCCTTCTTTCTTTATAGAGGCCAGCTGAGCTAAAGCCTAGGCAGTTTTGTCTCCACTCAAGTAGGCTGTAGAACAATGCATGAATTTCTCCTGACAAGTAATCAGTCTGGTTTTAGGATATGTTCTCTACCTATTTAACATTGTCCTTTTGGTGCATCCTGACTCCCATTTTTTGCACCTAGTTCATGCTCAGCTGGCAGCTGTTATCTCCAGCCCTGTTTTGAAACAGTTGTGCTAAGGTGAAATAACATAGTCCCATAACGGCGGTGATTTCTGCTCAACTGACTGCATAGGCTGGTATAAAAAAGGTAATTGCTTCCTTTAGTATTATTTATATCAGCTACCTCATATTTTAGAGAAATGGGATATGAACATTCAAGGGTAGTGTCTTGTGGTTCCCACTGTATATTCTTATAGTACAACCAGGTGAACGGCAGGTGTATTATGCAGAACGGCCTCTACGAGAATAAAACCATAATTGAAATGGACATTGATGCCACTGAACAATTTATCTTCCTTAAAAGCATTTTGCTTTACAAAAGAAGCTAATTTAGTCTGGGAAATTAAATTGATAGCCATGTGGGAACATTTGTCTCATTCACTTACGGAGCTGTATCATTAACCATGATTGTTTGATCAATATTTACAAAACAGTAGAATTTACTCAGTTGACAGATGTCAGAGTTCTGATCCTCGTTACTGAAAGTAACTGGGTTACTGGGTAACCTGCGATAATATCTACCTCCTTAGAGACTCAGAATGCTAATATGGTGTTAATAATGGATTTTTAAATACATAATACGGTCTTCTCCAATCTTGTAGTAGGCATGTAAAACCAGGAAAAACTTCCTAAATCAGTAATGCTAACAAGTACCAGATATGGATGTCTTGTATTGGCCTTACAGCAGTGGATAAAGCCTGGAGGATGCCACACCTACTACATATAACAGCCACACCTACTACATATAACAGCTAAAAAAAACCATACCTGTATTCTCAGGTTATGTGTGAATCCTAGCACAGAGTGTGCTTCAGAGAAGGAGATACTTGGGCAGTTACATGTGTACTGCAGGGTTTGCCTGTGCTTCCCTCCTTAATTGTGCCATATTACTAGTCTTGTTTCAGTTTTACTCTACTTCTTTCATGTCTGTTTTGCTTTTTAATCTGTAGAAACTGATGTGAAAGACCTGTAGAAGCCAAACTCATGACAAATCTATTTTAGACCAGTACAAGAAATCATTCAGGTCAAAAAAACTTCCTGTATGTTCATACTTAAATAATACAATATTTTTCTCTGAATCATTTTATTAATTTCAATCCATTCATTTCATTAAAGCTTTCCTTCATTCCTGCAATCTATGTTGTCATGTATTCAGCTGTACATTCTGTGAATCGTGACTGTAAACCACTTCGAATGACTTAACTGGTCTCAGTTCAGTACTACCCTATTTTAGGCAGAGTCTTTCTTTATCAAGTGCCTAATACAGAGAGAAGTTTTGCCTTCCTCCCTTCTCAAACAAAATTCATTTAATAAGAACCTTTCCTTTTATCACGGTTTTAGAAAGTTCTTTGTAAGATTTATCACTGTCAACACATTGGAGTCTGGGTACTGCTAAGAGGTGTGGTATACTGTATATTCACAGTAAATCATAACAGTATATTTTGTCAAATATCTTTATATAAAGGAATTTGGAATAGTCACTATTAAAAATGCCTGTATTCGTGGTGGAATCTGAGCTGCAAAAATTGGTACTGTATTGGATCTGGATGTGGGAATTCAGAGGAAGGAGCTTTGTTCGCTTCTGTTACAGACAGGAAGGCTGTCTGTCTCACTTGGTAAAAATCAGTGTTGTATCACTGAAGCCATTAGAACAGTGATGATTTTGTTAAATGTTTTAATAGAAGTGAGCACCCTGTTTAAACAACATGGTTTGTTGGTTTTTTTTCTGTGAATCCTGATTATTTTCATTACTTTCATATTTTTTAACTGTCATGTGTGCAGCTTACATTTTCCCTGAATTAGCATGGGTGTGGGGGGAAAAAAAAAAGTTTCTTTTGACGTAAATGGAAATTATTCCTGAATTTCTCTGGCTACACTGGCATCAAATTTTCATTCTTTATTGATTCTTACAAATTTTGGTGCCTCCTTGCTCTCTCTCTATGCCCCAACTGCTCCCACCCCACCCCATTAATTGTGGATTTTTTTCTTGTAAGCTTTTCTGCATCTTGGTCTGGTTTAAAAGAAGGTGCAGTTACTTCTGAGTGACAGGCAACACAGGAGTAGTTTCCTCCATTTTCTTTTTTCCTCACTTGCCTTCTGCAGTTAAAATAATATATTTTCCACTTACATAATGTTATGTTTTTCTTAAACCAACATGCACAAACATGTAAGAAACAAGTAACTTGGGTAGCTGTCATTGGGATTTAAAATCAGAAGTGTGACTGCATTAGGCAAAATATGTCTTTCTTTTCACTGCATTTTCCATTTTACTGCATTTCTCGTATTTTAAGTACTTTTTTTTAAAGTATATACTAATCTATTAACCAAATATTGTGATGCTTTGAGATGGCCAGCCATCACAGTAGGTATAATAGGTCCATGTCTCCTGTAAGGAGTCATACCAGTTTATGTGAGCTGCAGGTCTTGGTTTTGGGGGAGGATAGATCATGCCTTTTAGTGGTATACAGTGATTTTACTGACACCTGATTCTTGCTTCAGCATTTACTGAGTATTTATCATGCAAATGTCAAATGTCAGGTCTATAGAAGTATTCCACTGTGCGCAGGGTATGGGAGCAAGGCACCTGGCCTCTCATCCAACTCCCTCTCTCTAATTAGTAAATGAGAAGGTGAAATGGAGCCGGATTGCTGCCTGTTACTCACGTGTTCATGCTCTGCTGTTTCAGACCAGGAATTGAAAGCGTAACTCCTCTCTGTAACCTGTTTAATCTAGGGCCAGGATATTGAGCCTAGCATGAAGATGATTCCTTAACTCTCTTGAATGAGAAGTCAGCCCCAGCTGAAATCTAGCCTTTCGTATCTTTTGGGTTAAATCATTAAGATTGCTTGAGGTGGTAGTTATGTAAGAATACAGCTCTATGCTGTCTTATACTCAAATTCAGTCTCTAGGTCAGGGTGCCGTGAATAATCAACTCTAGGATTTCTAGGTAAATGGATTGCCATATGTTTGAACCTGTGACTTTAATGAAAGTGGTCAAATTGGTGCTTCTGAGAAGTGTATTTCTTTGATTTCATTCTATTCTGCTTGGTCCTGGCTTGAAAGTAGGAAAATAGAGACAGACATGGTGATAGATTTGACAGCTGACCTATTACTCTCCAAGAAAATGATGCCATGATGGGCCTTCTCTAATAAGAATTCAGAAGGTATTAATGTCGCTTTCAATCTAACAAATGTTTGACCTTTATTATGGTCTTGCAGAAATGATAGCTGCTCATATTCGCTCTTCAGTTTTAAATGCACACTGAAAAATGTTTAAATGTGGAAAGCCCACAGATTAAAGGCAAGTTCAAGAAATTGTTTCGGACTTCAGGCATTTTAATTAATTTATGAATGACAGAATAAGCTGGCTCATGTTGATGGTAGCAATCTAAGGAACTAAAAAATCTGTTTCATAAAGCTACAGAGAAGGTTTTCCTTCCTTTGGAAAGCTACGTTATATGCCTGTGCAGATTTTCATGGGTGTACTTTCATTCCAGGTTCTGGGAAGAAAGCCAGAAATTTAATCCCATTTTGTAAGTGATTGTGGCCAAATTCTATTCCCAGAAAATTAAATGAGAGTTCTGTGATGGAGTTCAAAAGAATTGGGAATTGACCTCTATCTAATGTCTTTCAGAATAATTTATTAAAACTATTTCACTTTTTCTACTATTGCATTGCCAATACAAATTTGTGCATTGGGTTTCAGACTCTGGGGCAGAGGGGGAAGGCAGCTAAATAATGACTGAAATTCCACTTATGTTTGCTTTATGCTTATTTGATATTGCTCCTAAAAACAATTCAATGCCCAAGTTCATGACATTATAGAAAAATGTTGTAGAAAGGACTGTATCTGCAAAGATGTGCTAAATAAAAGAAAGAGCTTGAAAAACATAACGCCCTGGTCTCAGCAAGTCAACGTGTAAGCCTAGATCCAAACAAACCCTGCAGCACCAGAGCTACAGAGGGAGTTTAAACTCACCCTTAAAGTAGAACATGTTGTACAAGGAATGCTTAAAGGATGGAGTGAGTTTAATATTAAATAGCAGGTTTTATAATACATTGCATTGCCTTTTATTAATATCCTCAGCTGTACAATTCCACCTTGCTCTCCTGTTTGAAGTCTCCTTGAGCAATTTCTTAAGCTTGTTAGAACTCGTTGCTTTATTGAACTTCTGTGATTAAGTATTTAATGTGATTAGCCTTTTGTCTTGAATGCTTTCCATGGCAGAGTATAGTTGTTCTACCCATGCAGCTTTTGCCTGCGACACCCGCGTGAAAATCTCATTAATGCTTATGGAGTCACTCATACTTAGCAGGTAGCTAGGTATGTAACAAATTCCTTAATACACGGTCAATAGTGTTATAATGAATGGTTCCTTTAATGAACAGGCAACTCTCATTCTTTTAGATGAGGATTTTCGAAGTTTTGAGAGATTAACTAAATTTCAACAGTGCTTTTAAGATAATGAGGCACCTAACTTCCTTGTGTACACATAGCAAATCCTTGCTAAGTTTTGTCTCTTAGATTTGGGTGCAGAGAGGGAAGAGAATAAGAGGGTTGGGTTTTCCCAACTTTTTCATTGTTTTGGAGAATTGCTAACCGTGAGTCAATTGTATAGTATTAGCTGGTTTAGCTCTTTCTCTTGGCTTGTCAGTTAAAGAGAAGTGTGAGTATGGCTTAGGAAGAAAGTAGAATTTCAATCAAGCTAGTTTTATGGTTGGCCTCAATGTTCTTAAAGGTCTTTTTCAACCTAAACTATTACGATCTTCTAAAAGCATTCTTCGGAAAACCTGTGTCAAGGAGTAGTTCAAGCTTCTTTGCGAAAAGGGATAGACTGTGTGACTTGATGGCATTTCTAGTTTTATTTTCTAACATATGTTATATTTTACAATATTTTACTATATTTCAGTTTCTAAATATAATGCATTAATGTAAATGCATTAATCTCTACAGTAAAAATCCGGGGAGAAAGCTTACAGCAGTGAACCGATTCCTGAGCTAGCTGTCTAATGTCATAGGCAGGCAAACTCTCCCTCTGTTCTTTGACTACAGAGGGGCATTTGTTAGATGAGACAAACCCATTCCTAATGGCCCTGCATCATTCAGGTACACCAGTAATCTTCCTCAGTTTTGATGGTAGTACTTAACGATGGAAATCTGCCCAGTTGTGGGGCTTATGGAAGAAGTTCTGGTACCTAATTCAACTATTTCTTGAAGTTTTTATAGAACGAGTTATGATTTGTCTTAACATCCACAGAGAAACTAAACAGTATAGGTTAGCAGTTTGGGGGTTTTTGAATTGCAATTGACAGGGAAGCCAAGGAGAAAACCTTTAATTTTTGAAAACTGATGCTTTTCTTCACAAGTTTTTTTTCCTAGACTTGTCAATATTAGCATATTAATACTGGGTTTCGATTTTTTATTTATTTATTTTAACATAAACAAATGCCATTTCATTGCTATATTTAATTAAAAACCCTCAGTGGTCTGGACAAAGTCTCTGAGTTTGTGAGAATTGTGCTATTCAGTCACACAACAAAAATTCCCCATAGAAGATAGTGTTGTTTAATGTTTATTTTTCTGTCATTTGGGGTACCAGCTGTGTATAAAACAGAAATGCTCTACTTCAGAATTATTCCAGGATTCATCCTAAGGATTTGGTTCCTTAAATCGGCAAGTGCCGACTTAGGACAGTGCCACATACTATTTATGTGAGTTCGTTATTTATCAGCCTGTATTAATTTACAGCTTAGCTGTCCGTTTCTCCAGTGTTTCTTGCAGCCTTCCCTGCAAAAGGTTGATTATGAGGTTTTTAGTTTCTCAGCTGTGGGAACATACATTCAGAGACATCTCTGTGTCAAGAATAGGATTTCTGGCGAAAACCAAAGAGATCTATGCCAAATCGATAGATAAATGGAGGCTGATACGGAGAGCCTTTATTTGAGGAAACCAGTCTCAGAGTCAACATAACCTTCAATCTTGAGCACTCATTTATTAGATTTGCTTTTATTTCTGTCTATCCTTTCATCTACGCACCCACAAAACCCTTTGAAAGACCTTGGCTTTGCTGTAATGTGCAAAAGAAAGCTTTTTAAAAACTTCATTTTGTGAGAGTGTGGAAACATCTGCCAATTAACTTTGCTCATGCTAAATAATGAGGGTCTTAGTGAAGGCTGAGGTAAAGTCCTGCATGGTGATGAGAAGGCATGATAATTGGGCCCACGGTAAGAAATGGAGCACATATGTGATGCTCAACTTCGAGCATTTGCTTACATCCTCACTGAATTAGTAGTAATACTGATATGACTTTATTTAATCACACTTCATTGCATTGCTGAATCATGTTTTTTAGGTACATAGAATAATTGAAGATAATCACTTTGACCTATTCCTACCTTGGGAAAAAGTTTTTGGAACTAGGCTGGAAATTACATTGAAAAGGAGGGGAAATGAATTTTGAGAGTTTTTGTCTATTTTGACTCGTTTGCCTGTAACCATGAAAAGCATCTATTTACACTCTTCGGTAGTTTTATGTGAGTTATAACTGCCTCAAAGTGGGATATGTTTCATTTTTGTCACCATTCTGAGTGAGTGTATGAAATCTAGGCTAAACAATTAAATCCTGATGGAGCTGGTTTTTGTGAGGCAAACTCATCTATCAAGTTGAAATAAGTAGTAAAATAGCAGAGACTAATTTTTTTCAAAACCGAGTTTCAACAATATCTTATTTTCTTAGTTCAGAATGAAATATTTAGATTGTTGCAATATAAAAGTGTATTTCAACTTGAATATACATTTGAATTTTTGCAACAGAAAATGCCAGTAGCTTAATAACAGTATTGAGAGGAATTTTATTTACATTGAGTTAAACGTTTTTGTAAACTCCATGTTCTTCACAAAAAGAACTTTATCTTAGCTCTCCCCTTTTTTTTGGAGGAGAGGGCAGTTTCTGATCTTACTATGATTCATCAATCTTAGGTAACTTTTTTCAGTCAGGTTTCCATACAATTAAAAAAAGGTCAGCATGACACATCATTTAGTGGTGCGACTGAACACGGTAGTGGCAACTCTAGCATAGTGCTGCAAGTTGATGTTATTTTCAATAAAAAAGTGAGCACATCTTTTAGGAATATTGCTTACAAGACTGAAGTTGTTTCAGGACTCTATCATTGCATTAGTTGAAATCAAAATCAGTTCTGAACAGAAATTCAGGTATGCAAAGTCCTGTTTCATTGTCATCTGTTTGGTGGAGGCTGTGTTTGGACTGTCAACAGACTTACATAAATACAAGTGACTCATAGTTACATTTTGGGCTCAGGCACTGTGTACTTGCAAATACTTACAGGATGCTACTAGAATCCTTGGTGTATCGCTGTGTCTGTGTGGCTGTTGGTGACATGTATGCACTGATTCTTAATATGCTCTGTTTATAAATTGCAGTTTCTAAATATACTGTGCTGTAGTGAAAAGCTCAAACAAAGCTTCTCATTACAGCTCAATATAATTAGGTCACCATATATATAGTCTTAAAAAATTATACCAGAAGTGTGAAATGATATGTCCTTCATTCTTTAAATTAGCCTGCTTGTACTATTGAATGTCGTCTGCCTCAACAAAGTTTTCTTAGGGGAAAAAACTTTGTATTTCCTTAGGGACATTTGGAACGAAGCAGTTAATGCTGTCCACTTAGCAACGTACAGTGTCATTGATTACATATTGTGGGTGACACTTTAAAAACGAATTGATTTGCGCTTCCATTTTCAAGAGCAGGAATGTGTGTGTTCATCTGTTTGTCTATATATAGATAGACACACCTTTTTTTAAAAGGTACTTAATTTTAAAAGAAAATCACTTAGAACTGAATTTTGATGTGATACCAAGCATAATGTGTGAAAACCAGATTGTGTAAAGTCTTAGGAGTAAAGCATGAATACATGCTAAGATTTTCTGGCTTCATTGCAAACCTGAAATGGTTCCAATGTTTTGTCAATTTTGCATGTGTTTTCTGAGTAAAGCAGAACCTGAGCTTAATTGCAGTTGATTATCTCAATGTTAGAAATCACGTGCCCAGCATGGTGCTGGGCTAATTCGAAACAACTCTATAAAGAAGCAACCTTTATGTACTGTCACTTCTGCATAAAGATTTGAATAAAATATGACTTGAAAACAGGAATAGAAAAAGAGTTGCTGCTTCTAAAACAGTAAGGACTTTAAAGATTGTGAGTCTCTTTCATATTAAAAGTCCATAATCTATCAAAATTTGTGTCTCTCTTGAAAGTAGGAAAGGAGAGTTTGAACAAGGAGATATTGCTTCGGTTTGCTCAAAGGAAACTTCATTTTAATTAAAATCAAATTACTTTCTATTTGACTAATATAAATATTGGAGGGAGGAAGATACCGGAAGGAGGTAACAAAACGTTACTAGCTCTGTTTTCTTCAGAATGTACAAATAATACTGATTTGGACACCTTTTATCTTGCCCCAAACCAAGTATTCAGTAAAAGATCAAAGAGATAGGAGAAATTGTGGACTTCTTGTTTTTCATGCTCAAAGTAAACTTTTGATCTTTCCACTTCAGTTAAAGCTGGAATTGCTAAGAGAGAAAGTGTAAGTGAAAGGCTTGCCATGTTAGGGCAGTTCCAAAGCAGCCAAATTTAACCTAAAATGTCCTAAGTTCTGCTTTCCTTTGAATTTTAGCACTGAAATGCTTACTCAATGGGACAGAAGCTGTCTACAGATGACACCTCTCCAGAGCAGGTGAGCCATTTGCCAAGCACTCTGCCCCTGTCTTTGAGGTGCTGAGCTTTCTGACTCCCACTCCCTCGCAAGTGAGTTGAGTTCTTTCAGCATTATTTGCAATGGGAGTACTAAACAGAGAAGGTAGGCGACAGCAAGGTTACGTCTTGCTCTCTATTTCAGGTTTCTCAGAAGGAAACAAATACGACTAATGGAAATATCTGTAGTGTCTTAAGAAGAAAAAAAAAAAGAGACAGGGCTACCCCTAGGATTAAGCTCAAGACTGAGGAGGAAACAATCCTGCCATTCTTGTGAGTACCTGCTTGATAGCTATGCTCAGCTGTGGGGACTTGGGCAAACAACTGCACCTCCTTGTTCTGCTTTTCTGTGAAATGAAGGTGGCTTTTCCTAGTGCTTTAGATTGGTAGTCAGAACCATCTATGCAAGAAAACTGGGTATATTAAAATATGCCAGAGTAGGGTACAGTTGGGTAAATGATGTGTCTGAACAGTAGTAAGCTCTGAATGCTTGTTCATTTAACCAGTAAAATTGCATCCACACTAGAAAGATTTCACAGCTTTGGTTATGTTTTTGGATTAATTAAAGCAGTAAAACTTTCTAATGTAGATGAGCCCTTGTTCATCTCATTTCTTTCCTTCCAGCATGCAGTCTTTCAGATCTGCAATGTAATTCAGATGCCCTTATTTTCTAATTTTTGCATACAGCTTAGTAGGGCTCCTAATGACTTCACCCAGTCTTGTGTTAACTTCTGCCTTGCCATTTTTACTTCATGACTGCACACCCATTATAAATCAGCTCACGCTACAGCTCTTCTTGGAAGCACATTTATTTAGGCTCTGTGGCTTTCAGGCATGGAGGGGTTTTATTAGCCGATTTGGTACAGTACAATCGGCATTACCATTGAGATGGTCTTATTTATGCTCTGATTGTGACCCCAGGTGTCTGGTATGCAAACAGGTGCTCAGATACCTCTTCTGCTGTAACAGAATTTGTGTTCTGTCCACACAAGCACTTTTACTGAGGCAATGAGTATGATAGATGGTCCTGACGTGTAGGGCGAGTAGTGTCAGCGTATTTATAAAGGCTTCTTCTTTCCAGTCTTCCCCCTGCCACTCTTTTGGCCAAAATATGGAGGCTTTGAAAAAGATAACAAGTATCATGCTTTTTATGTATGGGTACATAAAAGATGAGAGTGCAAGATAGAAAGGGACAGTAATGCAAACTATACGCATGAGGAGGTGCTGGAAGAGGTATGTGAAGTGGTAATGTATCATGTATTTGCTCATCTTCAGTGGGCTGCTGTTTTCCATGCTTGCCATTATACTTAAAGTCCCTGTCAAGTTAGAAGCATGCAAAATAACATTTTTGCTGCACCCTGTTGTATCAGTTGAGTAGCATAAAATAATTTTTCAGGACATGGCTTGGTATTGAAGCAGTCTCTGTGCCTCTCTGGACAGGCTTCCAATTTCCATAAAAGATAAACACTGGAGTAGGAATGGCAACCCTAAGAATTCTAAGTTTATGATTAAGGTCTACAAATCATAAAGCTGTATTAAAATCAGAAAATTTTAAAATTAATAATTCTCTTTTACTTGGACCTTTGGGGCATACATTTTGATAATTTTAAATATATTCTCTACCATCATGAAAACTTTAATCTTTCCTTTCACTTCTTTAAAAAGAAAAGTCAATATTTTCATAAAATGGTCTATTTGGAGACCTAATGAATTACAACAGCCTTCCTCTTAAATCACAAAACTGCAAGAATATTGAAGCATTAAAACAGTATTTAAAAATTTTAACAGTAGAACTTGTACGATGAAGTAATACCAATCAAAGTAATTATTTCTACAATTTAATGATACAAAATGAGCTAGGTTGAAACCTGAAGCTGTTGACCTAACTATACTCTGGCTTTTGTGCTATGTGACAATGGAAGAGTCAAACAGAACTCCGCCCTCTGGTATTGTGCTGCTGCTGAAAACCTGTGGATGTCTTTGTAATGACTTAGGAAGCTTATGCATATGCTGGTTTATGGTATAATTCCTAAGGCTATATTGGGTCAATGAAGTGTTTAATGTATGCATATGTTTGGCTGATTTAATAACAATCTGCTGAGAAATAAATGAGAAGGTGAGACCCTGGCTGTTTATAGACCTTCATGGGGAGGTACTGTTGGTTTAACAGTTTACTGTTCTTAGTTTAGTCACAGTTACTGATTGTGTGATTGTCACTCAGTGAAATTGCAAGGGAAAATATAATTTAAATCATTTTACAGATTAGTCAAAAAAACCCCAACCAACACCAACAAACTCCACTCCCTCATAAATATATTTGGATTTAAAAGACAGTGCATTAATTATTCATCCTCCTACGCCTCACCAGACCCAGGAGAATCATAAACTGATGTGCAGGATACAGCAGCTCAGGCCTTTTGCCTCCTTGGAGAGCACCACAGAACTCCCTGGGAAAGATGCAATCGCAGAAAGCACTCAGAGGCAAGGTTAATCCTGTGAGCAGGCAAGTGAAGCCATACTATAATCAGGTTTTCTTTACAGATGGTTTCTCTCAGTTAGAAACATATGTGGCTAGTGTTGCTGGCAAGAGTTAAAGGTACTACAGTATTGTAATTTCAGCCAGCAAAAATGAAGAGTGGCTCCAGCCAAGTCACTTCCACAAGATCTGCAAAAAAGTGCAGGGGCTAGTTTTTATTTTTTAATAGCAGAGTCCCCAATGTTGATGATACACAGAATTAAAATACAGGAAATCTTTCTGATTACAAGAAGGTGGACAGTCTTTTATCAGCATAAAATGGATTTTAGAAGCAATTAGTACTATTTCTAGGCTTGAGCTCATAAATAGAATGGGACAAAAGGTCAGTCTGGCACATATGGTTCATTTACTGTTAAGCCGTACAAAGAACCTTGTAATAGCTGTGTTTTATAATAACTGAAAAACCAATGGATGAGTGGGTACAGAGAATTAACTTCATAATCTGAATGTTGCATTTGAATGTTATTGAAAACAAGTACAATTATTTGAATTACTAAACTATATTTACATGATTTGAGCTTTCCCTTTGGGATAGTTCCCTGGTTTTCTATCACACATCACTGGCTGGTAAGTACTAGGTTGCAGTTAATAGCTTTGCATTACATGGCAATATTATTTCAAGTATCTGAATGTAGCAGCAGCAAAACAAATCATGGGCTGTAGCTGTGGTCAAATCAATACATTTGTACAAAATGAGGAGAAAAAATAATGTTTTGCTGTGAATGGCTCTAGTTAGAAAAATGTCTCTTGTAAGAAGGAGCAGACTTAATAGTCTGCAGCAAAAACAGGGAAGACCATTGTGATACCATAAGGAATGTAAGGCAGCTTTGATATGCTATCAAAATGCCCTGTATCCCTCTAAGGAGAAACAGGATTTACTCCATTATATCCTTTTCTTAAGGAAATAGAGTAACACCTTTAGATAGATAAACATTTAGGGGAGAACCAGCCAAGCCATAAAAATCTGAGTCAGAGTCAGCTTTTTTGTAATCATCTCTCTGCCTCCTGGATGGGAACTAAGCCTGATGAGGAAAAGCAAGAAAAGGCACGCAAGCTGCCTGCAGTTGAAGACACTGACGTCTGACTGCAGAGAGCTTGCCAGAGGCTGGCAAAGCTCTGAGTTTATGTGGAAAGGACTATTTTTGGCCAATTCCTTTAAACAGAAGTGGTATTTGTGATTTACGGGCTCATTTCTGCAGGTGGAGGGGATATAGCAAACTACGAGACAGGCAGAGGGACCAATGAGGAGAGGAGAGGCTATTGGTGCTGCAGACTGAGAGGTGACCTGGGTGAAAAGCCTGGGAAGTAGCTCCTGACGGAGGGGAGACCCTTCAGCTCTTGTGCAAAGGTGGAGACTCTGGGAATGTGAAAAAGCCAGAATCACTGTCCACAGTATTTGGGGCTAACAGTAACACCTAAATAGCAAAACCAGCATGAACTGAAAGATGAAATGCTGTGCAGCAGTGCTTGCTGAGAGATCACAAACTGATACAAGTATCTTCCATTTGTGCCTTGCGTTTCTTTTGCTGACATGTGTGACTATAATGTCTTTTGACTTAGACTTTTTTGTTTGATTGTCTTTATTTTAGGTTTCATACAATTGTTTTTTTAACACTAGGAACAGAATTCTCTCACTGCAAAAAGAAAGAAGGCTGTGTTGAGCACGGGTGTGATAACAGGCTGCTCTTTCTCACAGGGCAGAATCTTGAGCATCTTGTTGTAACCACCTTAGCAAGGACTTAGCAGGGCAGACCTTGCAGCTCTAGTAGGAAACAGTTTCCTCAATACTGTGATGGAAGGCTGTCAGCAGTGGACCCCTGTAAACTAAGAAAACAGTCTTCCTCATACTGCAGTCATCAGAGCTCTCCAAGGTAGGACTCTGCTGCCTTAATTTAGACATCTGCAGTACAGACATCTCTATCTGAGCTGGGCATACAGAGTACTTTTATAGTCCATGGAGGGAAATAAGGAATGATTTGTCTTATTCTGCAGTAGATGTATCAAGTGCCATGTAAGTCATGCTTTAGAAATGCCTGTGTCTCTCCAAGGACTATTAAGATGTTGTAGATAACTCATTGAAGACGTCTGCATTTACCCATCAATAGGCCGGTGAGGTGAGACCCTTTCCCTGGCCCTCACGCAAAACAGTGAGACGGCTGCTGGCAGGCATTGGAGCTGCAGACAGCTTCTAAGCCATGTGTGCCCGGCTGCTGCCATCTCAACACTGCTCCTTCCTGCAGGGTCATTTCCTGCGTTTTCTGTTTCAGCTTCCCTGCAGGTCACTACCTCTGGGCCTGCTGCCCCTCACATAGCATGTGGCACAGCTTTCGGTCTCCCTGAGAGAGCCTGTATGTAGGAAAATGGCTTCTGTCCCCTCAGGGCCCCTGTTACCCTGCTGTAACCCCAGAATTTGTACCCCATATCCACAGACCATGCATAAGGGAGCATCCACGGGATGTGATCCGGCTTCCAGGATTTGATTGTGCCCAAATACTTTTACCTACCCTGCTTTTAACAAATTCAGATGACTGCACGTTATTTAGCTGAAATCCAAACCTGGCAGAAAAGGACATCTTCCTTCTCACGGCCTAGCCTTAGGCTACTCCATTTCAGTCCCAAGGTGTTTCTCTTAAGCTTATTTATAGAGGAGACAACTGCTGAGCTTGGTTTTCCCTTGCACCACACAGTCATTTACACTAATGAGAACAGGATTCCAACTGCTCCACAGTCAAAATGACAACTCCAGACAGAAATTATGGGCCAGATTAAGTTCTAATTTGCATTCAATGCTGGATGAAGAGCCCCTCCTTCTCTTTTCACTCGTACTAGCTCTGCTTCAGTGTTGCTTTAGGGTTTCCTCTGTCCTGCTTTTGTGTTGTGTATTTGTTCCTTGATTGCAATGTGATTTCAATATATCCATAATTGCTCAAGTTTCAGTAGCTAACTATGTTAATTGAGGAGCTGGACAGATGGCTCAAGCATCTGATATTAAGCGTACTGTGCTGAAACGATGTAGCCATCAGGGTTTGAAGTGTTACCATGGGAATGCACTTCCAAAGGCTGTTGTGTGTGAGAAGCATTACACAGTGACACTCTTGCCAAGGTTAGTTGACACTGGCTTTTAAGAGATCAAAAGAGTCAAGAAAGAATCAGCTTGAAAAATTTGTGGAGAAATATTGTGGTATGTTGGTATCCTCCAACTAGCTGCTGTGTAGTCAACCAGAGGTTCTTTGCACAGCCACTCCACTAAGAGCATCAAATCTGTGATGAGCCTTTGTTTCTGGAATAAAGTAGAACTATTGTTTTATAGCTTGCATTGTAGACTTCAAAACAAAATGAAATCTTTCTGGTCCTCTGAATCCTCTGTGCATCTCTCTGGAAAGACTTTTTAGTGGCCTTCAGAAAAGGAGGATGGTTTGATAGCTAAGGATTGAAATATCATTTCAGTAAGATCCACAATGGTTCAGTTTTCTGTAGGTAACTGGGAACTGGGAAATTGGACAGATAGCTCAAGTATCTTACATGAATCTTTACAGTGTTGAAATGATGTAGACATTGGCCTCAGAGCAGCATATCGCTCTTCCTACTTTGCATGATTTTGGGCAAGTCCTTTTATTTCTTCATAGCAGAATAATAAAAATTTAAGTCAGTATACTTTACCGTATGGTTTGAGTAGGCTGACATGCTGGTCAACATGCTGACAGAAGGAACTTCTTACATGATTACGTTCGACAGCATATCCAGACATGGGAGCAGAGAGTAAATGTGGGTCCCAAGCTCCTTCTGCTCCCCTAACCCATGCAGCCCTGCACCATTATGCTGTATTGCCATAGCATCATCTGCAGAGAAACAGAAGGATTTATCCATATTGTTAAGTGGCCTGTTTCAGAAGAGGAGATCACTGGAATTTGTTCCCTGCATGCTCTGCCAGCCTATTCCTTCTGATTCTTGTTTGAAGGACAGTTTCTGATCAGGATATGCTGAGCTGGGTCCCCCTTAATTCCGTACTGCGTAGATGTAGTGAAGGTGGCAGCTGCCTCTTTAGGCAAGGCACTTCAAGGTGCTGGGGATGTCTATTAAACAAGATCA
>JAVJGJ010000001.1:84063747-84080349 GCA_035590215.1 Microhierax caerulescens | reverse complement strand
GCTGGGGATGTCTATTACACAAGTTGAGAATTTATCTAGTCATACTCATATATCAAAGGAGTTTCATCCACCCTCTTCTGTTGAAAGTTTTCCAAGATTAATAGGTGTTTTTCTTTTGGTTGCAATGAGCATTTGAGCCATTGTGTAACTAATGTCTAAACCCCACCTTGTCTTTCCCTTAGACAATGTTATTGTGTGCACATGTTGCCATTTAATCTTTCATACAATCTGTTCTGCGGAGGAAAGAATAATAAACATGGACCTAACACTGCAGATCAACTGGAAAACCTGCCAATGGCTTTAGTAGAAGGTTTTCTTGAGCAGAGAAATTATCTAATCTGATTCATGCTGATCACCATGGTAACTGAGCACTGTGTAGAAAATTACCTGTATCTGTAAAAGTGTTTGAACATACACTGGATTCTTTTCTCTTTTTTTCCTCCCTTCTATTTATATGGTCTAAGAAATTCAGTGGGTTTTTATCTATTTTTGTGAGAGTTACATGAAATGGAGACTAGGTCCTGTGTTTGCTTTGTTATGTATATTCTCTCTCTATATATATAATTCATTCATATATATATATATATATATGTATATTATGTATATATATGTATATATAGGGAATTATGTATAATTCCCTAGGGTAAATATATTTACCATTTAACAGCCATTCATATACATAATGCATATGTGTAGCTGAGTTGACTAGGAGATAAGAAGTTTTTTTCTTTTTTACCTTTCAGCTGAAAAGATACATATATATAAATCCCATCTGCAGATATAACATCCTGAGCGCTGTGTATTTCCAAACCCCTCCAGCAGCTGGGCTTTATATTCCAAGTCATATTAAATTATTTTCTTTCACTGAATTACTGCAATGTATCTCAAAAGTTGCTGGATGTGATGCCCCATATGAAATAGGCTTGGCTGGAAATTCCAGCTAACTCATGAGAAGTGGACTTGACATGACATCATTTCCAAATATTGGTGGGGTTTTTAACCAAAAAGTGTGTAGTTGCTGTTTTTCTGAAACCAGATATATTCTATTGAAAGGCTAGATTGCATGGTATAAGGGTACTTGATCCCTCCGTTTCTGACAGCGTTTTTCAACAACAAAAGAAGGGCTGTCCATGAAGGTCAGTCAGAAATAGACCTGTGCCTGTTTGACTGCCGCACTTTGTCAATGAAAACACAAGTAACAGGAAAGGGAAAAGAGAAAAAGAAAAATAGTTTGACAATTCCATTTTCTCCTAAAATGTGTTTTTATTGTAATGCTTTATCTTGCATTTGGTATTTTTCTATCACTGGGCCCTTTTTTAGAATCCTCACATTTATTTTGGAATTTAGAGGGGAGCTGAGATCTTTAGAAAATCTCTCTCTAGAGTATAAGCTTCTCAGTAATTGTCTGGTCATAGGAAAAGCCATGGAGAGGAATAGGTCTGTCTGCCTGCCTGGGGCCTTGCCACAGATCTCACTTAGCCAATGCAATCTGTGTTGCTGTGATTTTAAAGAGATGTTGTGACTGAGTGGCTTTAGGCAAGGTGGCCAGCTGTGCTTGCCATTTTTTATTCTTTCTAAGTAGCAGTTCCTTTGCAGGACTTGTAGCTGGAAGAAAATTTTAAAATTGTAAAATCAATCATACTTGAGTAGAAAAGGAATATATGCTGGCGCTGCTCGAGACAGGGGCCAGAACATACGAGCTTCATTTTCACAGTGAAAAAAGTCCTTTGATGGCTAAATGCATTTGTGAATCAGGATTGTAGACAAATCCTAGCCCTGCATAAATAAGATGGTAGTGATTTCTGACTTGTGAAATATGAACCAATGGCACAATATTGTATTGTTTTCATTGCAGTTTTGTACTACTTAAGAAGTACTTCCCCTCATTCTGAACCGTGAAGATTAGCAACAAAAGTATTCCTGCTGAAATGAACCAAAAGATCATCACTGGCTGTTCTGTTCTTTAGGCCGTTTAGAGCACCATATTCTTTTATTCATTTTCTTTGAGAGTGTCATGTGTTGCTGATGCAAATTTTTGAATTTTCAAAAGCCTCTTTCATTTGCCACGCGTACATGCAAAAGATCTAGAAGTGCCTGCGCTTCAGATCTTATGCCTTGTCTGAAGAGCAGTTTAAGTCAAGAAATAACTTTATATAAATGACAAGCATTTATTCAACAGAACAACTCCTTGGTAAACTTGAAGCAACACATCTGCTTATTTTGCCTAACAAGTAAAACGTGTGCTTTTTTCCCTCTGCTGTTATTGAAAAAGAACCAATATAGGACACGTGCGTTCCCCTCTACCCTATCCATCATCATCAGAACTATCAGCGATGTTTTTACTGTAGCCTATTCTTAGGCAAAAAGTACATGGCTTGTTTTTGCATGCACCAGATCACCTTTGCGAAAGAGATGTCTGTCTTCATATTGTGCATTTAATACTTGTTTCAATCTGTATCTCTTCCAGCCTCCCAAATGTATTAGGTTTTATGCTTGATTTGTCCAGATTTCTGGCACTACTGATCTTTTTTCATTTTTATCTTAAAGCATAATTATAAAAAAAAAAAAGGCTACAGGTGGTAATGTTAAAGTAGCAACATGGTTTTTTTTTCTCACAAGAAGTCTTTTGGTAAAGATTTTTGCCTTACTATCCACAGATCAAGAGGGGATTGGTGAGGGAATTCTGGCAATAACCTAAAGAGAACAAGGACAAACCTTTCGAAAGGATCTATGGACAGTTTGTGTTGTGCAGGAGCAGGAGAGGGCAGAGATGCTGAAGGTGACATCTCACGCTGTTGTGCCCTCATGGTACATACAGTGCCTGTTTGAGATACCGGCTGTCCCAAATTATTACTTGAAGTCAATGTGGTGCTGTGCCCAAACATAATAATTGTTTCTTCTTGATTGGTTTAGGTACAGCACTGTGCAAGGGCAGCTTATCTGCTGTGTACCAGAGCTGACAGCTTGTCTAGTGATTTAGTGTGCCTTTGCTGCATTTCATTGCTCTGAAGTCTTTTTCAGTGTCGGGGTCCTTTTTTTTGAAAGAAGTTTGCACTTCTGACCCAAATTTACTTGAGAGTCAAAGGACATAGGTTGTTTATTGGGTAGTTACCAAAGACCTTTAGGAGTTTAGACTCCAAATGTCAAGTTTCTGTTAGGCTTTAAAAATTTTTACATGTTGACTTCCTATCGATTTCAATGCCTACATTTGAAAGTTCCATCAGAGGCCATCAGCATCTCATAGTTTCAAGTGAAGATGCCTAGATGCTTTTGAAAGTTAGGTGTTTATATCAAGAAACGTCTGCCATATACTGCCACCTTCACCCTTGTAAGACAGCAACACTCCGTTGAAGTTACCAGACTTGAACATGGTTAAAATGCAGTCTGAATTTAGTTCCTTAATAAAGTAGGCTGTTTTTGTCATATGACTTGTATTTAAAATATTTGTGCAGCCATACTGGGATTATTTGCCACAATAGGATGAAATAACAAGAGGTGGTAGTTTAGTACTATATGACACTGTAAGTTCCATCTAGACCTCAACGAGCTTTGCTCAAAGCTCTGCATTTCTTAAAATCTCTTTCCTAGCAAATAGCTATTGCATACATGACAGGGGGATGAGGCATGGAAATGGGCCCAGTGCTGGCCTCACCATCTCAGTGAGGCAGCTACTATCTCTGACTCATCAAACAGGGTGTTAAAATCTACTAGACCCAGCAGCGCACGTCAGCCATGCCACCAAAAATATAAGTGAGCAATAGGAAAACACGGATTCTGGGAACTGAGTCATTGAATCACAGGGCTTTGGAAACTAATTCTGGCATAACACAACCTTTGTGTCACATTTTGCTCAAAGCTGTAGGTAAAGCTAAACTGTTGTCCCAAATTCTGTGATAAAATCACACAGTGGTCTTTAGTATTTAATTGTCTGTGCAAGATGCCTAGTGAAAACGCTGTTCCAGGGTGCAGAAAGCCAAATTCTGTGCTTTTCTCGATTTGACGGTGTTGGAAGTGATAGTGCAGCTGGATCGTTAACTTCAATAATGTCAGCATGTTCTCAACATTGCATTTGCATTAATTAGTCTACATATTATTTAACAGCACGCTTCTCTTAGATGAATTCACTAATGTACTTTTTGGCTCCCACTATGTAAAGTACCTCTGCTTCAAGTGTTAGCTATTAGCTACTAGAAAAGGTAGGGAGATTTGTGGGAAGACACACCAATGCATTCACATTTGAATAGGAGCACATGAAGACACTGAATTATAACCTTTCTGCAGAAATTTCTTGCTGCTTACTTGGCAGCTTACTTGTTTCTACCTCATGTGCAGGCAGGAAAGAAAACAAAAAGCAGAATATCAAATCCAGAGGAGGAGTGGATGTTTATGAACCTGGGAAGTGAGATGAATGAGTGGTTCCAGCCAGATGGTTTTAGCATAAATTAAGACACTGTTCACAGTCCAGAAAAATATCACTGGAAAAAAAGTCACAGGAAAATACGCTGAGTACAGATCCTTACAGCTGCTCCCTGTGTACTAAGCACTCAGGTTATGAACAGTGGTCTTCATTGCCTTCTTCCACTGCATCTCTTCACAGCCAAACTTAGTCATTGAACTTGAGCTACATCATGTTTGGATTAAAATGTAATATCTGCAGGAGTTTTGTTTTAAATCTGTTTTCATAACCATCAAAGTTTAGAAAGGCCTCTCGAGTTCAAACACAGAATATGATAGTTTAATTTTTGCCTTATCTCTGTGCTGTCTTTAGCTGCAGAACTGAACCTGGTGCTGTGGGCTGGTATAGGGATATTTGATCTCCATCTTGCTCTCAGTGGCTATGAACTTGATGTTGCAAATAACTTAAAAAGCAAATAGAATGGAAAAACTGAAACATGTACTCAATCAGATAACTGAAGAATTTGGAGGCTTTCCAAGAAGTATATTGCTGTTGTGGTGTTCCCTTTTCTTCCCTCCCTCCAATTTTCTTTTGAAAAGGACCAAAGAACTCCTATATTGTACATTGTGTGATATAAATCTAACTGTAAAAAGGGGTAAATGCTCTATAAATGTAGAAGGATAAAGAAATTAGGGAGCCTCTTTATCAGACTTATGGGGTAAGAAAAAGACAAACTTCTTGATGGAGTAATTGTTTGTATATGAATATTTCTGTTTGTCAAATCTCTTGATAGGCCAGCAGCATTAGCAGGGGGAGAACTAGCTTGTTCTGATGGCTGATGCACAGTTTACTGTACAGAGGATGGCATAGAAAGGTTACGTCTTTGCATTGGCGGGGTTGTCTTTTAAATATGAATCTAAAGCCTTACTCTTTTAATACCCTTTTAAAATAACTCGCAGACGAGGCAACTGCTTGTAATGGATGAGGTAGTAAAAGCCAAGCTTAAATATGAGAGCCCAGGTTTAATGTATGTTACTGGCAATGAGATATTAAGCAGATCTGACTAGAATGCCATTTATGGCTGAACATGAGACCACCTGATGTCATTTGCATGATGTCATTCAGCAGCTTGGAATCACAGTTTAGATAAAAGAACTGCTAAGACCTCTTTTCTGGGTGTGTTTAGAAATCAGATTTGCAAATAAATTATGCTTTTGAATACAAGAGGCATGTACAAATTAATCTTCTTCTTTGTCAAAGGGCCAAAAGTTCATTCATGAATGAATATCCATTAAATAGGGTGACTTTAGGTAATACAAGAGTGAATGAAGCAGGAACTTAAAGCTTCCCCTACCCATGAAATTGAATGCTTACTCAATAAGAATCAAATTAAAACCATTGTATTGATTCAGTTAGTTGTGTAGAGTGTAATCTTTTGATACTGATATTTTTAAACTGTAGTTACATTAGCAAATGCAGGCTGAGGACTGGGTGAATCGCATGCATGCCAATACAATTAAAACATTCATTGCACACCTGTGGTGCCAACCATGAACACTTCATGAACATGACTTTATCAATTCAGTAAGTGCTGCAGATATTACACACAGGCCATAAGTCTTGATGATGCTTCAGGGAAAAAAAAAATCACTGGTGAAAAAACAACTGTGTGAATATTTAATTGTCTTTGATTTCATTCAAGTCTTCAGAGATGTAGGGATGACGATATCTTTTTCTAACCCGAGTATCTTTGTTCTTGGTCTTAGATTGGTATATACTCTCCTGGGACAAAAAGTGCAGACTGTTACCCACTAGTCATGGTACCAGGTGCAAAATAAATGGACTTATTAACATTAATCAGCTTGTTTGTTGTAAGGTCTCATTACCTTACAGTCATGAATAAGCATTTACTACCCACTGCTGCGGGGCAAACTTCCCTTCAGTAACACTGAAACTGTATTTAGGGGAAGCTTTTGTGGCTTATCTGAAGAGCACAATACATGCAAATTTCTAGACACACAAGTAATGTTAAAGAGGCAACTCTCCTGTTCCCCAGTACACACTGTAAACTGGAATTTGCTTTAGTTAACCTGGAGAATATTGGTTTGCCATTATTGCCCAAGTGGAACACTTACTATTACCTCACTAAGGGTATATATGGGGAAAAGTTTTTTCTAATTATAACTATTACTCTGTTACCAACAGATTTGAGAAACTTTGAATCATCCATGCTAATCTCAGTACTGCAATATTGAGTATTCTTACATTATAAATATTCTTAAAGAGTTCAGCTTTCAGATTCCATTATTACAATATTCTGTAATACACACCACCTTTTCTGTTGACATGTCTGTAATGTTTTTCTCCTTTGCAAGGAAGGAAAAACCAAACTGACATCAAATATTCTGTAGTATATAAAATGAGAAGAGATGAGATTTTCATGCAACCTTAGCTTATGGGTTTGGGGGGTTTTTTTGGTAAGTGACAGTAAAAGAGATCATCCAAAAATATATTTGCTCATCAGCTAAAGGTCTGGTTTAAGCTTATGTAGACATATTTTAGCCAGCTTTACCCCACCTAAACTAGGTACTGGTAAAAACTGTGCAAGCTAACCCCTCCAAACTTGCAGACTTTCTCAGACCCATAGCCTGTGATGAGATCTTGGGCTTGGTGTTGTGTGTGCCTACAATGATTTGTTTTGTTAGCTCTAGTTCATCTAGGCAAGTGACAATTTCTGTATAACAAGGGGATGTTTATGCAGTTGTGCTTGTATGGGGTCTAATAAAAAGTGGCAGTTGGTTACCTGGTTTGTTTTCTGACGTGATACCCACAAATGCTGTTGTAAGGATTTGTATGCATTGCTTGATTGCTACCGTTTGTCTTGAGCTCAAGCTGTTTATACTTTTCTTAAGCAAAACAAACCTAAACCTGCAGGGATTAACAGGCCCCATAACAACTCCCACAAAACAGGAATGAGCTAGACCTGGCGTATGCTATCCAGTGCTCCACTGCCTTCACAGTGGTTGGTGGGCATAGCGGAGAGACAGGAGTGAACTAGGAAGAGGAAAGACTGAGGTGCAGAACATCTCCTAGGTAGCGGAAGAGGCACACGTAGGACAGAAAGACTCTACTGAATCATTATTTGAGAGGTATGATAAACACAGGAAGTTGGAGGGTTTTGGTGTTTTCGTTTTTGTTTGTTTTTCCTTCTTTTCCTCAGGCTTTGTCTTTTATTCTTCAGATCTTGAGATGCACAGCACATAATCTGATGTGTGGGAGGCAGAAACTCCATGATTGAGCTGCTGATTTAAGTTCTTGCCCATAAATAGTTATTTTTCTGGGGCTTATCATCTTCATTAAAAATCAGTTTGAGCTGTACATTTCTATTATTTTATCAGCTCAAAGCTGGCTGTTTAGGCCTCTTAAAAAAATCCACTTTACACTTTCTGAGTTTTTAAGCTTTTATTGAATCTTTTCAAAAGGAACTCCCCTTCAAATCACTTAAGAAACCACGAACAACATTTTTGACATAGTTCTTCTTTTTTGAAGTATTCTGGATCAAATCATGAGCAGTTTGTGGAAATCAACAAGTCTTTAAAATTACACAAATCCAGAGTTAGCTGAGGTTGCTATAAAGCCACTCATTGTGTAATGATGACCATAAACCAGCAATTATACTATTTCGTTCTGAGTTTTAATTATGTAATTGCAATGACTGTGTTGATTGAATTCTTAGAGTGTTTAATGGCGTTGAAGAAAATATTATGACATTTTAGCCCATGTTCTTCAGAGGTACTTTTAAGTGACGCCAGAATTCACATGCTTTGCTTCCCCTCCCCTTCCTTTTATGTTTCATTTTTCATTAATGGGGGAGTTTCTTTTGAGAGAAGCAGAGTTAAAGTGAAAACACAGTGCACATTGGATCCAATTTCCACACCTGGATTCTCCTGCAGGTGCTTCCTTCCTGCTTTAAAAGGAGCTTGGTACTTTGCAGCATCATGCAAATCATGCAGAATAAGTACATTAAAACTTAAATGTGTAACAGAGAGAAGTTCCTGATAAAAAAAAAAGTGGCTTTAAGGCACTGAACAAAGCATTGATATGGCTTGCTTTGGCATATCTTTGCAATTCCATTTTTTTTTTTATGTTCGAGAAAGATGAGCTAAAATCAGAAAAGGAGCAAAAGGAGATTGCTAATTAATTAAGAGAATGGGAAGTTGATCATACAGGAAGAAACTAGGAGCTGTCATTCATTCTCATAGGACAAAGGCTGAACAGGAACATCATTGTTGTATATAAATAAAAATGGAGAGAGAGAGAGAGAGAGAAGGATAATGATGATACAAGAATAAATGGATATAGACAAGACATTAATACTTCCAGACTGGCTGTTTGGGAACAGATTCCCATCCACCAGAGCACTGAGGTGCAACAGCAGCCCTTCCATGAGAATAAGAGAGCCCAACTTTTCCTAAGATCAATTTCAGTACCCTGATAGAGAGGACTTGTGACCATAGTGCTTGTGACAGAAAATAATATGACATTTTGATGCAAATTACCACTTCTGCCTTGTGTTCTACTTTTTCCCCAGAGTAGCAAAGCATTTAAGTAAGTTCTAAAGTCTTGCTAAAGTGAGGACTATTTGTGCTGAACTGAGGTTGCTGCCACGATCTCTTGCCTACTTCAGTCTGTTTAATCCCCACACTCTTATAAACCAACTTTGGGAGCCAGTGTTTCCCTGAACTTTCAAAGAGGAAGGGAGATGCTGAGGCTGAAGAGTCTTTGTGTAGGTCTCTGAAAAGCTTGAGACCTGAGGCTGGCATCACTGCTCGTTCCACAAAGGAGTGAAGTACTTTCCCCATACCTGCAGACTTGGAAAGAATACAGTGCATGAATCTTCTGCAAGGGGATTCTATGTGTTTTGGTACTATTTTTTTACCTTTTTTTTTTTTTTTTTTTTTTTTAGTGGGATGGGGCGGTGGGGGAGGGGCAAGGGATGATGGTGGAGGTGACACATCTGTCCCCATGAACACCCCAGTGGAGACACATCTATTGATAGTGGTGAGACTTTTGTTGGCCCTACTGGAAAAGAAGCCAAACACTAAGCCCTTTTAAAAACCCCACTGATAAGATTCAACATCATCTGAAGCATTTGCTGCTTAATTATTTAATTTTTCTCTTTGTGACTCCCAGTGACTGGGTAGTGGGGCATTTCTGTCATCACATGCATTGCTCAACTACTACCTTTTTTATCCATTTTAATTTTTCTAGTTAAAGTTCTATGTCATCTAATTCAGTCCAGTTGCTTTCATTTAGATTTCAATGAAGCTTGCACTGGACTGTGCAAGACTACTTTAAGGACCCCATGGGTACTTGCTTTTTCTGAGTGGTCCTACTAGGAAATAAGGTTTTCAGCCCCAATGAGTTTGTTTAAATAAACATTACTCCATTTGCTTTTTGTCTTAAAATAAGATAGGTCATCTGAAATTACTTTTAGTGATGCACTATGAATATCCATAGTTCACAAATGCATTCAGTAGAGAATGTGTAACTGAATACTGAAGCACAGAATTTCATTCCTTGGAGTTCAATACATGGGTCTTGGCTGCATTAAGGGCAAATTTCACTCTTAATGTAATTGCTGCATCTTCTAAATCCAGTGTTATTAATATGCTGATCTCTTTGGGACAGGAGCTGTTGCTTGCTGTGTTGATGGACAATGCCTATCATGCTGGAGTTGTAACCTGAATGAAATTTCTGTGAGATCTGAATGTGAAATCGTAATCAAAAAAGCTTGGTGGCTTTTTTTCCCTTCATAATTTCTCAAATTGCTCGATATGTTTTTCTCTAGCATTTTAGCCTTTTCAATTTGGCAAATATTGATGGGTTTTCCACAGCTTTAATGGATGTAAAACTGTCACAAAAAAAAAAAAATAAAAATTACATGCATTTCTCTAACAGTTACAAGCCAGAAAGCTTTTACTTTGTTCCAGATTAAGAACTCAAATTAATACACAGACTAAGCTCCTACTCAGCTTTTTAAAGTTTTCTAGTCTGAGTCAATCATAGCTTCTCTGAATTGTAGTGACATTCAGTACCTTTATAAAAGTACGTGACTGTTGCCTGTCCTAAGCAGCAGTCCTGTCCTAAGACTTAACTTGCAAGTGTTTGTTAGTGTCAGCAAACATTTCACACAGTTATCACTAAGAAAACTTACAGGAGCAATGTTAACAGTCTTTAGCTATATTGAAAATTGTAATACCTAACGAACTCCAAAGTAGCCTTGATGCTGTAATTGTTACTCAGGCAAAACTTCAAATAATAAACAGAAGATTTTTTTCATTTTTTTGTCCAGATAATCTGTGTCCCAAGTCCAAAATTCATAATGGTAACATTATACAAATCCAGTATAAGCATTATCAGCATTATATAAAAATGTATTGAACTCTTTTGACACAGCACCATTTTTTTCTTTGGAATGAGGAGGCATAGAGTAAACTGGAATGAGGGGAAGAAAAAAAAAAAGAAGCCCAAGGTAGACAGACTCATACTGAGTGCCTAAGCAATATCCCCATCTACCTGTCTCTGAGTTAATTACATATGTATAAAGGTATCTGTCAACTGAAGAGTCAGCTAAAGCAATTTTTACAGCAGCAGCTGAAAATGGATAAAGGCAGCAGTTCTTAGTAGTACATCTGGCAGCTTTAAGAGCACTTAACCTTACGTCAAACCAAGCTGGGAGTTCCCAAGCACAAACTATCAAGTCTTCTCCTTCACTTCAGGTATATGCAGCTTCCCTTAGATTAACAGCTTCTCTAATGCAAAGCAAGGTGTGAGAGAAGGACGATCATAGAGATTGACTGATAATGCTGTCACATGCCTTGTAACGCTGGGGAAAACGCACATGGCTTGCTAGTTCATGTAGAGAAGCGCTGTTTGTCTCATCGTGCTGGTTGTGCTGTCATGCATCAAGATGAATTTTGGAGGCTTTTGTTTCTCTCTCTTGACAGTACGTACACATAGATGTTACATTATTCATTCTCTGCGTGCCATCCTCTTGCGGTTTTAAGTGTAAAAAATATTTGTAATTAGATAACTCACAGGCATCCTAGGCTGTAAGATGCAGTTTTTACATGGATATTTTCAGCCGTTTATTAGATTGTGGCCACACGCCATCTTTCTGGAAGAACACTTTTATGCATGTGAACGTTCCGAGTCTGTAAAATTTAACTTTATTCTGGAAGGTAATGCTGTTATTAGTCACTAAGGCTGGCCTGAGCAGAACATTAGACAGGGAGTCATGAAGACTGGGATTCAGTCCCCAGTCCTGCCTTTGGCCTTCTTGGTCACGGTAGGCAAATCAGTCAGAAGTCATAATACCCATTTTTAAATGGATGTTAAATCTTCAACTTTGCTTATGTAAAGGGCTGTATTAAAAGTAGATGGCATATTACTGGACTCAGAATTCCCATTAAAACTTGTCAGCTTTAATGAGGAGTTGAAATAATATAGTGAAATTGCTAAAGAACAGGCGCTTTAAAATAATTGGAAACAGAAAAGAATTGTTAGTTGATGACTCCTCTTGGAAACATGACCACTAGTCTTTCTATGCTGTATTTTTTCATTCTTCAAAAAAAATTAAAACTCCTTTCCTTCTGCCTTTTGCACTCACATTCCAAGGTATTCATCAGACTGACTGTCATTACCCTGTGTTGCTAAAGCACTCAGCATAAGGAGACCCCTTACGTGGAGAAGCAGTTCCGTAGAAGTAATTCTTAGCTCAAATAAAATTAATCACTTAATTTGTGGGGCAGGTGGGAAAGGGTTGAGGTATGTGCTGCTTTTAAATATCACAAAGGATCATTTCCTTTCCAGAAGGAACCAGCTGCCCAAGTAGATATTTTAAAAATCCTCAATGTGAATTTGACCATATTATCTGGTATAAGAGCAACTACAGATAGATATCCGCTTACCTTTCTAGTCTACTGATTTCAGTCTAACAGTCCCATTTATACTATGCTCTGTGCCTTTGAAAACATTATATAACGCTTCCCAAAATGGTGCAAAGAATACGTGGGTTTTTTTTTTAATAAGTGGGCTGCTAGCAGGGCTTCCGCTAATAGCCTGATGTCTCAGCGTGCTAAGCTTTTTGGACCTATTAATTTAATAAGAGCTCAAAGATACGTTCCTTGGGATTTGATTCTACCAGTAAAACATTCCTCTTGTGGAGGGCAGTAGTGTTTAAAACCCCAGAAAGCTCTGCCCTTGCCAAAACAACCTGTGACATGAACCACAGCTTGCCGCAGGACAAGGTGCTGGTATAGCTATCCCTCCCTATAGCAGCTGGGAGCAAAGCAATGTGCAAGCTGTAAAGTATTATTAATGATGATGTCTTATTTGACAAGGAGCTACTGAAATTCCTTCAATATTAGCATCACTCCAGACCTCTAACCCTGATAAACGTATTCACAAAACTGGAATTTTCCTAAAAGATGTGCAATGGAAGAAACTACGCAGTAAGCCAGTCAAACCAATTACTGTAATCTTGACCGTAGAGGCCCATCTGGTTTCGTTGGAAGCATGCTCACACCAGTCACTGATCTTTGTAAGTTTCTCAGCTGTAAGGTAATCAGTGATATCTACCAATGGGGGTGGGGAAATCCCTAGGAAATTAGTATAACAAATCAGTGGTTGTAAGAGAGTTTACAAACCTGTTACAAAGTAAACCATGACTCCTTGTTCTTCCAGTTCTGCTGACTAACAAGGAGTCTGTCTCTTCATATTCCAGATTTTTTCTCACCTCTTGTTTGTATGTCTGGTTTTGTTTTTTGCTGATGGATTTATATTTTTTGGCCGTGTTATAATGACGAGACAGTGACATCTGGTGACCAGTTATGTGTATTCGATTTATTTTTTGATACTTTGCTATGAAACAGTTGCCACAAATCCTGGTAATTACTGTGGGAAAATCTGTTAATAAAAGGATCAATTATTTGAAAAAGAAAGACCTTAGCAGGTCCCATAAAGTTTATATGGATGTTACAATTTTAGCCAAGTCTGCTGAAGAACTAAATACTTAAGTGACTGCTTACCCACGTAGCCATCTGCCCATTGCCACCAAGCTGTTTACCATTGGTAAAGCCTACATTGTCCCCGTGGGTAGGGAGCTGTGTCGTTTGCATCTGCTGGGTGTTTTGCCTGAGCCGTTGACTGACCACAGACATATAGCATTATGTGTTATTTTTAGATTTGGAGGAAGCAACCACTGAAATCGGTTGCCGACTTCTTTATATGCATCTTTTAAAAAAAAAAGCAGAAAAATCCAACTTCTCAACCTAATCTGCCGTCACAGCTTTGTTTTTTTCTCTAAGTGGGCTGCCAGCAGGGCTCCTGCTAATAGCCTGATGTCTCAGCATGCTAAGCTTTTTGGACCTATTAATTTCATAAACAGAAATTTCACTGCTTCTTCTCCCTTCAGGCTTTAAAGGGCATGTCTGTACTCAGTCTCTATCAGCACAATGTTGTGGCTGCTAAAGTTGTATCTCTGCTACATCGTGCTACTGCTTTAGCTGTCAAATGTACCTGGGGTTGTTCTGATGCTAGTGGAAAGTACATTGAATTTATCCAGAGATTCATGAGTAAGAAAGGAGTCAAGAGCAATAAAGTACAGAGCCACCTCTTTAATCAAATGAGTTTCCTGCATTATCCTGTGAAGAGCTGAGGATAAATGGCCCTGTGTTACAGCATTGTCCTCCATGGCGCTGCTGCCACTGCTCTCCATTAGGATAAACAAGTGATATAACGCAGTATTTTATTATCTTCCTGCCCTGTATCCTTGGACCCTCTGCCTGGTTGTAGCCTGCCTGGGAGGGGGACGGGAGGCACTAAATGCACCTGTTATCCCCGAGCAAGGACAGAGCAGGAGGCCCACAGTGGCCTCTTCATCAGAGAAGCCTTGTGATTTTCCCCCAGATCATCATCAGAGTTGCCCTGGGGCAGTGCTGCTTCTCTGGACAAACTTGTGTTTCGCTGCAGTTTCCCTCCTGATGAAGTGAGAATTTTCTTTCATGGGAAGATGTGGGTGGTCTGTTGTATTTTAGTAAAGCTTTCAAAAATGAGACTTTTGAGATCTGATGCTTTCTGATTTTCTGTAGATGGGAAATGTGGCCTTGAGAGAGGAATAGATTTTCATTCAGATGAAAATTTAGGAATACAAGTACAAGAGAAGGGAAATTAATTTCATAATCAGATTATAAACAAAGACTACATGATTCCTCTGTGCTATTGAAGTTTACAGAAAGAAGCAGACTGCCTGGTGTGCTCAGGGGAACAGAAAACTGAGTTATCTTTCTCTGTGTTTGAAAAACAAACAAACAAAACAAAACCCCCAGTATTATCATTTAGGTTTGTACACTTAACAAAATCAATTTAAAACAAATGTCGTGCCCTAAAGAAGTCATCGATACCAGAATCTAGGGATGCCAAAGCACCACTGCACAACGTAGGTAACTCAGATACTTAAGGCCAGCAGGCTTTGCATCGTTCTCTCTTAGCTCACTCAAAGTAGAGCTATTTTCTTTACTTATTTCATAAGAATAGTTCTTAAAAAAAAACCTGTTTGAGCAGGGAGGAAAGGGTGGCTAGATAACCCAAGGAGACCTGTGGCATTGTAGTGCCTGGAGAAGCTGTGATGCTCCATCCTCCTCCACTCCTGTTTCAGCCCTTTTCTGTCAGGCGGCAGATGTGGTGCCTTGTGGTCACACTGAGCTTGGGTCAGCGTGTGCACAGCTGGGTTTAAACCGTACAAATCCCATCCTGGAGAGCATCTTGGTCAGAGTCCTCACGCTGCCGCAGCCCTCAGGCTCCTGCTTGAGCCTCCAGAGGTTTCTGCCTACAGTAGAGCGGTGGCCTTGGAGACCCATTGGGATGCTGGCAGGACAGATCCGGGACTCATCCAGTCCAGGGCCACGGGTTCAGCGCACACAAATAAACTGTCTGCTGCTTTGTTTACTCTCAGAGCCCAGCCAGGCTGGTAGCACAGGTCACAGCCCTTTCCCTTATGCTATGCCAGCCGTCCTCTGCCATTTCATTGTATTGTCCAGAAAGATATTTAAATCATCATAAATTACTGACCTGTGTTATTAGTATCTCCACTGAGGTGAACAAAGTGCTACAAACCTTACTAAGTCTAATTTCTTTGACTATTGATTACTTCTACATTCCCAGATCCTGCAGGGTTTAGTAGATATACAAATTATGTTTTATCCATTTTTGGAAGTAAGTTTTAATTAATAATATTATAATAAAACAATTAGAATATTTTTTGAGTTGTTAAAGATATTTTAAGTTGATACCATTTTCCTAACTGTACTGCTGGGTATAAATAAAAAGGGTTATTGCAATGTCCTGATCAGGGAGTAACCTGGCAACTATTATCGTTCCAAAGATTTTTTTGCAGTGTTTCTTTTTTCGTCATCGTCTGAGCAAAGATGGATTTTTCCATAGTATCATTATAAGACATTCATGAACAATAATGTTTTCCTTATTGTAAGTGGTATGTTTTAAATTGCATTTAAAACATCTGAAAGTAATTTATCCCAGAGCTACATGGTATCACTTGAGAAAAGAAAATCAAAATTGCTTTTGAATTTCCTATGACTTCAGTACGACTTGTAATGTCAGCTGAAGTTGCTGTTCAGAAAAATTGAGTCGCTCAGCATCTTGAAGTACAGTGCTTGTGTGTGTATGTAATTTCCTCAGCCTCCTGAGTACTTTAAAGCTTCACTTCCACATTCAGGTGTCTCTGATTCTCTTGACCTTCTGAGCTTTTTAATGTTGTACTTTACAAAATCAACTATTGCAGCTGCAATTGAGCATTCTAATTTGTTTTGAGTGCTGTTTTGCAGTGGCAAATCCTATAAAGCCAAATCAGACAAATTATAATGCACATTCATAGAGATTAATTATTCCTAATTATTTCCTGCCCAAATAGGTATTCCTTTTTATTAATTAAATGGAAAGCTGGTTCTTTACTCAGGGAAAATGTCCATATGTTTACACAGATCATCTTACTGTAGTTCTGAATTATACAAAAATGTATTTCCATTGCAACTTTGCAGGTTATGCCTCCCCCCCCCCCCCCCGCCCCCTGCCTTGGGTCTTGTCCTCTCCCTCCAGTGCGTGACTGTGGAAGCACTTGCTGACCG
>JAVJGJ010000001.1:84045639-84058274 GCA_035590215.1 Microhierax caerulescens | reverse complement strand
GGAACATGGGTGTGCCATGCAGCCTGCTAATGTAAGTTATGTGTCTCCATGTCCTCATTCTGGAAAAGCTGTCATAATGATGTAAAATGTTGGCCAAGAGAGCTATGGTGGGTACTTGTATTTTGGCATCCAGGTGCTCTATCCAGCTACCTGTATGACTGAGTACAGTGCATTGGTTTTACTACTGTTCAGCATGGTTTTAACCTGACATGCTCTTGGTGAAAGACCAAATCCGGTGCAATCAATCTGGCAACCCTGGGGAAAACTGAAAGCTAATATAAAGCCTAAAGTAAAGAATCCATCTAGAATGAAACAAACTCAGCTTCTTACGTTTTATAAGTTACAAGGAATTAGTTCATATTGTCAGAATTAAATGGCCGCCTTCTAAGTTTGGCATGCATCGAAGTATGCACTGTGCAGAGTATGAAACATCTCTGCGTGTATTGCAGTGAGCAGGTCAGCCCATGGAGGTGGCTCTCCATGGGACAGGTGACATACTGCTTTTTCTGGTGGCTCTAGGAATCTTTGCTGACAGTCTCCAGCGCTACCACTGCCCTTATTCACAAATGGGCTTTGAAAAGCCATGCACATTATTTTTTTGTCTGTACATGCCCCCCCCCCAAAAAAAATTACTTGATTGATAATCAATAATACATGGGCTGCCTCCAAGAATATGTTATACTACTGTCAACATGAGAAAAAAACAGCCAGTAAAACAGAACATGTTTTATGTTTGTGCCGTTACTGTCCTTGCACTTTTGGGCATTGCACTGTAATGTTTATGAGCATAAGCTCTGTTCTGTAGCCTTACAGCAACATGTGCCACCACAATTCATCATTTACTACCCACAGAAATACTCTTGCTAGAAATGAATCTTTTTTTTTTCATACACAGTTAGAGATGCAAAGCAAGGAAGAGATGGAGAAGTAGTCAAACAAAATAGAGGGTTTTTTTACTCCTAATTGAAGCTTTTTTGACAGTTATTTTTCTTTCCTGCTCCCACCCCACCCCACCCCCACCCCCCATTTTGGTTTTGGTTGGTTTTGGTGTGTGTTTTTTTTGACAGCAACTCTTGCTGCATAGGTGCAGTACCTTTCACTGTATTACTCCTTACCTAAGAAAACATTCTAGGTACTTATCCCTGCAGAAGATAGTGTAATCCTGACACTGGTTCATGATAACCGGTGATTAATCTTATTTCAGGACATTTTCCAGATACTGTCATTGTATCGTGAGATCAGGCCCAGGATCTCCTCCTTGTCCTACCTCATTTCTTGCTATGCTTTGCTCCATTTCATTCTTACCCCAGTATTTGAAAGTCTGTACTGCTGAACTGGGACTACCCACAACAACCAGCACCGTTACGTTGTCATCTTTTTGATCATGCTGGATGTGCTATTATCTGTCTTACAGACTGTCTTCAAAATTCGTTCTATGCATCCACTGAAATCCTGTCTATCCAATCTGCTTAGCTGCCTTTTTCTCTAAGAGGTTGTCACAAATCTGATTTTTGTAGATGTATCCTCACATTATGTCCCCTATCCTCACATTGTGTCCCCAACACCACTTAGCTTGAGGCCATCTGGCAGTATGAACAGAGAATTTTGAGGCTCCTTCCTCATCCCAGTGCTTTGAAAAAGCAACAGAAAAGGAGCAAGTAAAGAAGCTTGAGGAGGCTGAAGCAGATTATGTCCAGTAATGAGTTAAACCATCAGTCAGCTTAGGTATGATCATGTGGTTTGGACAGGGTTACGTGCATATTGGTCTGGATTAGCCCATTCTGCATGGACTGCCAGCAGAACACAGCCTGGGCATATAGCCCCCTCCAAGTGAACTGCACAGAGAATTCCCTTTGTTGACAAAAAAAGATTTTGAAACCTCTCGGACTAGACAAGAGATGTTGAAAACAAGGCCTATCTGTGAGGCAAACAGTAAGAAAAGTAGCACTGCATGGGTACCACAACTGTCCGTGTTCAAGTAGCTGCAGGTGGAAGACCAGTAAGTTCTTCCCTTCCAGGTCCTCTCCCCAGAAGTCCATCACACATGCAGTACGGGAGGTTTCCCATCTTTGTTCACTTGTCTCCCATTCTGTATATGAAGTTTTCTTTTCCGTTCCCCTCCTTTTATTTTCTATCTTCCCCTGTGTGATTCAGGAGACTAAGCATTTGATGGATTCTCTCATTAAATTGATAATTGAAAGGAAAAAATCAGATGCTGCGTAATATCTAGAATAAAAGAAAATCTATAGCATATGAGAATCCAGGTGAAAATAAGGAATCCCAGGCCCCCAGCTGTCTGTGGTATTTCACGTAATTGCTGTTCTGCTGTTGCTATGGTAATAAAAACATTCCTCTGTCTCTGCATTGTCCTCTTTTCTGTCACTTAGATCTGCTTACTACATGAGCCCACTTCTTCCTAAGAGATGAATTGCCCATCTAGAGAAGTGGATCTCTTTGCTTCCACCCCCACCCCCCACTCTTCCAGCAAGAGACTTAGTTAAATCTATACAGAACTTAAAAATAAATTAATGCTTCAAGGCCAGCCTTATCTCTTGAACTGCTTTAGAAAAAATGGGATGAGAAAGACTGAAATTAAGCCTACACTATTTTAGCAACTATAGACCTTCCTCATTTTGTGTGATCTTACACTTAGAACTTGGCTGAAATTGAAAGGCTGCAAGAGAATGGAGTAGGGCTGGCTGCTGAGTGTAACTCATCATTTATAGTGCATACCAGAACGCAGTGGATGACCGGGACACAGGCATTTTTCTTGGTTTGGAAGGCTGTTTCTAGAGTCTCACAATCCAAATGAAAGACTTCACTCATAGTGGGCAGACAGCTACAACATCACATGGTGGAAGCATCGTTATTTCTCAGGCATAATGGATACTTCATTTTCATCTTTTAGAAAATCAGAGCTATTGATTTTGCTGGAGAAAAAAGGGGATAACAAAGGGCAAATTTTTAAGATAAGGAAGTTTTATGACAAAAACCATCTTGTTACTGATTAGCCAGATTAATGCTACTCTGAATGGGTTTGTCCATAGTGGTGCCGTGCAGTAGCATAAGTGTAACCTGGGGGTGTCATTTGTCGCCAAAAAAATGATGCATATGCTACGTTAAGGAGAAAATGAATCCAGGATTTCCTGGACAACAGAACCCATACTGGATGAGTCTGTCTCAGTTTAAGTTGTGGTATTTGCAGCTAGGTTGGTTTGGCTGCCATCTCAGTACATGGCAAATGGAGATGTGGTTAGATACTCTTCAATATTGATTTTGTCTCAGCCTCTCACTGCCTTAATAACTGCAGCAGATTTTATGTTTTCTTGGAGAAAACAAAATGCATGAAAACATGAGAAAATGCAAATATTGTAATAGGATAGACAGGGCTAACAAACCAAATAATGCTATTTTCTTCCCAATTTTCAGATAAAGTTAATCTTATCCTGTATATCTGAAAAATACGGTTATTGCTATTGCCTGGTGTTCACTGACAAGCTCCAACTTGTCTAAAGTCCAGCTTGTGTCAGATTGGCAACTGTAGATAGTGTCTGTAATTTCTCTCCTGCCAGTTTTGGTGTTTGGTTTTTGGGTTTTTTTTTCCAACAGCTTTCCCATGAGAGTCTCTCAGTTTTTTAAGCTTGAGCTATTCGCAGCACCATATCCCTGCAGAAGTCACTGGCCGTGGCAATTACACCTGGGGCCTCAATATCTAAGGGCTTGTGCTGGCGCAGTTGATACTGATGGGAGTATCTTGTCTCCAGTGTGTGGCCCAGTCTTCTCAAGGAGAGCAAAGCATTGTGTGGTTTGAGTTTACACTACATATAAATTGTCTTTTAAAGGTTGTAAACCATTGTAACTCACCCACAGATTCACATGGTGTAGAAACAAGGCACACCATATACTTTATGGTTTCAGAAATATAAAAAGATTCACAGTAGGCTCAGTAAGCTGCTAGAACTAATATAGCTGCATATAAAGCTACAGAGAAATGCTAATGCAATTTTAGCTCTTTTCTACTTCTGTACTATGCATTGTAATGGCATTTATGTGTATACCACCGTTTGTACTTTGTTCAGTATGTTAAGGATTGGACCTGAAATCAAAGCAGATTCAAATTTTACCCTGGCAAAGACCAGAAACTGATTGGAGAATCAAGTTTTTAATAAAGTTATTGAGGGGATTCAGGATTTGAAAAGGTGATCTTTGGGAGGATGAAAAGATGAGAGTTTCTAACAGTTTAACTGGGATGCTGCTTTCTGAACTGACTGTATTTTGATCAGTGATCTTTATATTCATACTGCAATGATCATTATTAAGTCATATAGTTCTTACAAGCTCTGATTCAAATTCCATAATGTAAATCTGACTCTTCGTGCATTTACCTTTGTGTCAGACTCATAACAACATTTTAAACATAGATCTCAAACCATATTTCAGAGGAAGCTAGGCTTTTATCCACATTTATAGACCAAAAATTAGCAATGGAAATCAACGTGAACAAATTCACGTGGTTCATCCACACACTTGAATAAAAATCCAGCTCTGCAAAGCGTAGCAGAATTATTTGATTCAGCCTGCTGTGGTCCATAGTACAGCAGCAATAGGCAAACATTAATTACCCTAAACGAGTAACAAGCTGTCTTAGTATCCCGATGAGGCCCTCTTTCTCAAAAGTACTCTACAACTGTTTAAACAGAAAAGATACAAATTTCAATAGGTATGAAATGTATTAGGGATCTAAAGTGGTTTGTTCTTTTTAAAAATGCCATATTTTGAGACATTTTTTAGTTCTGCTGAAGTATCCTAATTTTCCCTAATATTACTGTCTTAATTCAGCTGTTCTGTGCCCAGTGTTGTTGGTATATAGATTTTTACAGCAAAAGATGGGCTAACATGAGTAATCTATTTTCATGTCCCAGGTATGAAACTCAGTTTATAAAGAGCTTTATGCTTTAGAACCCATAGTCTTATGACTGAACTAGAGCCATGGGCTCCTGTGATTTGTAAGAATTAAATGAAATTATTTGGTAAATCCAGAGAGGACAAGAAATAGAAGTTTCATTTAAAATAAGAACAACACTAAAAAGCCCCCTTTACCTGAAAAAATCTGTTTTTGTCAGATGCTATTTTTGTTTTGAGGTTACTTGATTCACTGGAGTACAATGTAGATTCCAGCCTCACAGAGACTTTGCATATACTGAATCATTTGGGATTACTAATGTGATTAAATATGGGCCTGTCTGTATGCTTGAAGGGACCAGAGTAAGCCTCATCCCTTGGGAGACCAACAGAACTATTTGTCTTCTGGTGAAAGAATATGGCAAATTTGCAAAGAAATTAATTTGGAGATCTCACTTGAGATTGTGAGTTACCTGTTGTGAAGACAGCCTAACGCATTTTATGCTAGGTGATACTTCCAATAACGTGATTTTTCTGAATAGGAGGAGATGCATTCTGACTCATAGTTATATAAAGCAATGTGCCTAGCTGATAAAAATTCTTCCCCTGGATTTTCAGTAATGTGCATTCATTAAATACTGACTCCAGAAGTTACGCGTTCCAAAATTACCAATACATTTTTCCTTAACTCTCATCTCATGCCTTCAGCCTTCACCTCAGAGAGGTATTTTCTTTGCTATGTTTTCAAAGGAAGCTACTACTGATTTTTTTAAATAAAACTGTATAGAATGTTAATAATACTTTATTTTAATGCAAATAAAACTGCAGTTTGCAGTATTGCTAGTAAAATATTAACAAGTATCCATGTAAGTCTATATTACTACAGCTTCCTATTCCCATCTTCTGATGGCAGAGAAAAGCATTTTGTTTGTGGAAGAATCCCCCATTAGTGATCTTCAGGCTTTCAGCTGATCCAAATGAAGTGATGCAAGCCACATAGTTTACTGGAATTTAGCTGCATCACACACAGATTGAAATGTCAATCTTTAACAATCACCATTAATACAGGCATAGTGGTTCCATGTTCTGGGGGACAGCTTTTAATGTTTAGACTTAATGGCTCAGTGAATGTAATAGAGATTTCTAGGAACTAAGCTCATACATGGTTTTATTTGTCATATAGCAAAAAGGCTTATCAGCTACAAAAGCTGTAATACTATTTTCTCCTCATTGTTTCCAAAGGGAGTTTCATTGTTGAAGAACCTTTATCTAAACTTATTTCTGGTAAGGTATTCTTGGTCCCTCCAAGTCTTTCCAGGTTTGTTGCATGATGTTATTACTTATTATATTGTGATTGCAAAGATTTTTTTCAAAGACTGGGGCCAGCTCTGCTAGGAGCTGTATATGCATGTCACTGTCCCAAAGCATTTACAGTTCTTATGTAAGAAGCAAAAAATAGCTAGGGAAAAGAAGGCTTGTTACCCTTCTGTACCACAGCGAAGTAAGATACAGAACAGTTTAGTTTCTTGCAGAGATCAGTACGTGGGAAAGTGGGAAAGTGATCTCAGATCCTCTGTAGCACCAAAATATGGGCCTGTCCTTCTTGTTCAGTTTAATTTAGAGTGAGTATTCATTTTTAAGTGTGCTTCTATATAACTCATTTAGTAATAGTCCATCCTCTTGAAACCAAAGCTATAACAATCAGCTGTGTATGAGTAATTGGTACTAAAAGATAGGTAAAAGTGTCTTTCCCTATAAAAATGTCTTCCTTTCTGAATCAGTCCAGCATTTTCTCTCTCCTGGAGATGGAAGGATATTCAGGCTGTGAAAGGATAGAAGAAGAGTTTTGTGTTCTTTAAAAATTCTTTTTCCAGAGGTCAATAAGTAAAGCTCCATCTCTTCATTGCATTGAGCATATGAAGAAATGGGTTCCTCCAGCAACTCACAAAACATCCCTAGGATGTTGTCAAATAGCCTGGGGCATTTACAGTGCCAGCTAGATCTGGATTCATTAGTATTACTAGCTTGAATACTTCTAGTAATTAGCCAAGTCCCTCTGGTGAACAGTAGATGGTCTTTAAAACTCTAAAGGCATGTCTCAGTTACATAAAAGAAAATGAGTTGCTGTTCACATAAGGTGCAATAGGTGGTTTTGAAATCTGTTTTCTCTAGATGATTAACAAACCTTGATGTATCAGAGAGCTTTGCAGTTTCCTTTTTCTCATCTTTTTGCACAAAAGGTTGATTTTAGTTATCATTGCTTTAATGTAGTGACCCATTGAATCAAATTTATAACTGGAAGACGTGGAAACATTTACTGATTACTTTTTGTAATGGGTGGTGGTGGGTTTTTTGGGTTGGTTTTTTTTTTTTCAATTCCCACCCCCATCCCACCTCAGGATCTGTTGCCATCCAGCTAGCAATGCATTTATTTCCTCACCTGTGTTATTTTAGGGAGGAACACTTTTGTAAACCATTAAGAACACTGTGGAGAAATTAAATTCAATGAGAAGTGGAGATCAGGAGGTATGTTCTCAAGTTCTTTGAACAAATTTTAAAACTAACCGCCCGTAAAGCCAAGGATCCTTAGAGGAATGGTCATAGTACTGTATATTGGGAAAACAGGCCTCTGTAGGTGTGTGCTGGAGCTTTCTCTTTTCATGCAGCTTAAAGTCTCATCCCATATGACAAACAAAAAAAAAGTGATAGGCCATGAAGGATTTACATTCCTGATGAGTTTAATCCTGTTGAAGTCAAGGAGAGTTTTGTTAGGAGCTTTGGTGGGGCTGAGATCTCACCTTTGGTTTTTGGAAGAGACATTGGCTGCTTCCCAGTTTATTAAGTTTATTATGATTTATTCTTCACTTTCTTTTAAGTTCATCCTCTGATTAGCTTTGAATTCAGGTTAAAGTTTCTCTCCTTCATCTTACAGAGAGCAGCAGTGACAGCTGTGAGCTATCACTGGGAGGGTGGAAAGTAGGGGCTTTCAAATAGGAACAAGAGTAAGGTTCTGGTTTCCAGACTAGACATCAGTTTCTGGACTAAACAGCACCATCAACAACATGCAATCCTGACATTTCCTTTAAAGTAATTTCAGTCAAGGTGCCATTAGGAGAGTGCAGAACCCTTTGAAAACGTCTGCAATGTAAATATGGTTTCTAAGATTTTTCTTTCAACTCTAAATGCTTCTTAAGCCACTGAGGCCAGTGAAGCATTTAAGATGTGAGCCTTTCTTTGCTTACTGTGGACTAGTGTGTGATTAAAGCTCTGTGTGTTGTGCTTCAGGCACCTCACTGATGTGGATTCTGGGCTGGCAGAGGGTCAGGAGGTGCCACCAAGGCCCTCTTCTCCGATTCAGTTATTCAGGGAATTCCTAGGAGAAAAAGTAACTTCCACTAAGTTAAAGGAGGCGGAAGCTGAGGAAGGCTTTGACTCTTAAAGGCAACCTATATGATAGTAAATTGAATGGTTTCTGGTGACTGTCTTGTGTGGTGTATTGCTTAAAAGAGGGAGCAAGGTGGATTAGAGAAGCTGAAAAAGCCAGGCATGCAAGGGTGTTTATTAATGTTCTCTATTATTAAGTTTGTTCTTTCATGTGGCACTCCTACAAAAGGTAAAGACATACAGATACCTGACAGGGAGAATAATCAGAAAGATTTATAGGTCTGAGATGGATTATTTTGCTGTTAAAAAACGTGTAAGAGGAATTTAGTACTTCAAAGAAATAATAAAATCTTATGTCATGGAAGTAGAGCTGAAAAACCTAGGTACATTAACAATAGCTATGCTGTTCGTTACTCCAGGCGTGCAAGCTGATAGAGTTTGGCAACTAAAGAGCAGAAGATTTTTGCTGGAACTGAGTAGTTGGTAGAAAATGCAGACCTGAAGCCCATATATTAATTTTTAAGCAGATGTGTAAGGCCACTGGCTTAAAGCATCTTGCACAATTTCCTTTGTTAATGCACTGTGCTCTTAAAGTACAGGATCAGTATTTGCATCCTGTCATTGGCTCTTTACCCTTATGTAGATGTTCAGTATCAAAACTTGAAATAAAGAAATGGTGTACTGAAATGAATTTCTACAAGAAGATCATCCATGTGTGTAATAGTGTTCTAATTGTCATCTTGACAGATGTAGTTTATTGTTGATATATTTAATAGTAAGCAGCCTGAATCCTGGCTTCCCCTTATTAGCTACTGACAGCTAGTCACAGAAACCTTCACTGTTGTCATTTTTACCTATATTTATACCATATAAGCAGGAAAAAAGCATTGGAATTGGTAACAATTTGTATGTTTTGGTTTGTATTTGTATTTAAATGTGTGATTAACACCTGTCTGCATTGTAAATCTTAGCACTGACTAACTGCTTACATGATCTGTGTATCTACATTTGTCTGCTGCACTAAAAATAACAAAGGAGCAATCAGTCTTTGGTATCACAGATCCTTCAGGCCTAAACCAAGTCAGAACAACTTGTTTGTTTTTCTCTCTCCATTAAGTACTGGCACTGCCAGATCCAGTCAACCCCCAGTGAGCTCTCCAGACACTTGCTTCTGGCTGCAGAACAATCATATCACAATTTTTTTCTCTAAATACTGTAGCTGAAAAAAATGCCTATTAGGGATCGCGGTCAGCATCACCGTTTTTTACAAGTACACCCTAAGGTCTTTTGAAAAAAGCTTCACCCAGTTCTTTTCTCAGATGGGCAAGGGATTACCTATAAATGTAGGTTGTTTTCCTTCTTCCTTTTGCTTAGCAGCCTTTAGCAGTTGCTTGATACATATATACATAGATCATGGTGCAGTCACAAGAGTTGGAAGTTCAAATTTCAATCACGTAATTTTTACATATATATTAGAAAAACCTCTAAAGAGCTTCAAATTTGACACATTTGTTCTTACGGAATTTCTCATTCTGCTGTCGACAAGGTGTGTACTATTATTTGGAAACCCACTTCAAATAGCCATTAATTATGCCTAGTTAGTGTCAAAATAGTTAATTTCTTCTCTTCATTTTTTCAGACTTAATAGCATGCTATCATCTGGCAGCTTAATTTTTGCTTTAATGAACAGTACGAACACAGTAAAATGATATGAAAATTACATTAACTTTACAGAAAAAATATCATTATAACAAGAAGCACATTAAATTTCTCAAGGATACCTCAAGTGTGTGGATTTTGAAGTTGATTAAAGAACTTCTGCAGAAGTTGTTATTTTAGAGTGTTTGTTACCCTTTTCCCCAGTTTGCTAAGTATTACCACTGTATGTCATATATTTATATATTCTGTACAGGTATAATGAAATCTTAATGCATTATAAGGATATCCCTGAGGTTATAGTTTATTAGTTAAAATACAAATAATCACAGTTTTTAATTATTTTGGCTGGAGATCTAGACAGGAACTGTCACAATGTATCTGTATTTAAACAGCTTTATGTGGAATATTAACAGTATATGGATATATATAAATGGACAGATGCTCCTTTTTGTTGTACTGTTCTTCCGCTGAAACTTTGCAAAAGCATATGTGCTGTTCTAGATGTTGAATTGCTTTGGTCTATTTTACTGAAAACCTTTCAGGGGCATCATACTACTCACTTTACCACCATGGGTTTTATAAAATGAACCAGATATAGCTGCGTTGCTGGACTATTTCAGGCTACTGCTGCTACTCAGAGTAGTTGTACATCTGGTGCAGCTCAAAATAATGTAGAGCATCCAGCTCTGGGGGTGACATTCAAACTGCAGTAGAAGGTTGTAGGATATGGTATTTTTGGCTTTCCTCTCCTGCGCTCATCACTGGCTTTAGAGGCCAATAGCTGTCAGGGTTCAGATTTGCGGAGTGTTAAGCCCCTGAAGGCTCAGATAGGCACTCCCTGCCATTTGCCAAGTGCCAAAGTGTGTTAACAGGTGTCTGACTCTGATGTTCTGTCTACCTGACTTGCTTAGGAGCTTCAAACCCAGCTAGACATGTGTGTACACCTTTAGGTACCCAGAGGTTTGCAAATTTGGCCCTAATCCCATGAAGCGATCTACTTGATTACAGCAAAATTGTGTGTTCAAAAGTTGTCTTGCAGCAATTGAAAACTGATAAAAAAAAGTCAGAAAACTTTCCATTCCACTGCTTCTTGTTTGTAAATCAGGCATTCTTGATTCTGGCCAACACAAATGAACTTTTAGAGACCTTTCTGACCCATGTGATAGAATTACATAAAAAATCCATGGCACGTTGATCTTTCTGTGTTGTCTCTTCTCATGGTTTCCCACAGCTCTTCCTATTTTGCTTTTTTCCTGCATAAGATCATTAAGTGGTATGTTCCCAGCTTCAGTTCTTGCGGCTAAAACCACTTCATAGGAGTCTCTCCCTGGCGTTACCACACTTGCGCAGAACTTACTGTTCCCTCATAGATTTTGTAGGCCTGAAAGGAGCCTGACATCCTGTGGCCTGAGCACTGTTAAATCAGGCTGTAGGATTTTACTCTATTACTCGTTTATTGAGCCCAGTATCTTGAGTTAGATTAAGTCAGCTCTTCCCTAAAGTTAGCACGCTGAATCAGAAGGCATCAACATGTGGAGGCCCACTGCCTTTCTTGGTCACTTACTCCTCATCTTCTCTTGTCCCTCTCCTAACGTGACGGCTGGATGAAGCCACCATTCCTTCTTGTGGCATCCTGCAAAGGCTTCGTCCAGTGCCCCGTTGTTGTCTACACTGCAGCACCCTGGCTTGTAGCAAAAAGGACTTTGTTATCGCATGAGTCTGCACTTGGGTGGGTGCTGTCACGTTGCAGCACCACATCAACTAACATATTTAAATGGATCCGTCATAGATAGATGTTGGGAAATCTATCATATCATGTACTATACTGCTTTCTGTTCTGATTATAATTGTACCTTGAGAAAAGCTGTTGTCTGACACATTGTTCATCCTCTTTTTTTCTACAGACGGAGCAGTTTCCCTTGATATTTCACCATCTGGGAATCCTGCTCTGAATTTAAATGTTCTGCACTCAAAAGGGCAGTTCTGTTCTCTTAGTTATTGGTTATTCTCATTATCTAGATTAATTTTCATATGATAGGGTATCTTTTCTTATTTCCTTCAATATAAGTGATATTGGAGGTCTAGACCTGGATTTGGTTTTGGAATTCACTGACACCCCTAACTCCCTGGTGAGGAGCCAGGACCTTCTGGTTACAGCTTCTGTAATTTGCAGAACTTAGATGTCACACTTGTATCTACATACAGTTCCAGTTAGCCATTAGCTTTGCTGTCCCTCCTCTGGCAGTCAAGTAGGCTGTAGCGTGTACACATTAATATTCTCCAATAGTCTCTTCTTTTTATCTATACATTTTTTTGCCTAGTTAATGTGATTTTCTTAGCCTGTATTTCTCGCATGTCCTTTCTAGTTTTTGAAGATGACTTTCTCTCTTGCCTCTGGGGGAATCTGACCTACAGTGTAGTTCAGTATGTTGTTTCGAAGTACCCGGAATGCTATGACCCTGCATCCCACACCTTAATTTTGATTTCTAAAACTGTGTGAATTGAAGCCTACATATAGATACATTTTTCATGGAAACCTGAATTCCTTTATTTGTTTTCACCTTTCTGCTAGTCCACATTATCACACATTGAGTTATTATTGTTCATTTTCAGACCCTCTTTATCTAAGGGTGGGGGGAAGTCTCCTTTGAATACCTTTCTTGGTTTCAGTGAAACAGTGAGCAGCTGTG
>JAVJGJ010000001.1:84013952-84045539 GCA_035590215.1 Microhierax caerulescens | reverse complement strand
TGGAAACCTGAATTCCTTTATGTGTTTTCACCTTTCTGCTAGTCCACATTATCACACATTGAGTTATTATTGTTCATTTTCAGACCCTCTTTATCTAAAGGTGGGGGGAAGTCTCCTTTGAATACCTTTCTTGGTTTCAGTGAAACAGTGAGCAGCTGTGTGGTACTCAGTTACTGCCTGGGGTTAAACCATGACAATCCCCTGTCTGTTACTTATCATTAATTTTGATACTGATAACACCAGCAGATTTCCATGTGTACTTTTAATTCTGTGCTTTGGAGATGAGATTGTGTCATGGTTTAACCCCAGCTGGCAACTAAGCCCCACACGGCTGCTCACTGACTCCCCCCTGGTGGGACTGGGGAGAGAACCAGAAGGGTAAAAGTGAAAAAGCTCATGGGTTGAGATAAAGACAGTTTAATAAGTAAAGCAAAAGCCATATGCGCAAGCACAGTGAAATAAATTCACTACTTCCCATCAGCAGGCAGGTGTTCAGCCATCTCCAGGAAAGCAGGGCTCCATCATACACAACAGTTACATGGGAAGACAAATGCCATCACTCTGAGCATCCCCCAGCTTTGTATGCCAAGCACAACATCATATGGTATGGAACAACCCTTGGGTCAGTTGGGGTCAGCTGTCCTGGCTGTGTTCACTCCCAACTTCTTGTGCACCCCCAGCCTGCGTGCTGGTGAGGTGAGGTGAGAACCAGAAAGGCCTTGGCTCTGTGTAAGCACTGCTGAGCAAGAACGAAAACTTCCCTGTGTTATCAACGCTGTTTTCAGCACAAATCCAAAACACAGCACTGTATCAGCTACTACGAAGAAAATTAACTCTATCCCAGCCAAAAGCAGCATAGATTGATAATAATCCCATTTTTTTCAGTAAGCTACCAAAGTATTTACCTGCCTGGAGTCATCATCTTTCTTCATTTTTGGATTCTAAATTCTAATTTTTTTTTCAATATCCCTTCTGTATGCTTTTCACTTCAGGTTTCTTAGATGACTCATTACTAGTCTCAGGTAGGGAATACGTTTTCTGTGCCAGTCACTGAACAACAACTTTTCATAGTTTCTTTTCTGTTGATGATTTTTATGATTTTTTTTTTTTTTTAATCTTAGCTATGTCTTCTTTCATGATGTGCTGCTGTGTACTAGCAATAGATCTGACTGTACTTTGCAGTGAAACTTTTCTGGCCATTTAAAGGAGCATTACACTGAGAGTAAATTACTTGTTGCTTTATCCTGACCTTTTAAATTGCCAGCATAGGGAGAAAGGGATTTTGTGTAAAAGATGACTGTATTCTAGATGTCCCTAAAGAAGTAATAAAGAGTTTAGTATCAAATGTGTAAAGGTGAGAAATATGCCTGCTTTTTTAAAAATAAAATATTACATGCTAGAAGACCTGATTTAGAAGGGAATTATTTGAGTAATTCTGCCATTCTCCCCAAGATTAATTTAGGAGGGGCCAGTTCTAACCCATTACAGAAAGATGATCTTTGGCTCGGGCATTTTTATCTGTTTTGCAGTCATAGTAAGTCATAGTAGGCAGTACCGTTGTCTGTATTTTCATCAGAGGTTGGTTCTGTGGTACTGAGAGCAGATACAAAGAGGTACCTTAATATTCCCAGAGTATCATGAAAATATAAACAGTACAAAACTCGGAGCAGATTTGAGGGCAATCCCTTTAATTATTGCCAGATCTCAGGGCTTGTCCACCTTGAGCATTTTGCATTGAGAGAGAACTGTTCCTGAATAATTCTGTCTACAGGCTCCATGGTAGGCTTCATATCACGTAATTATAAATGCGTGACAATGTAGGTGTTTGCATCTGTCACATAGTCACCTATGTAGTCAGCGGCAAGAGAGAGGTGTTCCTAGTGTGGCAGTCTTTGTGAGGCTGAGGCAACAAATGCTGTTTCTTTCCCTTGACTATAAGGGGAATCTGAGCCACAAATTCAAATTCTGATTTCTGCATGGAAGGTACTGAAATTTGGGTATGTGCTTCCATGCCCTTTTTCAAAAGTGGACTCTGCTCAAGCAGAATAAAGTGGTCATTGTCCCATACTGGAGTATTGTCATGGGCTTGTTCAGGGATCTCTTTCGGAGTTTAAATTCCTACTTCATCATGATTCGAATGCAGTATTAGAGAAATTCTTGAAAAAAGAAAAGATGTGAAAATGCAATACTCTGTGGCCAAACACTCTGTTTTCTCAGCTCCGTGTGCATGCTGCTTGCCAAATACTGAGCTATAGTAAGAAAGTTGTCTTGAAGTATAGAGACAGAATACGTTTATCAATTTATCTTACTAGTGTTTGCAATTACGTAGACTTTTCCCCTCCTTTTTCCTACACTGAAGATGTTGCATATGATGATGTACCAGTCATACATCAGTGATTGCAGTAACAAACTTTCAGCTGTCTTCCCTCTATGAAATTTTTATGATAACATAGCAAGACATGTCAACAAGAGCTTAAAGCTTCAAAGTAGTCAGTTCATAATAGATAAAACTGGACATTGGCACTTCAAAAAAGGCCTAAGTTATGTTCAAAAGGCTGGAAGGAATACGAAGTACTAATTAAACTGACTAAACAACAGTCAAAATTAAGTGGCTATAAAGATGAATTGAAACCTTGAAAATGAGTGAAATGAAACTTAAGGAAACCCCATCCATTTCTTCCTGCTGGAACATACAAAATGCAGTTTACTGGCTATTTCTTGTGTAACTACCTTTTAGCAGTAAAACTGAGACCCCACCAGATTAATGTGGGCTACAAATAATTTTGAAACTATAATAAAGCTTTCCTTAAAAGATGGGAAAATTGGATGCAAGTCTTAGAATTTTCTTCCTCCAAGGCAAGAGCTAGAAGATAGTTTAAATTATATTTTAAACGTGACGGTTTTCTTTATAATGCATACCAATTACTCCTACAGTAAGTACATCTGGTTTCCTCTGCCGATTTTGAGAAGAAATTACTTACATTAAAGATAAGAATACGATTCTATGTCCATCAGTGCATTAGCAAAGAAACAATTCCTTGCACCTGAGGGCTCTGCCTGCCATCTGTATAGTTCAGTGTGCCAGATTTGGACATCTGCCTTGGACATGTCCATCAGTAAAGTCTCCTATTCAAAAACATCTTCAGGTTTCCTCAGCGTTTACTCCTTAGTTTTCATGAGCAATGCTTCTTGCACATGCATGCAAAAATTAGTTACCACCTGCTATGCTCAGAGACTGGGACTTAGAAAATTACCATCCTATAGCTTAAAAGCTCAGGTTTCTTCTGCTCGTGAAGTCAGGAGCATTGCATCAGATCCAAATGGAAATAACTGTGAAAAAGGAGGAAGACTATTTACAGAGGTAGTTCAGAGAAGTAACCTCCACATCATGCATTAAAAATCAGTAGACAAAACTGTTGTTAAAATGCAAATGACACACACAGAACTTTTATCACTCAGTCTGAATCTACTCTCAAATCAGCTGCTAGACTTGTTGAAGTGAGTTTTGCTTTGTGACTGCTAAAGCATCAACATCCTTTTGTCTTCAAGTTAGTAAATGACAAGAACAAAAACCACTATGGAAGTAAGTAGCAGTTTGCTTTGTGTTTTTAATTAAGTGAGGCAAAATAATGGCAGGAGTATTTTAAGTTGCCTTGGGGATTTTTCAGGCTTTTTTCAGTCAAACTGCTGCAAAAAATATAAAGAAAAAGGTTATACAGTTAGAACATCATTGTCATGACTGTAATTGCTTTAGAATCAGCCTGGTACTCTAAAAGAAATGTGAAGAATTTCTGTTGCTCTTTGGAAAATGGATTGACCCAGTGTTTAGTCAGTAAAATAATTTGGTGTAATTGTGATCCACACCTAGCATTTGCTAGGTTTCTAGCATTTGCTGAAGCTGAGTTGAAGAGGGAAAAAAAGGCAAGTGAGCATTAACTGCTTTTGTCAAAAAATAAGGTTTTTATTTTTCTCTCCAAAGTAGCTTAGACATTGTGTATTGGTTACGTGTTTTACTTGTTCTGCTAAACTGTACAGGTCTAGAAGCTTTCTAAACTGTTTGTCACAGGTGTGTTAGAGGCCATGCATTAAGCTATTAATCTTGCTGGGTTCCTGCAAAGAATAGGTTCACAGAAGTGGGAATTTGTGTAGGAAATTCATAGGAAAGAGTCCAGTGAAACCTCAGCTGAGAAATACTTGCAGACCATTAGCCAGTTCTGTGCATTCTAGTCTCCATTCTTTTCGCATACTCTCTTTATTATGTTCAGCACCTTAGCAGCAGTCAAATGGTCTCAGGCACTGAAGGTTTGCAGTCCAATCCAGCAAGGCATCAGCCTCACTGAACGTTAAACACATCCTAAATGGCTGTGCCCATTTCAGGTGAGCTGAAATGTGCTAAAAGCCAGACGTTAGATTACATACTTCATAAAATCAGAATCATAATCAGTGGTTATAAAACACTTTGGAGACTGAGAAGATGAAAAGCACTTTTGAAAGGTAAATGAAAATAATTTATGATCATTATATTTGTGTTAAAGCAATGACATAGGCAACTCTTTAGTTTTCAGTCCTTACATATTTCACTAAGATTAATGTTGCCAAGTTTATTTCCAGAAAGACATGACTTTTCCACCCTCAGAAACTTGGTATACATGAGAGGGCTAACAGCTGCATCTTTTCTACACCAGGCAGTGAAGCTGCAGCACTGAAAGTGATGCACAGAATTTAGTCCACTAAGCTCAAGTGCTCTGACACAGAGCAAGTACAGATGAATACACAAAAGAACAAAGGCTTTCTTCCCCACGTACTGCGTCGCCCCTTGGGGATGGAAAATGGCTCAAGCAAAGAGTTTGCTTTGAGGTTCACTAAGTCTTGTGACACAGGGTTGCATGACACCATGCTGTTTGCATGCCATTTATGCTGCAGAAGAGTTGTGCTACAGGCATACAGTCCTACTCACTGTGTGCATTACAGGTTATAATATTTTTCCATTTTTAAATTACATTGATCTGATGAACTACATTTTGATAACCCTCTAATGTTTTAAAGAAATGCCATAGATACAGACTGGCATTACAGATGGATTAGGTACCACTTCTGGTTAGTCTGGTTTATTGCCAAGCATCATAATATTATAATCTCAGGTTTTAAGCCTTAGCAAAGAACACTCTTCATTCTTTCAAATCTGTACCATAATTATGAAAAGCAACTCATTTTTACCATCACCTACGGGCAGAAGCTGTAAGCTGCCATTTCTTTTCCTGTACAGCTGTCTGGTTCAGTAAATACATCTCTGGGGATTCATTTGCATTAGTTATCAAGAGATGGTGTGTAGCAGTGAATGGTGGTTTGTGGTCTATAATGGGCTTTCTCAGCCCTTACTTTCTAACATGATTATGAGCTATTCTGTTGTTAGGGGAGGAGCACAGATTCAACACTGTGCAGGAGACCAGAAGGTTAAGGCTGAGTAGGCAGGAGGGACATCATCTAACATCCCCCATAGTATCTTGAGGCAGCCTGATGCCAGACTTTCAGCCAAGGTCCAGCAAGGTTTCCCTTTTCAAGTCCTGACAACTGTTTTTCAGAGTTTCATTAGAGTTTGGTATTATACTCTAGGAGCTTATGGGAGAGTAAAGTGCACCATATTAATATTTGTAGTTATCAGACAAAGTAGAACAAAAAAGCCAAAGGGGTCTGCATTTAGATTATTTCAAATTATTTAACGTGTGGATGCATTATTTGAAAAATAAGATCAGTAAAACCCCAGGAGATAAGTCATTTTGGTTTGAGTGGAAAAAGGAAGAAGGGATGCTAATCCCTTCACGGATCAGAGGGGCTTTGTCCCTGAGACGAATGTGCTGGCAGACACATCTCTGCATGTAGGTTAAAGTGGGGAAGGGGGACGAGAGGCAGATTGTTTCTCAGCCAGTCTCACCACTTGTATCAAAACTAAAGAGTTCAGAGGAACATTTTGGATTAAAATCTAGAGAGATTTTCAAAAACACATTGTGCTTATTTCTTTAGATAATCTGCACAGTTGTGATTTCAGGTTTCTCAGGTTTCCAGTAATAGGGCATTTTATTATAAGCTCAAATCATGAAGTGCTTCTCCTGGCTGGTCCGCAAAAAACCCTGATGGCATGAATTTACAGTAACAAACTCATTAGCTTCCAGTAGGGGCTCTCTTACTGTGCACTTTGCACAGACAGGAGGGACTGCTTATTGTGTACTGATTTCCCAAGTTAAAAAAAATATAAAAAATTACATTTTCACTGAATAACAAATTTTTCAGATTTATGTACATTTTGTTGTGATGTAGGTTATTCAGAGTTTCCTCTGGTGCAAGTCAGATGAGTGGGAACTAAAGGGCTTTATCTTGCAAATTTTTAACTTAATGGAAATAATATTAGAGTGTGGTAGTATTATATAGAACGTATCAGTGAACGTAAATGATCTATCTCATTGGATAACATTCCAGATATCTTTTACTGTATTTCTTAATGAAGGAAAGGGGAGAAAAAGGAAAATGTACAGAATTGTAAATAGAATTATAAAACATCATTTGAAGTCTCATTCATAAACACAAATGCCTGTGGTCCAAGTTAAGGGACAGGATTTAAAAAAACACCTGAGGAATATGCATGGTTTTGTATTTTTTTTTAATCTTCAGTGCTGTTCAAAACCATACTGATAAAGAAAAGCCACCCAGTCCTTTGGGGTCAGCTCTCATCATTACAGCAGTCTTTCAGCTTTAGCAGTTAGCATTCACTCTATTCATACAGTTTCTTGTTATACACCGTTGTTTCATAGATAATGATTACATCCATCAAAGCCCATTTTAATTAATAGGTTTCAGCACTTTATCCTCAACATTTAAACTTTTGGTTTTTCCCCAGGTCATTTATCAGATATATCTGTCAAAATTACTTCTTGTCTACAACAAAAATTATTTTGAAGTCATACTCCAAATGTGAAAAGGGCCATCTATTTGCCACCAGCTAGGACTGTTTCGTATTTTAGCAAAAATGAGAAGGTTGTTGTGAAATAATAGTAGTGTGATAGACAACTGATGTCACTAATTTGAGCCTGTGCTTTTATATTAGGTAGACATACCAAAGACTAAATGGGCATGAAAGCTGAATTCACCTCTCACCTTTACATATGAGATATCTCAGCCAGGCTTAGCCCAGGGGTCCTCAAACGTTTTAACCAGGGGGCCGGCGCGTGGGTTAAGTGGCAGCCAGTCATCTGCGGCTGCTGGGTTCCCCCCCCAACCCCCGGCGGGGGGGCAGAGGGGGGGCTGTAAATACTGGGGGCCTGGATTGAGGACCCTGGGGGTCGTATCCGGCCCACGGGCCGTAGTTTGAGGACCCCTGGCTTAGAGCATGTTGTTTAATCAGTGAGGAGCAGCCTCTGCTGATACTCCCAGCATTGTTCCTATTTGTCATTAAATGCAGGTCATCAGTCTCTGTGATTCTCCCTTCGACCTTAGTATTAAATTTGCTATAAAGAAAACAAAAGCACTGGTTAGTGAGGCCTGGAGATGTTTGTAGATGTAGAGGGCTGCAGGTGCCATTCTCAACTGGAGACATGAGTATAAAAATAAATCTTTGTAAAATCAAAAGCTTCCATTTATCTTGAAAGAGGGGGGAATTATGGATAACTGAAGGTAGCGAACAGAATTTTCAGATCTGAAACATAAACAAATTTGTTCATCGGAAAATTGGTTTTGGTTGCTTTTTTTCCCCTGGCTGCTTTGTCTTGGACAAAATTCACGTTTTAGAGATAATAAACTTTGTTTTTCCTTGCCAGACAACTTGGAGAAATAAGATTTTGCTTATTAAATTATAATGCAGTACTGAGTGTTTAGTATCATGCTTTTCATCACTGTATTAGTTTGCAGAGAATTGGGTTTGCGGCCAGGTATACATGCACAGTTCTAGTAAGCCCCTTCCTTCCTTCAGGTAACATCCAGGTCTGCATCTTCTCTGTCCTGTGCATATCTCTATAACCTTTGCCTCTCTCCATCAAAATGTAATTGCTAACATCTGATCAGAAAATGTCATTTAGATGAACCTTTTATCGCTTCTGGTGCTTCTTTATGGGGAAGACTGGTATGAACCAATTGTTCATGTTAGGTAACATCAAGGGGGTTTGGTGTTTTATTTTGCTTGATTGTTTTGGTTTGGATTGGGTTTTTTTCTTTTTGGTTCTTTTTGAGAATCTCTGAGGAAGAAATACTGTTGATTTTCTTTTTTAAGTGACTGAAACATACCAGAAACAATTCTGCTCTAGATTGATGTATGAAAGTCATAAGCCAAGGTTCAAGAGCTTGTTGGTACATGTCAGTATGGTACCCTGTGCCAAGTGTTCTCCTTGAACAGGTAGAGCCCACTGCATCCATCAGGAATGCAGACTGGGGCTCAAATCGGTTTAAGTCTCTATACTGTGATTGTATAGGCACTAGGCTTGCAGACACTTCAGGGGTAACCTGCAGTGATGTTACATATTGTGCGAGCTTTTTATCCTGCTTTTTCAGGGCTCTTGCGAGCAAGTCCTGCTCTTCTCTGTTCACAGACTCTTCCCTGACATGCCTTGAAATATGTTGAATCCCTGATCATTTAGGCTAAAATTTGCATTTTGTTGCATTGGTGCCTACAGATGCAAATAGGTTAGTTATGTTCTTAAACTAAGAAACACATAGATTTAGCTTATCATAGAATCAGACACAAAATGAATGGGTTTGACGCTTTGCATTTGGGAATAATACAGCTGGGAATAACATTCCTTCCTGTATTGCAGCACATAGAGAAGTGTGTTTCTTAACATGGATCAAATAAAATACATTTTACTACACTATAATTGCAGATGGAGATACAGGGGCAGGGGGAACCCTTAGAACCATGAGAATTAGGTTTGGAAGAAAAAGAGCTTTAGGACTGACACCTAAAAGAATATGGCTCAAATAACATCACAGTGTTCTTTGTAGAAAGCTCTGAACATATCAGACTGGAACTCACTGAATAACTTGGTGTGTGATTATAGCCCTTGACAAATTGTCTGAAAGTAGAATTTGAATTGTGTATAGATTTATTTGCTAATCATAGCAGTTTAGGAAATTTGCATGATCTAGCACATTGCAGGCCTTCATCTACCATCAGATTTTATTTCTTGCTCAGATAGGTCTGCCTGACGTGACTTGAATAAAAAAATTCATAAAACATAAAGATTTCTCTTAGAGAATGCACGTTCACCTGTGGACAAGTCTACAAGCAGGAGAGACAAGTTCACTGAAGAATAAGTGTGGCTGTAACTTCTGTATTCGTTTGTGACTGTTACTTAAGAGCTGATGGGACAGTTGCGCTGGGGCAGCATTGGTGTGCAGATGGGCAGAGTTCAGACACTCCAGAGGGCTTGTTGGCCCCCTGGCTCCCTGTGAAGGGACAGTCTCTCGGTTTCCCTACACTGGATAGGAACAGGCTTAATACTCAAAATAACTAGCCTGTCCATACAGCTTTTGGCACCACTTTAGATACATTGGTTTAAACTTTACAGATAATACAAAACACTGCTTTCTTTGTGAACAAGATCAGTTTGCTGGCTCGCTGGGGTGGGAAGATGCAAAAAATAAAAGCAAGTAATTAAATGAACTACCCTGTAATAAACACATTGTTTTGCACAGCCAGCTGCTGGGAACAGTCATGACACCAGGAGATCTCTTTTAGGTGAATATACTATAATTCAAGCTGAGGAGTGCCAAGGCTACATGAAGGACACAGGGCTTGAAAGATGATGCTGAGGTGCTCCAACCTTCAAGGATCACAACAGTCAAAAAATCAGACCCTCCGCTTGAATGACTAAAAATTCCCATTAGAAAATCTATACAAAAACACAACAGGAGCCAACGCCGTTCCATAAAATGGATGTCTTAGCAGCGGATCTGCAGCAGTTCTCACTTTTGATTACATTGCAGAGATTACCAGCTAATAATCAGATAGGTGCCCTGCCAGTTTCCCTGTATCTGCATATCTTCATTATGTATTTATCCTGTGTTGTGTCTGATTACAGCGTAACTGAGCAGCTGGAATTGTTATACTTACTCGAGAACTGACTTTTTTGAAGTTTGTGATGTGAGAGCATATACCTTAGATAGGAAAATTGATCCATTCCATTAAATAGAAATACTTGGGCAGCAGTGCAGAATCCCATGCAATGTATGTCAGCTCTGAACAGAAAATGTAGTAGACTGACTGTGCTACAGTTAAATCTATTTCAAAACTTTACCAAGTGTATGTGGCATTGAATCTGGCCATAAGTTCTGTTCTGGCCTTCTACAAAGATCTGAAATTTTGCCAGAATTTATACCAGGAATGGGCTTGTTATAATAATTAAAATTAAGACAAGGTAACATTTTGTACTTGCAGATGGTACAGAGGAACAACTGGGGCTGATCTTGTAGCAAAGAAATTAAAATAAAATGTCAGTTAGTTAACTACATAACCTGAGCTAATGTGAGCTGCTTCTTTGAAGCTTAAGACCTTGAGTTCTAAGGTAAAGGCAGACCCAGTGATCACAGCAGCCAGTTTGACTGCAGCTCTTTGCTCTCAGCAGCAGGTAGGATATGGCATCATTCTTTGCATTTGATCATTCTGTTTCCTGCTATGCATATTCAGCAGTATTTATAATTATTTCAATTAGATTTTTACAGCTAGAGGTGCTCATTAAAATAACATGTAGTTGTATACATTTTCCTCTTCCCTCTTGCTCTGCTTCTTGAATTTTCCTATGGTTCTGAATTCAGCTACAGTCCTGAAGGTGGGTATGTGTGAAGTATGGACTGGGTGCTGTACATGTCCACAAAGTAATTTCTCTTGCTTCCTGGTAGCTGAAAGGCAAGAGGTTTGTTCAAGGCCAGCTGATGACAGAGAAGCAATATGTCCCTCCTGGCCACATAGCCCTCAGATTATAGCTCCTTCTCAGAGTTGCAGATAGACATGGCTGTTACACACTTACTTTGGAAAGATCCATTTTTCTTTGAACTGATCGAACTGAGAAGTGAATGCACATGTAAGCATCAAAATAAGAATTGAAGTAGGAAATTTCCAGAAATCCATGGCATTTGTTGATGGCCTCATAAGAGTCCGGGAACCACACCAGTAGTTAACAGGTGACCCATCGTGGAAGCATGGACATGTTGCTCTTTCTAGCAGGATACAGACAATAACAGATTAAGGGGTTGAATTCCTGCTTTACTCGCGGTTAGGTACCAAGTGTATTTCTGTGAGTAGGTTCAATCTTTGGTTGCATTTCCAAACCTTTCTGTGTGACACTGTACTTTTTTTCATGTTATTCTCAATGTATAACTATTCAGGAGCTTTATTCTATGTGAAAATTGACCTTGTTGCCTTGAACGTAAGCAAGATTCCACCACCCACCCACCACCCATTTTTAACCTCTTTTGAGTTTCCAGTTTGTAATGAATCTTAAATTCAGCCTAGTTTTGACTGGGCTGAAGCGTAATTCACAATGCTTGTATGCTGTCTCAAGGACAACAGTTATACATGTATCATTTAACTTTTTAATTTTTCTAGTCTGAGCTCTTACTAGTTCCTGGAGGAATTGGTTTTATCATGTTTCCAACCCTTCACTTTCACAAATCTAAAGCATCATTTTTCTGTTCTGAAGACCCAGCATCTGGTTATGCTCATACTGAGCAAAATGAAATAATAGAGGCAATGGCATACCTATTAGATCACCAAAGAAATCACATTTGGTTGCCATTTCCAGGAACATGTAGTACTTTTGCAAGACAATACTATTACCTTGCCTTTGGAAGTACTGCAGACTCTTTCCACAACGTTCATGGACGTTTGCCTCAGAACTGAATGACTCCAGTTTAATTTAAATGTAAATGAAAAGTACATAGTGTTTAAATGTTTAACAGACACGCAGAGGATTTTGCAGAGCAGAATCACTCACTTGCTATGTTCTGTAGTGGTTATTATTCATTTATTGCCACATCTAAATTCCTTAATCAGATCCAGATGATATTCTGCAGATGCCCTCCCTCCTCCCTCCATGTAGATGGCCATTAGGAAGACTTCCCAAGAGCTGTGCCAGCTTGGCTTCTGCAAGATGCCGCTGGTTTCATAAATTCTGGCTGGAAAATAGCTTCCATGATTGCACAGCGTAACTAATGCCTTCTAATACTTTCTTCACAGTGAATAGCAAAATTGAAGCAAATGGCAGGCCTTAGTTCCTGCAGCAATTCTGTATTCTGGCAGACTCTCCTCAGGAGTTCCTGGCCTCTTTTTACTGGAACAGACTGCATGTTTGAAAAGAAGAACAACAGGGAGTCTCTAACTTAAAGCCTGCAGAGGTTTTAGAGGGACTGTTCTCAGCTCTTGAAAATCAGTGCTATGGTCTTAGTGTTAAGAATAAGGCTTGTCCATATCCCCAAAGCCTCTAGTATGTTATACTTTGTACAACTGTTTATTCGTAGGTGTTCACTATATTTCTAAAGTCTTTATTACTGGTAATTTATGTATGGTTCTGGTCATTCTGTTTAGTGTCATTGTGGGTTTTGATGTACTTCATGTCTATATAGTCTCAAGGCTTTTGTAAATAGAAAATGTTACTGTTTTAACAAAAGAGCAAGATAGGATCAGGTCAATACTTCTGTTACTCATACACGTACCTGTAGTACCATGCCCTTCTCCCCTTCCTGGACCTGGGGACATGCAGGTGCAAAAGCAATAACAGTACAGCTATTCTGACCTCTGTCAGCAATGACAGTGATTTGAACACATTCAAGTTTCTGATAGAATTTTCTTTTCTGTGAAATAGCTACAAAACTGGGATTGCAAGAAACTGGTCGTCTTGGCTGTCTGAATTGTTGCAGATTCCAGTTACAGTCTCTTTATTTAATTCATCTACCCAAAAAACCATTCAGTTTTTCATCACCTTCAGCCTTTGCCAGTCTGGAGTTTTCCTTACTTCTTATGTCTGCTCAAATTAGTAAGTGCAGAAATTGGTTTTAGTACAATAATACCAAAAATATGTGTATTGGATCCTGCTGCATTTTACATTATTTTTGATACTCTGACTTCCATGGAGATCCCTAGTCTGAGAACTTTTGAATAGCACAGGCAATTAATTCATACATTTGTGTGTTCCTCATGCTGTTAAAGAGCTATGAATTTAATCCTCTGTATGGCAAATTTCTCAGGTTAAAATATTCTTCAGTTTTGTTCTGGCTGCTGCTGGTGGTAAATAAATAGATAGAAGATCCACCCATCTCAGTAGGAACTGCCTCCAACCTTGGACAAGGTGTTGCAGCCACAAAAGCAGGTGATGGTGACCAGATTTTGTTGCATACAAAATTTCTTGGGCTGATACTGCATGGTGCTGGACCTTGGCTCTCCTGTGAATGCAAAGTGAACAGGAGCACTCGGGCTTGGCTGCAGCTGATTTTAGCCAAATGATGCCGGAGCCAACATGGGAGTAGTAATTCAGAAAGTTTGCCAAGATTTTCTGACTGACGAATCCAAGTCAATTTCTGACCTCTCAAATTGAAGCTTAATTTTCTTTCTGATTTAAAGTGAAACCTATCCCCACTGCTTTGCAATGTACTAAATACCAAGCAGTGTTATATATGTGTGTATATATATACTAAATACCAGTGTTACATATGTATCTGTTCTGCCTTGTTCATTCAAAGAGGAGATGAATTCATATTAACAGAGGCTGGTCGGTAACTAATGCCTTCACTCAAAATACTGTGCTGAACGTAGAGTGCAATGTATCATAGTGCACTGTATGACAACAGAAGCTCCCCAAGTAAATGTATCCTCATACACTATATGTTAGCAAAAAATAATTATTGAATTTACTCCGCAGAGCAACTGTGTGATAAAGAATTTCAATCCTTTAGTTACTCACTGTAAAGTAGCTACATAAATAATTACTGATTTGCTGACAGCAATTAAGTTGGCCTAAGAACCCTGGATTAATAATACACTTTGCTCGTTCTCTGGAGTAGTAATTTAGCTGCCATTTCTAAACATTGTATGTCTTTATCTTGGATTCTGGTAACTGTCAGCTTGTCCTGACCAAAGGAGTGGAGCTATAAAAATGTAGCTAAAATGGAGGTTTCTTACATCTCAGTAAATCTCTTTCCTTAGTGTCTGTTGTTTGCAATAGTCAGGATTCTAGTGAGGCAATCTTAATTTTTTAGTTTAATCTGGGAATGTAGGTGCTGTAGGTTTTGGTTATACAGAGCAACGGACAATAAAAACCATTTTGACTTCAATGAGATTTCTTTTCCTTTTGCAAGAATGCAAAGAGAATACTGAAAACAATTTGACTATTATTGGTTTAGAGACTAAAATTCAGGTGCAAGAGTGTATAAAATAAACATTGCCATGAAATCTGTGATGAAGGGAAGCTTGTTGCCACCTAGCTATAGCTGTATGTAGCTGTGTAAAGACATAATACGTTAAAAGTTTAAATAAGTAACACCTGTTACATTAGAACACCCTCCGCCCCCAAATATCATAAATTGCATTTAACAGAAAGGAAAAAGGAAACATTTTTGAAAGCTTCTAGCTGATTTAGGAATCTAAGTCATATCATGAGGTGATGTGGGCCAGAACCACATAGCTGTATCTTCAAAAACATCCTTTGGAAGTAGTTGGACTACAGAGGCTTTTTGAACAATTTTCTAGGTAACCATTTGCATTTGAGGAGTTAAGCATATTTTAATGTCTGTGTCTATGTGATTTATACTTTAATGCCTGTTCAGAGCAGCTTCCAGCTGCCCAATCACTTATGAAAGCAGGATTTAGCTGTTCAAATCCTTTAGACCTTGTGATGCTTAGTGAAATGGTATGAAAAATTGAACCGGGCTGCCTAAAGATGCAGCTAAGTACTCAGCAGTGTATTATGAAATGCCTACACAGGTTAGGCTTGGATTCAGTTTAAGTAAAAATCACAAGTGCCCATGCTGTTTACTGGTGAGGGTCTGATTAGCGTATGGGGATAGTGATCAAATGCTTTTTATCCATTCTTAAATGAGGAATGATTCTCTGCTGATGTATTGTTCTGAAATGTGTATATAGTTGCAGGGTGGTACCTGCAGAAAAAGTAATCAGGCCAAAAAGATAATGCTCTGCTTGGTGCTCCTGGGATTGTCCAGTGCCACCGCCTGATAATGCCACCCATTCACACCTCTCACAAAAGGCATGAAGACAGTAGCTATTAATGCTCTTTTTAAGTACAACTTTGAGCAGCTTGCATGAGGGCAGATCATGCTGTATCCTACACATTGTGCTCCAACCCTTAGTGCTTCAAAGAGTCAAAGCCAGCAACTACTCCAACTTCCTTTGTTAGTAATAGTTGTGATTGCTCATACCTGACTGGGAGAAGAGTCTCCAGCTGAAATGTCAGCAAGTGTGGGAGCTGCTTGCTCTTTGCTCCAGTAATAAATAGATTTTAGATTGTGCTCTTAACATTTGGCTGGTTGCAAAGTTCTGCTTTTATTCTAAAGGGTTTTGTAGGACTGAGAGGGACCTTCACTTGACTTTCTAACTCTAGGTTGCATCTTAGTATACATGTGTTCTGGAGTGTAACGTAACGGTCTTTAGCACTTTCCCCCCTTTTGTTTGGAGTAAGAATGAAAAACAGGGACCTGTTGAATGAATTGGAGAAACACTGATATTCTGTTTGCCATGGACTGCTCAGGCCTTTTTCAGGGGCTTGGAAGAGAGAATAACCATGATGTATTCCATTTGTGACTGAGCCACCAGGCTAGTTAGAGATGTAGGTCACAGTCACCTATTAAAGTTGGAGAATCACACTCTGAATTTGTGAAGCTGAAGATGGTTTGATCAGTTTTTAATGCTAGAGGATTTATTAGTGATCAAGTGTTCGGTGATTGCATTGAATTTATTCTAGTATTTCTCCAAGTTCAGCGCTGTTTGGATAAGGGTTAGGTCTCCCTTTCTCTGCTTCAGTCAAACTTTTAGATGTTGACAATAATCCTGATGTTTTATGTAAGCTAAAATCTGTCCTGGGTGGGTAAATAGATGCCTGCCTTTATAGTGTCTGTCAACTAATGCGAGCTGTCAACAATTCTGTTTCCTTTTAATAAAATATCTGAAATTTTGCTTCTCCAGTGCTATTAAAAATTTAACTGAAACCCATCCATTGCTGGAAGCCTATTAGGAGATTAAGGAACTGAATTAATCTAGATGTGTTAATGCAGCTACTTTATCCTTTCTAGATCTTTGGATGATGTCACCCATAGGTGCCATAACCTTCCGAAATGCTGGTGTTGTCAGAGGGAAGATCCTTAAGAGGGGTCAGGAGAGGAAAGGCAAGCCATTAGCTGTCATTTGTGACCATAGAGGAACCTTTTGCAAGTAGCTATTTATTACCTTTGCTTTGTCCTAAAAAAAAAACAAACACCCAAGAAAACCTAATGCGAAACAAATACTACCTGCTGCTTTCAAGGTTCTTCCTTATCTAAATTTCCTGTGTTGGGAATGTTCACATCAGTTTCAGTGACCAAAGCCTTTGTGCATGCCTTGGAAGCATGTTCCTGGCTCTGGCAAGGTTGGCCATGCAGATGAGCAGGTGCCCAGTACTTGCTTAGCTGAATTTGTCACCCAGAGCAGGGGTGGTGTGGGGTGAAGGGCTGCTTTGTGGAAAGCAAAAGACCTGCCTTTCTTGAGACCTGTGCTAAAATCCCAGCTCTACTATTTTAAGTGTGTGACCCTGAATAAGGTGGATTTTCCAAGTTCCTCAGCTGTTAGACAAGACCGCGTTTTACCAGACCGTTGTGAGGCTGAAACTCATAAATTTGAGTCAAATATGTAAGCTAGTATAAAGGTAGCTCGCTCTTCTGTTTTCTACCTGACCTGCAGTGGTGAGTTTAGGGGAGATTAAGGGATCTATTAAACTGTGGATGAACTGCCAATAATAATGTTGTTTCTAGAATTAAGTTCTTAATGTCCTTTTGTAATTTTTCTGATAGTATTATTACAGTTGTCTTTATTGTGTTACAATAGCACTGCAAGGCACAAAGCAGAAATCAGGATTTGGAGTACTGTGTGTACATAGTACATATGTGGAGTAAACATTTGATGCTCTAGCAGAAAATGCACACTTGCATTTTAAAACTAGGTGCTAGAGAGGGATAAAGTGAATAAATGTATTCTTTGGTAATGAAAGAATAGCAAGTAGCAGACATCATTAAATGTGGCAGTTTGTTTCAATTCCTACTTCTAAAAAAAATATTTTTGCATGCTTGTATTCTGAGAGATGGATTGTGATCTGTGGATGAATCACCCTTACTAGGATCACAACATCTGCAGTGGTGAGAGGCCAGAAAGGAAAATGTTTTCCATGAGGCATTGCAGTTTAGGTTCTGCAACATTAGGTACCCACTTCTCCAAAGTTTTTACAGCTCTTGGCTGTAAGGTCTTTGCTTTTTGCTTCAGAATGTCCTGGACTGGGCAAATCTCCAGTGATTTGTTTCATAACATCTTGCTTGGAGAATGTGACCAAGGTGGGGTTTTTTCCAGTTTGACCTGGAGGTAAAAAGGACTTACATTGTTTGACAAGTTCTGATTGGAGAAGCACTGATACATGAAGGAAATTCTTGTACTGTGACAGTGTAGGATAGGGAGGACTATACTTCTATGTTATTCACAAAAGACACCGAGGTGTGAACGCTTCACTACCCTGTTTTGCAAGGCAGAAAAGATTCCTTTGAGAATGATCTTATGGAGATATAATCCAGGGTCAGTGGTGTTCCTAGTGTGGTCAGTAATAAAGTCATTGTTTTATCATGCTTTGAAATGATCTTGTGAGACACAGAAAAGTATTACTGTTCTTGCAGAAGTTTCCCTCATTCATAATCCAGGACAGCTCAGAAGTAGAGAAAAATGAAAGGATTGTGCTTTAAAAAATCATAAGGGTAGACAAGTCCTGCCACAAAATGTTTTCTAGATAAATAGATGTAGCAGAAGATGTTATCAGTAGCGTCATCTTAAATTTTCTATTCTACTTTCATCCATTCAGTGTGAAACCACCCCAAATTCTGCTTCTGCTCTCTGAGGGTAACTGCTACTGAGCATTTCATCACTGTGATGTCTGTGTATGCTTTCTTGGACTATACGTGTCTGAGATAACTCAAGACACTAACTTCGGTAGAAAACATCTTATGAGTTTGAAAAAAAATAGGCAAAATGAAGAATTTTACATTTGAATTTAAGCAAATATGGAATGGTACAGTTCATTGACAGAAAATCATCTCTATGCAAGACTGATACTACTTACCCAGTTCACTTTGTTCTGCTCCCAGTCTAGTGAGAACAGAGGGGCAGGAGTAACCTTCTTAACACTGCTTTCAGTCCTGCCTTTAGACCATACCCTTCACATTTCTGTTGGACACATTTCATTTAAATAGTTCTCAGGACAGATTCATCAGGGCAAGGTAAATGATTTAAGGCTGATGGACTGCTGTGTAACTCGTGGTTTTTTTTAAGAAAGTTAGGCCTTGTTTCTGAAGCATGATTTTCTTAATGATAAAATGCAATACACTTCAAAGAATATATATGTTCCTGCAAAACATTAGTTTTTTCACCGTACTATTTCCAGATTGCCTGCAAATATCTCTAATTTATTCATTAGAGAGTGAATGGATCAACATGGTACAGAATCAGAATAAGATTCACACCAGGAGACGTGAAAACACAATATTGAGATAGAGAAAGGAATTCTTTTCATGTATGGAATAGAAATACTCTGAAGATGCAGTATCTGTGCTTGCTTTACACTCATATTTTTTTTTCCTCTTCTTACATTTTCATTCGGAAATTGCAGTTCTGTATGAAGCCCTTGTAGTGGCATGTATTGTAAACTGTTACCTCAAACATTAATGACTTGTTCTGGACTCCTGGCTGGTGACTAGTGAACCACAAATATATACTGATGGGAACAATGGGAACAAAAGATTATCAACATTATTTACTTGAATTCAGCAGAAAACTTTGATTGAAGGGGGTCTGTTTGTACATTTGTTTCCCAAGAACATTTGAGTGTTGGACCTAAACACAAAGTGTAGTCATGGACGTGTGGGGGTGGTTTACTCCAGTGTTGGAATTTTTACTAAAAGCAGTTTGATACGCATCTTCCTTAGTTCATTGCATGTTTTACCAAATGAGGAAAGAGACCCAACAGGCAGCTGTTTCCTGGCTGGCACAATGTGTATTCTATTGTAATATTCCATATTTGTAAGTATTCAGTATTTTTGCAATTAGTCACTTCCACCTGACTGATACAACTAAAAAAGATATGTGAATGGCAAACTGTGAACATTTGTGACAAGATTTTAGCAAACAGCCTGAAGAATGGCAGTTAATAAATGTCAATGTCTCATCCAGTTCCGGGACAAGACAAGACGTAAATCCTGCTGAAGTGGTTGCAAGTCTTTCAACCATTTGTCTCCATTAAGCTTCAGATCAGAGGGCTCATCAACTAAAATGGGATGTATTCAGTTATTTATATTATTTGTAGCTTATTATTAACAATTTGTTAATGACACGGATTATGTTTATTCAAAATGTCTGCAGCTTTACTATGTGAAAAATCTTTCAATCCCAACATTTCTTATGCTGTAAATTGCCAGTCAAATCATGACAGCCTTTTGGCAACCTGTTTTTTACTGCTTCACCTTCCTGTCCTTAATGGGAAGGGAAGAGATACAAGGAAATTAAAAATAATTCAAATGCAAGATAAGAATTCTAGTCAAGTTTTAGGAGGACTTTTTTATTCTGTTTTGGGGATTTGGGGCATTCCTCAAATAAGATACAGTAACCTCACAATGCTCGTGATAATATTATCATCAGAATTTCCATGCTATAAACCATCCAGAAAGATAAGTACTTCAGAAAAAGAAACCAGTAGATTTCAGGTACACTAGATGTAGCCATTATTAACCACTGTTACGCATCCGATTCCAATTTTGTATAAATGCTCATATAAAAATAATTATTTTAAAATCTGTGCTGCTTTAAAAGAGTAGCATTGGTCCCTTCTTGCATTTCTCTGACTATTACAAGTGACTTATGATGGAACAGCTTCTGTCATTCCATTGTAGCTTTCTAATTGACGACATAATTTTTAGTATTAACTCTAAAAAGCCTGTCTTGTTTTTTCTTTGTTTTTTTTTTTTCCCCACAAAAAATTCTGTTAACTTTCTGTGATAATCTTAAATGATTACACCAGGCATATGCTGTTAATGCAAAAATGAGGTGGAAGCAAACAATGCCTACATCTTCGTACATTCCAGTTCCTGAAAACAGTGGAGTGGGAGGGTATGTTAAATGGCATTTTTCAGCAGCCAAATTATTCCTCACATATCAAATGCTCCTTCTTGAATACATAATTAACCAGTAAACTTCCTAACTAGAACACAAAAGCTACATAGAGTGCTTCTGGCTAAGCAGGATGGGATGGGTACTATTAAGACTACTGAATATGCTCTAGGTCCATATAGCATTGAGATACATTAGTACTGTAAGAGTAAACAGAGTAAATGTTTAGATTAAATACTGGGTTTTCATATCTGGGATAAATGCCTAATTCCCGTTAATATTCCTACTAAGTATGAAATTAGCTTTATTGTAGCTCTGCCAGGGTCTTCTGAATAATATTTGGCATCTCAGAATCTTTGTTGTCTCTCAGCACAGTTTGTGTGTACCTGCCCTTTCTACTCGAGGACTGAACTATCTGAAAGGTGTAGTGTCAACTATCCACAGCAGGAGGGACCTTCCTCGGAGTGCATTGGCTTTTGTCCCCACCTAAGTCACTTCAGCTGAATCCATGCATTTCCTAAGCAGGGTTCTTTCCACTGCTTCAAAGCAGATAATGTGGGCAGCATCTGTGTCTTCAGTGCACCAGAACAACACTTGCACCCCCAGAGGCATAACAGCAGCGCTGCTGGTATCACACAAGGGTATGATCAAATCTAGCAATGTGAATTATCGCCTTGTAATAGGTATTCCCTCTCAGGTGCAGGGTTAATTCATAGAAAGTGTTAATTCTGGCCTATTCCTGAGTTGGTCCTCATTCTGGTGCAAATACTGCCCAGGCTACCCTGCTGTGTTGTGCTGGTTGATGTTGTTTCTTTTTGGATGGTGATCCTCCTAAGAGTAATTTCTTTGAAAACATCACAAATGTCTTAAGTGTACTGGCAGCTTTCATAGGCATCTTGACATTTCAAAGCCAGGACTGAGCTTCTGGATTTGCAGTTTGCAGCAAGGTTGCAGATAAAAAAGTCTGATATTGTGGCCTAAATATCTCAGATTTTCAAATCTACAAGTTTAAATGTATGTATACATATAGATACATAACCTTGTGCCTACAGAAATCTCTAAAGAACAGCATACTTGCATCTGACTTACAATTTGACTTACAGCTGGGAAGCCGGAGTTCAGCTGAAATAGACAACTGAGGTTATATTAACTCAATAAAAAATGTAGGCTCTAACACAAAAAATCCAACATCTTTTAACAGAAGTCAAGTGATTTTCTCATTTGTCAGGCCAGCTTCTCTCAAGTTCATTACTTTTTCTTGATTAAATCTCTTTTAATGATTTCTACCTGAATGAGAAGCAGAGAAAGGGTAGTCACAAATCACTCCTTAGACAGACTCTGACAGCAATGTATATGACTCATTTATGTGCAGCTGGATGTAAGACTTTAATTCTTCTTCTTAACTGTAAGGAAAAAGGTATCATCAGCAACAAATATCCTAAGGGTTTAAACTCTTAAGAAGGGAAATTTCTACCGTGTCATAGCTGGCAGTAATTAGAAAAATGGAAAAAATACTGCAAGTTTATCAGGAGTAGATGTAATAGTGAAAAAAAGAAGTGTAATAATAAAACACATTTAAGTTATTTTATCTCATAAATTTATTTATCTGGAGGAGAACAGAAAGGCAACCTTTGCCTCTTCAGTGTATTTCTGTAATTGGAGTCTCTAAACAGTTTGGTCTGTGAGTTGGACAACTTGAAAATGAGTAATAGGCACCTTTTGGCCTGAGTAAAGGGACTTACATAGAGAGACTATCCTATTCAAGACCAATCGCTACACAAGGGGTTTTATGCAATCAAATCTTTCATTGAAAGATACAGGTATATTTTAATTTTATCCAGGGAGTACTGTTCTTACGTTCTAGCCTCTGTACTGGCATAGTGTTCATGCGTGTACCTAACATTATGCACTGTGCTTAGTTTTACATGCTCAGGTGCTACTGAATAGGGGTGTAAGAAACTCTCGCAGTGGAAACCGGAAGTGTTTCTCATTCTGGAATAGGCAGGACTTCATTTTGCGTTGTGTTAGCATCTTAGCTTCACTTAGATTTAAAGGTATTGGGAAACAGAAGTGGATGCTGCTCTAGTCTAGGTAGTGGACTTGGGTTGCATGTATCTTTTTCAGCATCACAATATTCGAAGGATGCATGCTTCACCAGGCAGCAGTCGTTGGGAGAGAAAGGTTACAAACCCTTAGCTCCTCTAGTAAACCTTTGCTTATATAAAATTAAACATGTGCTAGGTGCAGAATAGCAGATTCCCTCAGTCGGGCCTTCCAGATAGAAGGGAGGAAAAAATACTCCTTTTCTCTTCAACCACCTTTGTCTGTTATTTTTCTCTTTTATCTGCTGTTTCTCATAAGGCTGATTGTAAATGTCACCTATTGTGACAGAGAACTGGGCTGCTGTGAGCAAGATAACAAACATGTGCTTTTTCTCCCACTTTATGTATATAAAAATAACATTTCTTATTGTATTTGCTTTGTTGCCAGCTCTTATCTGTAATTTGGATCATAAACCAGGACTGTCTTTTTCCAGGAACACAGAATAATATAATGGCTGTTAAATTGTGGGGATATTTTTCTTTTTTTTTTCTTTTTCTTTTGTTCTAAAGCTTTTGATGTTTCAAAATAGATTTGGGAACTATTCATACTCCGTAGAAGAAGCCGAAACAAAAGCCTTTTATTATCTTCATTTCTGACTGCTATGTCTGTTTTTTTTTAACATGTTGTCTTTCCCTTCTTTGCTAAAAATTAGAGAGGGCTTTTTTCACTGATACTAGTGTGAGTCAAGGTCTGATCCAAAGCTTACTGCTGTTAGTACAAAAGATTCTGTCTTCTTCTGCTGGTGCTGAATGCAACTGGGAATCTTTTGTCTGCAGTGAGGGATTTGGGTCCCTGGATAGGATTCCTGGCTTAAGGCTTTGCTTAAGAATGGCTTCCAAAGGAAGATGCTCAAATGTTCCTTTAAGACTGATCCTAGCAGTTCTGAAACAGACTGCACAGAGACCTGCTGTGTGCAAAGTGCTGAGAAAAGGAGCAGAAAAAAAGAGCACCCCAAATATTAAGCAGGAAAACCAGACTTTAAGATGGGTGTCAACATAGTGCATATCTGTCCTCGACTTTTTGGAGAACTGAACCTCCACTTTGCTTTCCAGAGCAACAGTTTCTTCTTTGCTTTCCATTTTCCCTGTTTTCTCTTCCACAACTGTCTACAGGAGTATCTGTTAAGAAACCGGACTTGGGAATAGAACTAAATCCGGGGCCAGGTGATTTTTCATGTCATGGACATTAACCGGTTATCAGTTCCCTGGCAGTTCTTGGATTAAGCAAGTGTAATCAAGATTAAGTGAGCACTGTAAATACTGCCCACAAAACTGCTCAAGAGAATACTTCTCGTAGATTAGGGCACAGTTTACTGTTCTTTCATGAAATCTCCTGATATTTGCTTGAGAGCAGTGAATTCATTTTTGACTGAGACGGAATGGGGTTTACTGCATCCATCATCCAGTAGATCCATCAAGGCATTTCTGTCACACCATTGTTATGGTACCTCCCTCCTGGAACAGTGACACTTAATTCCTTATTCACGGAGGCCCCCAGAGGGCTAGCGTGAGATCAGGAAGGTTGGGTCTCTGGTAGCGGCTGGAGGCGATCCAGTCTAACCAGTGGTAGGAGGTGGAGTATTGCTGGCCGGGGGCAAGTTGCTAATTAAAAGATGCTTTTCTGGTAGCTTATGTCAGAGGAGCCTTGACATAACATTCGGTAAGGGGCCTCTTTATTTCTTTTGAATGCCAATGAAATTATTAATAAGAAGATCGATCTTAAATGCTGCTCCCGGTTTGGGTTTCCATGGAGACCGCTGACCTACAGCTAGAACAAGGCAGGCTTGGGGAGCAGCCCCTGCGTGCTTGTTGCTGTCTGAGCGTGTTCTGTGACTTGGGTGAAAATGCAGCCAGTGACTGTTGTGCACAGTCAGGGTACAGTCAGTGAGGCAGGGTAAATGCAGATGCCACAAATCTCAGGATCAAAGGTTTTCTGCTTTAGATTATTATTATTATTTTTGCTGCACTTGCAGCAAACTATGCTTGCGGACTGAGATGGCAGAGGGAAAATTTAACTTGGAGAGCAGTGGCAAGAAGCGTCCAAGCAGAGCCCCCCTTGAGTCAAGAGCGTAAAACAAGAGCTGGACGAGGCCACATTCCCCCAGCACCCTGCTTGGTTTTGAACAGTAAAGGGGGAAATAACCTTCGTTATGGGCGTCTGTTCACCTTCCCTTGCCTGTGCCCGTTGCGTGGTGCTGAGGATAGCAGGGAGCTGGCCCCAGTGACTGGACTTTCTGTGCTCCTGCTTACAAAGGGCTTCAGAAACTTCCACGACAAAGCGTAATTTTGCAATATTAATTATTGTTAGAGAACCAGTTTTAATAAATTCAAACCAGCTACTTGGAAGTTTGTGCCCTTGGTCTATCTCTGTGGGAGAAGTACCTTCCATAGAAATTGATACCTTAAGAGCCCCAACATCTGTCTCATGCCAAATTCAAAACATAAAAGCAAGCACGGCACAGAGGGGTGGTGTTTAGCCAGCAGCTGCCTTATCAAAACACCAGGCCGGCCCAGAAGGAGGCGGGGGGGCTAGAACCACCCTAAGCCAAAAAGCAGAGAGGGGAGGTAAGGACCTGAATCCAGGCCCGGGGCAGGGGCAGGGCTGTAGGTCTGGAGAAGGCAGCCGGGGGCAAGCCTCGTGGCACCCGCTGCCCTAACTTAATTGACGCCAATTTGCAGCACTTCAGGTTGTACTTCACCGCACTGTCTGGGCTCACGGAGAGGATGTTTTCGGAAAGCTGTAGGCCAAGTATGGATTTCTGTAAATGAGTGTTTACAAATAAGCCACTTACCACCTGGGCTTTACAAATAGCCACAAATTTCTCTTTATCACGTAACCTCAGTCTCCCCAGCGAGGCACAGCAGTGCCACATGCAAATGTTAAGGGAAAATGTAAAATGTAGGCTTTGCAGAAATGGATATTTACAGCGTCTGATGCAAGCACTGGCAAGACCAAGGAAGAAATGCCCAAAGAATTAAATAAACTGAAGAGGTATTTATGGGAAGGGAAATAACCAGCTTGAAAGAATAAAGACAGGAACAAGACCTGTGAACATATTTGATTACCATAAACAGAGACCAGCTGCCTCACACATTCTAGACAAATACGGTTTGACTTGTAATTAATTTCATTGTATAAAAACTACCACCTATAGGAAGACAAAGCAGGTGGTCTACCTTCCCTTCACCAGTCCCTAAATTAATGCAGCAAAAGCCACAGTATCTGTAGACCATGCAGGAGATAAATGCCTGTAGTTTATGACATCTACTCTGGCTTCACTTGTATTGATAATGCCAGGTAAGTGAAACAGAAGAGTTTGGGGAGTGACTACACAAGTGACTAAAAAAACCATATTGCTTTGAAGCATTGTGGGAGGCGCCTAGTGGTAGTGATGCACTTTAAAAAGAATGTTAATTGCCAAATAGATAACTGGAATTCAAGAGTTTTAAATATGTTTATTTTAAGATGTCATAAACTAAAACTACAATTCAAACTGAAAGTGCAATAAGGACTAAAAAAATATTTGCAACTAATGGTCAGATAAAAAAATCTAGCTTTCAAATTGTTCAAAACCAGGATGCTGTCCATTTGTACAGTTAAAACAAGGGGCCACGGCTCTGGTTCAGCCTTGGTGTCTGCAGAGAAATCATACAGACCCAAGCACAGTAACTAATGTCGCTATGAGGAACACTGAAGTAATATGAAACACACCAAAGCTTCCAGCTTTTTTTTCTACAATGTTTTCTAGTTCTCAAGCAACTGTCAAGCTACTGCTAGGTCTTTAACAGCACTCGTTCTTGAAGGCTGCCTGAGCAAGGGTGGTTTAGCATGGATTGCAATTTTATTGGCACAAAGAGACACAGTTTGCAAATTTTTTATATTTCTCAACTCAGTAAAAGTCAGCAGTGGGCGGGAGCACTCTATTTGACTGAAACTGTATCAGTGGTAGAAATAAAATAGCTTTACACACAGTTGTAGCATTGATGGTAGATAGAGCGCTTGTGTCTTAGAAGCAGGGAGGTCCTGCTTTTACAGATGATGTGTGGTTATGCTGTAGTATCACTGTTACCATGTATGGGGATTTTACTGTGTTCTGGCAGCAGTAACTTGAAGAAGCAACAGTGGGTTTGGTCATGACAGCATGTGACCAACTCTGATGTGGTTTATGGCAATTTCTTACTTAGCAGAAGAGTAAATATTGCTCCTTTTGGTGCCCCCCCAACACCCCTGCCCCTCCCAGGCAGGTAGCTCCATTCCTCTAAAAATGAGGCTTAAAGTGCACTCTGACTCCGTTCTGACACTGGCAGATCATGTGTGTCCTGCTGTTGCTGCAAGGATGATTCTTGACTGAAAGCAGGTATCTTTGGCCAGGCTCCTACCACGCTGGCAACCAGGGAGAGTTTGGAGATGTGCATATGTGGTGTGTAATTCATGCATCGATTCCGTAGAGCTAAGTGAATTGCTGTCTGTGGCCCTTGGCCCAAATAGAGAGTAAGGCTGCAGCCTGCCTTTTTGCATGGCAGTTTTCTGGTTGGCTTTTATTGTTGTCATTTTTTCTCCTAAAACTGCATCTCTTAAGTTCTTACTTATCTTGGAAAGTACAATGTTTCACAAATTATAGTACACAGAAGGAAACTGGGGTTTAGCTGTTTTGAGCTTCCCAGTGAGCATTTCTTGTAGTGCCATTACTGAGGCTGTTATCTGAAAAATAGCTCTATTAAATGAAGAGCTTTGATATTTAGGAAGAAAATTATCTGATATTTCTTTCCATGTTAAATTATTATACTGATGCACAGCCAGGAGGGACTGTATTTTTCTTGCAGGAAGAACAGTTTGGTGTTCATAGGACCAAACATTTTGTTAATGTGAACGGGTTATTAAAAGTTGCTCTGCAAAATGTTTTGCTATTTGTCATTACAAATTTTGGGTAATGTAGCAGTTCAGGGGAAAGACGGACTGTTATTTCACAGTTTGCCCTGCACAGATGCATGAGCTCTGCAGAAGGGTCTAGGTGGCTGAAGGGAGAGGGCTGCGGAGCAGGATGCAGGTGCATGCAGGTGAGCGAGTAGTGCACCACCATTGCAGCACTGCAGGAGAGCAGGCACCCGGTGCCGTGTCAGGGGTGGGGGGTCTCTGAGGCGGAGAGCCTTGCTTCTTCAGCCTGAATGCAAGACTGCAGTGCTTGCAGGAAACAGGAATAAGGATGATTTCTTCCATTTGCCTTAGGCAAGTCCCTCTGGGTGTGCCAGCTTCTGTGGGGACTCTGGGTAAACACCTGTGTGTTGCAGTCATCCAGGTCTGAGCCCCGGAGCAGAGCTGCTACTGCACAAGGCAGCAAGTGCTGGACTTCAGGCTCTCCAGTGCCTGGGTTTGTAGTGCCTGCTCCTTTCATGGATCTAGTCTGTTGATAGACTAGAAAATAAGTTTGATTCAGAAGTTGCTTTGATTTCAACTGCCATGGATTCAAGGAGAAATTTTGCATAGAAGTAAATTTTTTGAAGTCGTGGCACAACCATTACCCTTTACAGTCCACTGAAATCCTTCTAAGTGGCAACTCTGATGCAAATAAGCTCTGTTCTTAAGATGGCAGAGCACAGCATGAGTTACTTTATTTTGCAGCACAAATGTATCCTGTATTGAGCGTCTGAGGCAGACAATTCAGTAAGTGTAAATTGTAACTGATTTTGACAGAAACGCCTTGTACACTAGAGACCCTTCAAACAAGCGGAGAGCAGCTTTCACACATTTTTTTCCTGCTACGTTGTAGAACAGGATGCAGGAATCCAGATTTGTGACACTGGGCTGATTCCTGCTCCCCTACTGGAAAAAAACAGCAAAGACCTCACTGCTTCACTGCTGTAGCTTTTAGACTGTGACAAATGTATTGACATGACTTTTTCTGTGATTATTCAGTTTCCTTAATGAGAAAGAGGAAGAGAGAAAGTTCCTTGACAGTATTATGGAAAGAAGCAGCAACTCTGCTGTGTCAGGGGAGGAGGTATAAGGTGTGTAATATACCCTGGCTCTGCAGCTGTGTGGTACTCTCACCTGCAGAATGTAAGAAATGATGCAAATTCTGCCTGCTGTGGGGCAGTCGCTGTTTTTAACTGGGGGAGAGATGATATAAGCAGTGAAAGAAAAAAAAGACAGTTCAGGAAATTTAATATGTACAATGTAATAAAAGCACGTCTTTGCACATGGAGGGTGCGTGTTCAGGGAGGTAATGATGAAGCGTTTACTGGTACAAATGTGGGGGGTCACCATCTGACCTCGTTTGCCTGGTGTCCCTGTGTGTGCACGCTTGGCAGTGCAGTGTGCTGCACAAACCTGCTTCAGGTGCTGCTGCCTGACAGCCGGAGCGGCAGCAGGGAGGTCTGGTGGGGCTTTGTGCTGCCCTTGGAACAGCTGTCATGCTCAGGGGCTCTTGGTGACCAGTGCTGTGTGGTACTGTGCTGTGCCACACGCTTGCTGGCTCAGGGCACGTGCGACATCAGTGGGAACATCCATGTTTATATGGAATCTGCTGCCAGTGCGTGGACAGTCGGTTTGTTGGGAGGAGGCTGATGAAGATGGATGTGGGAAGGTGGTGTTGCTAGGAGCTGCATCAAACATCAGAGCCTCCCCAGCTGGTCAGGGCAAGTTAAAGCAGCAAAATCCTTTCTGCAGCAGATTTTGCTGCAAAGACCCACTGAGGCTCATGGGTGTATCTATTCAAAACTTTCTGTTCAGTAGAAGTTTGTGTGTTTGTATAACCATCATATTCCAAAGATTAATATTTTAAGGAGATTTGGCTGTCAGTATTTCCAGAGGGCCGATTAAGTCATTCTGGACGCGAGACCTTCGGATGGGGCTGTCTCACACCAGAATGATTTAGTCAATTGTTAGTTGCTGGTGTTATCAACATTTTACTCACACTACTCTCTTCCCCACACAATATACATCTTCTGCATGGTAATACTTCTCTGTGTACCGTTTGCCCTACACAGAAGTTTTGACATCTTTAATTAACTTTTCTTTTTCAGGCTGTGGTTGAACAGTTTATAACAACTGATGAGCAGTAAATGCTTAGGCAAGCTACTTAGAGAGTTCCCAGCGTTAAACTAATTTTTTTCCCAGGTAATAATCAGCCACTAGTTTTGATACCCCTTAGTTTGAAGGTGTGAGAACATCACCAAATAGTGGATAGTCTGGCTTTTAAGAACTAATTCTGGGAGACCTTTTGTTGCTGTATGTTGACTTGCTGTTACTAGCAGGCAGTATTGAGCAGCCTGTTAGGCATATAAAAACACAAGACTAAAAAATATGCCTACATCATGGGCCACTACTACATAAACTTGTAGTGTGTTCTATTCACAACACATCTGAGATTTTAATGCATAACATACAATCTAAATGCACAATATTCAACCCACAAATTGTGAAACATACTCCATAGATACTTTTTTTTTTTTTTAATTATGCTCTTTGCTGCTGCAGAAAGCCGTCTGTGCAAACATTCGCAGGTGCTAAGCCTCAGATCCTAAAGCCTCCCCCGCAGTCAGCAGCAGCGAGTGTGAAAGGCCCGAGGGTCAGTATGAGGTCTGAGCTTTGCCCTTTTTCCTCTGTGAACATATGCCCACATATTCCCCCACTCTTATTTTTTTTTTCTTTTGGAGACTGCAAAACATGACAGATTAGTGAGACATGGCTGGTGAAGTGAGAAGACATGCTCACGTTTAGTTGAACTGTGTAGAATCTGAAACAAAAATGCCATAAGGAAACAAGTTATAATCAACTTAATATGAATTTAAAGTTGTCTAAATTCTACTATACAAGGCCCAGGTTTTCCAGGAGCATTTGTCTTTGCTGCTTAACTTGAGAAACTTTTGGAGAGTAGAAATTTGGGTTTGTTTTACTGTGAATTCTCCTCCCAAGTATTCTGAGCACAAACTAAAACTTAAGGCTTTTGCAGTGACAGAGTTGCTTATTGTGCCTCAGTATATTTTTTTTTTTTTTGCTTGAACTGTTTTATACGTTGTTCTGTGTTTCTAAGTAGCTATAAGCAAATGCTTAGCTTGAAGAATGCTTAAAGGAATACATCCAATGCTTATTCAAGCTTGCTCTTGTACAGTAACCGCAGAAAATAACAGGGAGAGAGAATTTCTGTTGCCTTTGCTAGAGGTAAAATAAAACAGCCGGAGACAGCTCTTTTGGGAGTTATGTGCAGCAAATTAGCAGTTGGTCAAGGAAGCTGTTGGGTAAAGGTGTGCTGATCAGTGCCTCAAAGTGCCTTATGACTCAGTATTTCTGTCGTGTGTCAGTACCGGGTGAAGACGCTGATGTCAGTGGTACATTCAGTGTTGTAATCACCCTTGACAAGATGAAATATGGCCTCCAAATTCCAAAACCATATGGGATTACTGAGAAAGAAAATTGTGTGAACAGGGACAATTATAGCAATAACTATCCATGACATACTACACTGAGTCATCCAAGCATAACACAGATGTAAAGCAAGTATTTTTAAAGGCAAACATGATGCAAACCAGTACCAAAATTATCTAATTTATTATTCTGTCATGAATGATAAATGTTAAAAATACCCTCTACATTTCACAGAATAGCAAGAAAGCGTTATTTTGTGCATGCCTTGCTACAGGATGTGGAGGGATACAAAGAGAGGAAGGTTTCTTTGTAATAGCTATTGAAAGATGATGAACCACCTTTCTCATCCAAATTCCAATCTTTAATTTTTCAGGATATAATTGCTCTAGTTATTCATCACATAATTCCCCTGCTATTTACCTTCCCATCATCACCCCACTACAACTACACAGCTATACAACATAGAGGAGGCAGCTGACAGCCTATTAATCATAACAGAACTAGCTTTAACCTTGAAAACATGTCATGCACAGGTTTGCACCCCTATGATGATAAGCTTTTGGCTCTGTTTGTTCTCTGAGATGTAACATGTCTGGATTTACATTATCATTTTCAGATAAAAGCGTAGTAGTAAGAAAGTTATAATGCAGTATGCATCAGTTTAAAACAAAAATCACTATTTTGGTAATGCATTTCATTATGACCCTTTGCTATAGAGTGAAACTAGTCCTAGAACCAAAGCT
>JAVJGJ010000001.1:84002225-84013852 GCA_035590215.1 Microhierax caerulescens | reverse complement strand
GAACCAAAGCTTCAGTCTCTGAGCCATTCGGGTGAGGCCTTAACCTTGTGCTGTTTCTCTGCAATGGCTGTACTAAATCCAAGAATCTCTCTGTAGCTGGTAAGGCTACAAGTTGGCAGTCCTGAAGGTGGAGAGGAATCCCACCTAGCTGATGCAGCTCTGGGGCAGAGTCACTCCCTGGTTTTGCTCTGATGCAGCAGGCATGGCTGGTGGACGCGCTAGCCCCACTTCAGATGCAAGGATGCACCCATGTGTATGTTATGCAGTAAGGACACCTTTCAGCTGTTAGTAAAGTGGAGAAATCTCTGCCCTAATGCTGTAGCAATTAGCAGATGCTTTCCATTGTGACAAGGACACAGCAGAGCATAAATATGTAATGCAGTGGTTGAGGGGACAGGGCAAAGGTTGGGGGCCACACTGCATGATGCTTGTGCCCTCAGCACTGGAGCCAGCAATAGCTGAAAGAACAAAAGTTACTGTGTAGCATTAGTATTTAATAATAAATGCTCCATTTGTCAATTGTGAGTTTCATAGTGCTTAACAGAGGACAGTATCAGTATCTTCATTTCACTGATGGGATAAAGAGAGTCAGGAAAAGTTACTTGCTGAAGGTCACGCACCAGGGTAATGGCAGAACACTGACAAACCCCCTGGCATTTCTGAAATACCATCCTTTCTGACCGTGCCTGTGCTCCCAGGCATCCGAAACGCAGAGAGTTAGTGGCGGTTGATAGTTGCTAGTTACCTGCCTGCAGGAGAGTGCAAGCTGCCATGGAAAGGCAATTGTTGCTAGTGCATCCCCCTTCTGACCAGCAAATTATCTGTCCCCTCCCCACAGAAAACAGAGGTGAAGAAGGTGCTCTTGTGGTCATAGGAAGAGACTTCTGAAAGATGTGTGTGTGTATATATTTTTTAAAAAATATTTATATATATATATGTAAAATATGTGTGTGTTTATCTAGCTATGTGTGCCTGTCTGTCTGTCTGTATATTCATAGAATCGCAGAATGGTTTGGGTTGAAAGGGATCTTAAAGATCATCTAGTTCCAACCCCACCGAGACAGAATTGTATTGATAAATGCCATTTTTTCACCTAGGAACTGACCTTGACCAGGTTGCTGGAATAGTTGGGTTAGAAGAAATAATCTGCAGCAGTCACTTCAGAAAATAGGCTCCTTTCTTAAAGGGGAGGGAATTACTTTCTTCAGTATATTCTGTGGGTATAAATTTTAATACAAAAATACTGCCTGTACATTAACATTACCTAGGCACACCTGATGCATATAGTAGGACCCTGCATATGCGTAAAGCTCTGCTTGTTTAATCACAACAATAGTACTCATAGGGAGCCTAAGTGCTACACTGTTGTTTATAACCCATATCCAAAGAATAATTGAACAAATACAAAGTTATTTTAGGAAATTAAGAGTTCTTATTTATTGGGGGGGGGGGAACCCCCAAACTAAATTATTTCACCACTTACTGGCAAAGTCATTCTTGCTACATTACCTATTTTAAAACTCACATCTCATTCAATTAAGATTTCATACTGTTGACAAAATGATGCTGTCCTGAAAAAAGTATTGCAATAGCTGCTATATACAAGCCCATAAATAAACTGCAAGATTTTCAGGCTTCAAAAGACTGAGGACAAGAAGAGATTGTTTAAAGATTCATTTCAGCATTTCTTATTCAATACATTTGCTGCATTCAGCAACAACAAAAGTACATTGAATTAAACAAAAAGAATGGACCTAGGTGGCCATGGAATACATTTGTATTTTGTGGGAGTTTTTACTAGTATACCAAAACCAGAAGAAACCCCACCCCCAACCTAGTATGAATACAGTGTTCTAGCTCCTAACCTCATGTGACATAAACAGGAAGATAAACTGCTTCATCACAAGTAGCATTCAAAAGTTAAAGCATGGGATACAGATTATCCACAGTGGATCTCTGTAGATACAGGATAACAAATGTTCTCTCAGTATATAATACATCTATGTCACATTCTGAATTATAAAATCAAAAACATTTGCATGCTTTTCTTACTTTTGGTGAATAATTTAAAAATATGTTATACCTGGATGAAAAACAGGTTTAGCCCTTTATACTGTCATTTCTTACTGTCATTTGTATGTTGCATGATAGGTGACCAATATACATCACAGGCAATGAAAATTGTGTAGAGGTGAATATTCTTAACAATTAAGATTTGAAGGGGAAGGAAAAAGCTTTTATGTGTCCTCTAGATCATTCCCAGAACTGTTTGTGCTACAATGCTTAGAAGAGAAATGATCAAGGAGGGTTTTAAATCTATATCCATGGTCACAGTGTAGGAAGAAAAAAAAAAAAAAAAAAAAACCCAACCCAAACCAAAAACAAAAACCACAGGCTCCAGTATAAAAAAATATGCTTAAATATGTTTTCTGCACACAGTACAAACACTGAACTGTTATCACAGTACTGTTCTGTTACAATCTCCTCATACACTCCGAGGACATCTTTTACTGTGTATTTTGGGAGGGGGAAAAAAACCATTCTCAGGCCAAGAAAAGCTGATACATTTGCACAGCTGTAAGACAGTCCAATGTAGAAAAGGCTAGAAAAAAGCCATACACAACAGTCAAAATAAAAGACATAGCCATTTAGATACTTAGCTTTTACTGACCTGCCTTTTAGACTTGGCTGGCAACAATTTGAGTTATTTAGCAATAGGAAACACAAGATTAGAAGCCTATATATTTCATTATGTGTATGTGTGATATGCAGTATGTCACATTCTGCTCTGTTCCAGCTACATAAATCCAACATTTATCTGGTGAAACTAAGATAATTTCTGGAGAACGTTTTCATTTGTAGCCACATGTGAATTTGGTGGACTGTGGGTGTTCGGTTTGGTGACCGCAGCAAGTCTTGGCCAGGAAGGGGAGAACATGGAAAAGATGGGTCCAAACTGAAACAGATACTTTTTCCTTAGTGCAGGAAGGAAGCAAGGAGAAAATTTGTTTTGGATCAATCAAAAATGAAATGCATTGATGTCTTCTAAACTTTCAAATCCATGTCCTTTGGATGAAACGCTTCACTAAAATTCAGTCCTAACTGATGTGTTTCCTGTTCCCCAAAGATCAATTTCCTTTTTCTTTTCTTTTTTTTAAAATTTACTAACCAATAAACAATTCCCACCCTGTGCATTAGGGTGCAAATACTTTTTCTCTTGGAAATCAATAGCAGGTATCTTGCCTGATTCACTGGGACCAGAAACGGTCTGACCTGCTGAAGACGCAAACCTTTAATTAAGGAAAAAAACAAACAAACAAACAAACAAACAAAAAACCCAAAACCCTTTAGCAAAAAAAATGGCGTTGACGATTTGCATCTCTCCCTCCTTTTGTCATACTTTGATAGCCCAGTGTATTAGGAAGGCTACTTACCTTGGTGATTCCTGCCAACCAGGATGCTTGGTCTGTTGGGAAGACAGCTACAGCTGACGGGCGGGCTGCAAAGCCACGTGGTAGAGGGGGCCTCATTTTTGCAAGCTGCTGGCTGCTGAGTAAATCCTAGAGCAAGACAGATATTTAGGGGCTCTGACCACCTCCAGGGCTTATACTCTGCTCTACCCCCGGCTGGAAAGGTGCATCGTCAGTGCAGCCAAGATTGCACCCCTTTGTGCTCCAAACATCACTTCTGAGAACCGACAAAACATTGATAAAAGAAAACTGGGTTTTTTCCCCTTAAAGATATTTCATAGCTGCACTAAAGCAGAAGCTATTAAGTGCTGAGCACAGTTTAAAACCACAAAGGACTCTGGAGAGACCTATTCAAAAGATGTCTGTAGGTAGCAATACACAGACTTATTTGTAGTCTGGCTGTCTTCACAGCGTATCATCGTTACATTTTTGTGGTTGGACTTCAGTGTCTCAATTTGACCAGTAAAAGGGGAAAGGTAAGTCACAGTGCCAGGTTTTGATTTCCAAAAGCTAGAGTGCATTTGCAAAATGCACTTGATGGACAGCTGTTGATTGCATCCAAAAGCTTCAGGCTTTATATTGTGATATGTCAGCAGACACAAATCAGCACTAGAAAGGCTGTGGACTGCTACAGGACATCCTTAACCATTTCTGCCTTCTATAGATACGATGTAAACAGTAATATCTAAAATACTAACAGGCTGCATCTAGGAGACCTACATGTTCCATATGCTGTTTATGTGCACAGAGGTGGATGTGTCTATTAGCTTTGCTAACTCTGTGCCCATACTGGGATCTGAGTAGCTGGAATGTGCTTCTCCGTCAAGTCCTGCCTTCCTTGTAGCATTTAAATTAATCACCATACTATGTGTTTTGAGCAAGCTTCATTTTGATAATTGGCTTCTGTAAGATAATAGATGTAAACAGAGAGTGCACAGCAAGACCAGAATAGCCCCATTACAACTTCACAATGGGAAGCATTTAATTTTAGAGCATAACAGTCCATCTTTCCAGAGGTACGTTGCCCTTCCTCTGTTCTGGGACCTGGAACAATTCGGATAGCAATAAGCCCTTTTTGCACACCTGCTGTTTTCATCATTGCTGACAAACCCGTCCAGTGTATGCTTGTGCTGGTTACTCTTACAGAGTCTGCTAATAGCCAAGTGGCAGAGTATGTTACAGTTCTGAAGGCAAACAGATGAGGGCTATTGACTCAACAAAACAATATAGCAATTTCCAATTTTTTTTAGGCAGTGATTAAAAAAGCAGTTTTCTACTGGTATTAACAGTGAGAAGAAACTGGTGGGCATTGTGTCAGAGGTCCTGAATGGATGGCTTGATTTTCACTGAGAAGCTGGTATTACTGTCAGACTGCTGATAAATCAATGCGGTTGGCTGAATTGGTGCTCTTATCCCAGGTGTTCAGCTTTGTGGGTGTTGTGCCTGGCCTGTTCCCAGTCATCTGGAAGACAAAATAATATTGAAAATAGATTTATTTATTTTGCCAAGTCACTCTTGTCTGGATGAAATAAAAGCTTGAAAGGATCTATTTACATTACAGTGTTGTCACAGAGTCCTGAGAGCATATGCCATAAAGGAGTTTTAAACAGTTATTGCCAGGATCTAAGGTGACTGGCAGCAATCAATTAATAATACCTATCACTTCAGAAGTCTGGTCCTTTATGAAAACAGATGCCTTTTGCCTGAAGAACATTTAATGAGAGCTAGAAAAGCATGTTCACATACTGACTTATTTAAAAGTGCCCTATCAAAAAGCCATCATCATCAGACAAATACATTTCCAAAATACTGCTTGAATGCATAATATGAAGTCCATTACAGCGGGTGGGAATTGTCTTATTGAACCATACTCCAGAGTTCATAAACATTTGTTTACTTTTATTTGCTAGTTTGCAGAAAGCAGAATTTTGTCCTTTGCTTTCCAAACATACTGTAGCTTCAGCTACAGTATTGAGTTTCAACTCAATACTTGTGATTCCACCTGTCTACATCATGCATTAGGTTAGGTACTAAAAATACCCACGTGCCTTCTTAAGTCCTCTCCTTTCCAACTGAATTTAATGTGGAACACTTTGAAGTACAAGGCGGGGGGTGGGGGGTGGGGGAAGGAAAGGAGCAATACTCACAATGTCTGAATTGAAGGGTTTCACATTGATGTTGCGAGTTGAACTACTGGTAAGGGACCAGACCTTGGTTTTGTGCTTAAAAGCAGCTCTGACCTTTGGAGAAAAAAATTGGAACCTGGTAGATTTCTTTTGAAAAAGCTGTGTTTATTTTCACAGGTGCAATCATTCCCCCATTATCCTTCCTCCCCATTAAGGTCACTGTATGAAAAAGCAACAAACAATCCACCCCTACATTTTTCTTCATATTTATTTTCTTATTTTAGAGTTTAACTTTACTTTTCAAGTACTCATACTTTAAATACAAAGCACTGTAAAACCTCATTTATGTCTCATTTCATTGGCAACATTTTAAAATTATCTGGATTATCCCATCCACCTAGATGTCCAAGGTATAACTGTATTACCATTCATCTTATTAAAAATAAAAAATATTAACAAAAAACCAAAACGTCAGGGCATATAAGCATACATCCCCAGGATTTGCAGTCCTGGTTTGAAAGACTTTGTAAGGTGCCATTGTAGTGATTTTTCAGCAGCTCCCTAGGGCACTTTCACATTTTCTAACTAAATATGCAGCCCCAGGCTGGACAAGCTCCCCAGTTCGGGCAGGCTCTCCCTGGAGCTCACGTGGCCCTGATGGTATCCAGACACCATGAGGATGTAAGCCAGCCACCAGCCTTTTGAAAACTGAAATTACTGAAAGATGGTGGATGAAATTCCCTATAGATCTAAGAAGATTCTTCACCAAGGTGAAAATAATCAGCTGCATAAAGAAAAAGACAGTGAGACAGTAATTCCTTAGTCAATTAGGTGAGCTTTATCAAGGATTACTGGCTGGAAGTGATTGACCAGTGTTACGATGTTGTGTTAAAGAACATCTTGTCAGGAGGAGCATAGCCTGCAAAGCACATAAAGTAATATTTCCTCCCTGTTCTACACTGGCTTGCCCTCAGCTACAGTACAGTGTCCAGCATCCCGGGGAGAACGGCCACCTGGAGACAGCCCTGAAGAGAGCAGTAAGGATGGTAACGGGTCATGCACAAACACACGCTGCAAGAAGCTGAGGTTGTTTAAGCAAGAGCAAGACTGGGGGAAGACAGTAAGTCCTGCAGTCTTTCCTTTCCTGTGGAGAGGAAGGGAGTTACTTAGTCTTTATACATGCAGTAGCTGACGCAGGAAATAAGAAGCTCAGACTACAGCAGGAAGGGTATCAGGTGCAATTTAGGAGCGGCAGTAGTGAGGCACAGAGCCAAGCTGCCGAGGGAGGTCACGGCCGCTCTGAGAACTGAGCGGTCGGGGGTCCACTGGCACCCTGTGTGCGCTGCACGAGAGGCTGCTCAGGTCCCCGTCAGACCCATTCTCCTGTGCTCCTTTATAACGTGTGCATTCCTTGCCCAGGCACGCTAGGAATAAAGCTCTCTTCATTACCCAACCACTTGGAAATATCTGCAGGTTTTGCTGCTTTACAGTATCTTGAGTTTCACTATTATGGTAAGAATGAAATTCTCAAGAGTCCTCATGGTTCAGCTGAAGAAGTATTTTAGATAATCACAGCATACAGCAGAGCCAATAAGACCTGCTCTCCAAAAATGACAGTTCACGTTAGCTCTATATAAACTGTTTTTTTGAGGATACAAATTCTGAGAAGTTTCTGAATTTGATTTTTCCTGAGGTTCCTGGAATACTGGAAGCAATTCAAATATTTGTATTTAATGTAAGATACTTGAAGCTTGACAGCCAGAAGAAAGCATTCTGAGCCTGGGGGAGAACAGAATAAAGAAATATTTTTCCTCCTTACCTTTAACCTGCCTGCTTAACTTTAGCTGATCTCAATAAAGATCAAGAATTTCATAGTCAGTCCTGCCTCCCCAGACTGACTGTAGCAAAGGGTCACATCAATGCTCTAAGACCGACGTGGCTGGCAAATAATAAATGATGTCTCCACAGAAGAGCTGAGTGCTGCTGCTGCACAGAGAGAAGCAGCAGGCGATGGGGCAGAGCCACTTCGTAGCATCCAGAAGAGCCAGCTGTGGGAGAATCAGAGCTGGGGGCTCGCCAAGCAGTACTCCTCATCACCATGCTGCAAATGGTTTTCTTAAGAAATTGTTATCAGTAGTATTTTCTGCTATCTGCCATGGGAGGAGAGGATGTTGCAAGCTCCAGGCCCAGCAGAGATGGTCTCCACAAGCCCCATTTACATCAGCCTTGACTTGGCTTTACCCCAGTTGCTCTGAGACAGCCCTAATGCAAAAAGATGCCTCGATCCGCTATGGAAACCTGAACTTCCTGCCAAGAAAAATACCTGGAATATGTTCTACTCTGTTTGTCTTCCCATTAAGGATTGGATGAGCAGTGTCCAAAAGTATGTTTTCCTGAGAATAATATTTATTTTCCTCTCTGGAACTGCAGATGTAACAAAGCCAGAGGCCCCCCAACGGGGACCGCCAGAGCGAGTCCTGCTCCCACTGTTGAAGCATCCTCCCTCTGCAGCACAGCCCGAGCCCTGCTCAGCCCTCCCACCCTCGGGAGAGCTGCTTTTCTTAGTCTTAAGCTGCTGCCTCTTACGATGTTTCTCTTTTTAAACCTTTCCTGCGTTAAGTGAAATAAATGTCAATTCAGGGTCAAAATTCCGCAAGTCACAAAGTCACTAACAGTCTTACATTAATTGAAAGAAAAAAGAAATCGGTGGCTTAGCGGGCATAGCAGCACAGGAGGAAGTCTCTTCTTGTCTTACACTCATGTTACTTCAATTTGGTAACACCAAATTTGCTAACACCATTTGGTTACATACCTCTGAATTCAGAAGACAGTGAAACAGGAACATGAAAAATCCCTGTAAAAAAAAAAAAAAGGAGAAGGGTGAAAACTGACTGTGAAGGATGAAATACAGTAGCGTGTCTCGCACGGCATTGTATAAAGCAGGTATTGAGTAGCTGGAGCCCCATAAATATCAGAGTCGGCCAAACTGCCCCGTGTCAAACTGCAGAAACCTGCAGCATTAGGTTACCACGAGGCTTGTCTGGACCTTTTCGTGTAAAACAGCACCTCCTAAACCTCGGGGTGCTGAAGGAGAAATCTGGCTGCAGAGGAGCAGGAATCCTGTTTTCATGATGAGAACCTTTTGCCTGTACTTGCAAAGATAAAGGCAGAGGGAAGAGCTCTTTGGGAAATACCAGGTCAGTATTTTTCACATTAGAAAAGCAAGGTATTAGCATTAGGAAAATTTTCACAACAGAATTTTGCTATCGTCGGGCTTTTTGTCAAATGTAAAGTGAAAAAGTCCCATCCCCTTTCCCTCCCAAAATAATTTTATTTTCTTTTGGGGGTTATTAGCCTAAACTATTGGTTTTTTTATTCTGGATGAAAACTGAAACTTTTCTTATCAGCTTATAGGGAGAACTTTGTTGCACTCTTTTTGCGACCATAGTACTACTTCTTCTTGAGACAAGAAAGGATTTACAGGAATTCATTTTTTCTTCTCCTTTGTAACCATTATTCAGGAAAGAATTATAATGCATCTATAGATTTAGGCCTCTACTGAAGTGTCTGCTTAAAGCTAAGCAGATGCTTACACTCCTTCCTGGACAGAGCTTTTTTCCTGGGTTGGTGCGCTCAGAAAATGAGGGTCTAGCTGCCTGCGTGGAAGAGTCACGTGCAGCAGGCAGAACAGCTCCACTTTTCTCCTTATGCCGCACCTTTCCCACAAACTTCTGTTCGCTTTCATTTAGTTTCAGTAATGAAGCCACAAAATGACACTGAAAAAATTTCTGTTATCTCTGCTGCAGAATCTTGCCTGTGGTACATGTGCTGGAAAAATGAATTTCATTTCTCAAGCTCACTGTCTCATTTATTTAACTGTTGCTACTGGAAACACTGAGTGGGATAAAAGTTCTGTTCATACGGAGACTAAACAATTTTCAGTGCTGTATGGTCAGCACAGACTTGAAAGACAGGGGAAGGAACATAGAAAAAATCCAGTAAACACAAGCATATGAAACATTACTAATGATCCATTTATTGGATCTCAGCAGCGGTTTGGTAGCCATAAACTTTCCCACCAGGTACTTACTTGTAGTGAATTGAAAACAGCAAATATATACTGAAATACTAATGCGTGGGCATTGACAGCCAAAACCCCAAAGATCCACGAGCTTCCCAGGATTGGTAAGAGAACAGCAACAGCTTTAGCTGTTAGTCTGGAAGAGAAAACAAAAATAGGAAATGTGATGAGACAGTTAAACAAATTTCAGCCCACACACCAGGGAGTCTGTCAATTATGCCTTGGCAGCAAGGCAGCGTGTGTCTGACTGTCTTCGCTATAAAATTCTTTTAATGGGCAAGTCTCTTACTTACTCATTCCTCATCTATGAAAATGGGGATAACAGAACTTTGGTATCACATGCGATAAATACTGATCAAGAGTCAGTAACTGAGGGCGCAGGGGAAGAGATGGAGAGATGATCATGTAACTACTGCAGTCATATTTTCCATTTACAGCGAAATAACATTTTGTCAGTGAGAAGTCAAGTGTAAGAGTCAAAAACAGAGGGCTGAGACTGAGAACAAAGGCAGCATCACACAGAAAAACTAAACCCTCTGTGCAGTACGTCCAGGACACATTTGTTCAGCACTGCAGCTGAGTCAAGTCAACATGCTATTTCTCTTAAAGAAAGTGACGGGATTTTTACTCACCACAACTGGGAAGAAACATGATGTAACTCTGCCAAATGCAAAACACTCCAGTACTATTGTGCTACCACCCTGCTTTGTTCGGAGTTGATTCACAGAAACTTATACCAAACATTGAAATAGCCTGTGTTTCTTGGAGGTCCCTACTGATGTATGTTTGCTCTGCATAGCTTGGAGGGCTTGGCAGAATTTCAGTAAAAGGTGGTATGACAGCTGAAAAGCTAATAGCGCTGAGAAAATGAGAGATTCGGGGGGTTGCCCTAGTGACTTATGTACAGCATATTTGTTATAGGGAAAAATGAAAAGAAATTGTAGTATACCACAGAATTAAATGATCACAGAAAATTTTCTGCAGCAGCTGGGTTCTGTGGACCAAATCTATAGAGAGTAAACAAAGGGAGCCACAGAGAAAACAAAGACACTGTTTTGAACTGTAAGATCACAGCTAGGTCTCTTCATACTCAGCTGAATGTGGTGTACTCATAGCCACCTACGTTAAACACCGAAGAACAACGCACTTCATGCAAGTAGCTTATTTCCTTCACCTCCAACAGGAGTTAAGGGCAGCCAAGCCTCACTGAGCGTTCAGGACCCTGTTTCCTCTGAGGTACAGGCAATACTTGCACCGGTTTTCTGCTTTCTTCTGCTGCAACACTGCTAATACCTCTCTCTGCACCTAAATACCATTCAGTCACTTCCAAGAAAGACAGGCACAACTGATGAAGTTTAATTCACAAAGATCATTGCTTATCCCACACAACTGCCTTTTTATGAAGCCCTCAAAACATCACCTCTGATTCATGCTAAAGAATTGCTCAAAAGACTTGTGCTTTTGTGCCTGTGTATACCCTGCAATACTGACTTGATTCGAGAGTATTGTAGTAATAGTCCTACGGAGTGTTTCTAGCATTAGGAAGACAACAGGATTACTCTTCCCGTCCTTGCCACAGGATGCTGTGGACATCTAAAAAGGATCCTATAAATTCACGGAAGATAGTTCTGTTGTGGGTTGTTAAATGTGATGCAGTAAGATGCAACCACTTGTGCGGGAAGTCCCTAATCTTTTTGTGTGCTGAAAGGTGGCAGCACATGTTCAGAGAAGAGTCACTCTGACCTCTGTAGCGGGCATGCAGGGTTTGATGGACCCCCCAGCCCATCTGGTTTAATCCAGGTGGCAGTCCTTCTGTTCTTAGCTTAATCCATCTGGCTTTTTGATTAAAACAACAAACGCCTCCACAGTTCATTTTCATATCAATTTGACCCAGTAAAGGCAGATGTAAAATAGAGCAGGGCCAGGTGACCAATAACAGATCCGAGTCGT
>JAVJGJ010000001.1:83983463-84002125 GCA_035590215.1 Microhierax caerulescens | reverse complement strand
ATAACAGATCCGAGTCGTCACTCACTTTTCCTCAGTAACTGCTACACACCTAGCTCACAGCATGGGGCAACCCAGAAGCATTCAGGTCTGTCCCCTCTGTATCACCCAAACACCCATGACCCCCACAAGACACTACTAACGTGACAGCCCAGTGCAGCCCTGCCCGCCAAGGATGGATGCCCGGCAGGCCTTCGCACGCCCAGGCACCGCGCTTACAGTGACAGCTGTCAAGGGACAAACTTCCTCCAAGGCAGCTGAGTTCCGCTTTGGCGGCCCAAGACAGGACGCATAAAGACGGGACCTGTCCCCATTTGAAACCCAAATCAACAAGACAGGTAGATCTAATCTCTACTTACCACAGCACTTACAAACACTGAACTTAATTCTTGCGTAGCCTGCAGGATTTAAGTACGTGCTCACCATTACAATTAAATACGTGTTTAAAGTATTTCAGTTCATTTAGTCTATGGTACAATTATAAATGAAGAAGCCAAGAGAGCAGTGAAGGGATCAGGGGTAGTGAGAAACTAAAAGTCGGTCCATGTTCAAAAAAGTTACATTTTTCCACAAGTTAGCAGATTTCTATTTAGCTAGAAACCTGTGCAAGGGAGAAGGTTGTTTCTTCTGCTTGTGCCTTTTAACCCCCTTGCACAGATTAAAGTACAGGTTCAGGAGACAAGTGCATAGAGCTGCATGACAAGAGATCACTCGTAATTGCAACAAACATAAAACAAATGAGATTTTTTTGTACAGCACAATTCAATGAAGAAATCTTTTAATTAAACTTAGAGACAAGACATCTTGCTTGTTTCAGTGACCTGAGCACACACTTTGTTACATCCCTGATTAAAAGTGTATGATGAAGAACTGCATAGACTTCAGGTTTATAAGGAAATCTGGGACAACAAAGACTGGATGTTTTTTATAAGTTTTTTTCTGCATTGATTCACATCCTTATGTCCTTGGTCATGAATTTCTGCACGATTCAGTTTAATTGTGCAAAGAGCTTGTTCAGCCAGAAAACAAAGGAATACCTTAAAGCTTGAGCTCTCTTATTTAGTTAAAAAATGCATCTAAAAATACAAAATATACAATTTTAAAACAACTGATATGAGTTTATTTTTATGAATCAAAGATGCTTCGGGGGTTTTGTCTCTTTTAAGATTAAAGCTCATCACCTCAACCATAATGTAAGATGTGCTCCACTGGGGAGCTGCCAGCAGACCACCTCTTGCAATCAACTTTGTGCAGAAAGACCTGCATTATCTTACAGAGCCTTTGTGCCTGCAGGGAAGTGCATCTGTGCAGGGCTCGGGGCGACTGCGAGGGAGAACACACCGCCACCTGGAAGATGGGTACATTCGGGTTCCATGGTGGCTTAGCTCTGCTCTAACCTGATACAGCAGGCGGTCGGTATGCCAACACCGCTACACTGGCAAAACTGTCTTCATTAGAAACCGCCCTTTTTTCTTTTTCTCTTTTGTTCTCACACTCTCAATTTTCATAAGATTTGCAGTTTGGAATATAATTTTCCGCAGCTGATTTGTTGCCAGAAATAAGTTGTCATTATTTATTTTTGAGTCAGAGCATAAAAAGCTTCATCTGTAATTTGTAGTTGGCAGCATAATAGTTAGGTACTCAATTTCAATGTTTTCAAAACCATTCTTACAGTTTGGATTTTCAGGAGCCTTTAACATTACAATTGCCTTATTTTTTAAAATCGTGTGTTCACTATTAAGCACAGGGTTCAGCACATGTGTAGCAGAAATACATAGCTAAAATGAAACCAAAATATAGACGCGGGATTTTTCATGCTAATGTATTAGTGTTTCACGTGCCTCCATTTAGAAAAGCAGCCATGTGAGGGTGAAATTCATTTAAGACTTAAGGGTCAGCTCTGCATCTGTATCACTTAAATCTCAAGTCTTTTTTTTTTTTTTTTGCCTAATTATTAGCATAACTTTCTGTGCTTGCAGGCTCTGAATTTCATCCTGTGGATGAAGTTATTAGTTCAAGGTGTTAACGAGCTTTACTCACCAAGCAAAGGACTCAGCTCTATTGTTCCTGATGCTCTTTTATTTTCTTCTACTTACCCCTCCCTTTCTCATCCTTATTTCATTTTATCTTTGAACTTTAAAAAAGAAAAATACTAAATGTAAAATGGTGCTTCAGAACACCATTAAGGTGGCAAGGTTAAAAAATCTTGGAAATACAGAAGTTAATGTTCCACTAGGCACATTAATTCCGACACACTGCACATACTTTATTTTTGTTATTCTCATTTTTCTTTGCTACATGAATGTTTTAGTAGATTAGTTCTAGTACACTAAGATATAGAGTGAAATCAAATAAATGTTGTTTTTGGAGAAGGAATACTGCATGACTTAAACTGTGCAACCTTAAAAAAGAAGTCACTAGGATCGCTTCAGCTTCATATTGTCTGTGAAATTCGTGACATGAAGTAGCAATACTTTGGGGCGAGGGCAGGTCTTACTTTGCATATACTGAGGTCCAGCCCCACCAGGACTTCATAAACCTTCCTAAAATCTTGCTTTGTCCTTGTGTCCTAATGTGTCAGAAAACAGAATAGCCCTTGCTGTACAAAGGATGCTCTGAATTTCTCCTCTGTCCCGCTTCTTATGCTCTGGCCTTTGAAATTAGAAGCAACCTAACAGCCTGTTTCTCATATGCACTTTTAAAAGCTCAGATATTATTACTCTTCTGCAGTCTAATAGCATTAATTTTGGTGAGCTTTTTTTGTCTCTGAATTTGTATACACTGAATAATCAGGCCTAGAATTAATGAGGAACAAAGCAAAACCAGCAAGACAGATCTTAATTCTCCTTTCTGTTGTTTCCTTTTGTCAATATAAATTTTTTAAGTATGTACCTGTTACTACTTAGGCAACTTCTGGAAAATATAGAAATAAATACCTTGAGTCTGATCAAATTTTTATATCCAGTGTACATGGAATGGCCTTTGGGATAGGCCTAGCTGTACATAGCCCATCTGAGCAATTCAGTCTGCACTTAGAGCTGTTTCTCACCCTGCCCCGCCACCACCAACCTCTCCAGCTGGGCTGCAGAACTTCTGAAGCACTGCTCACCAAGAACCACACTGGCATGGCTTGACTTCGTTCAGGTGAGCGTGGTGGTTTATTGCAGAAAGCAAGCAGCGATGAATTAGTACCGCGCAGCGACACACGTGCCGCCAGAGCTGCAGAGGCTGCTCTGGAGGCTTCGCTGGCCCGTACAAGTTCACCTGTAGCCCCTCTCAGCTGAGCACTCCTGTACGAACCCTGCCGTGGGGGGAAGGGTGGGGTTCTTTAAAAATCCTCAGAAAAATTTCTCTTACACTACTTGCAAGAACAGCGTTAATTTCTTTCATTAACTGTTCATCAAGCTGTCCACTTCACATGCACTCTTTAAATGTCCTGTTGAAAAAAAGTATTTTTCTTCCCTTTTCCTGTTCTTACTGTTTAGTTCTGATTCCTGAGAAATAAACCTTGCTTACCAGAGCTCTTCCACTCCACATTCCTTCGGTTGGCTTCGCTTGGTTGCTCTGGGTTTAGCATTCACTTCAGTGCAGGATTTGGGTATTTTCTGTCTCTCTTGCTCAGTCAAAGGCAGACTGTTAGCCAGTGTCTTTCACCAGCCGAGATCCTGAAGCATGTGCTAGTCAGTCAGCAAAGGAAGGGAAACTTTCTGAGCTGGATAATCGTCGTAGCCGTACTGAAGTCCCGGTGCGCACGAGGTACAGGTTTCAGCACCTCTGAGATGTGTTTCCATTACCAACACCACATAAATCACTGCACTGTTACCGACGTCACCAGGATCTTTTCTCCAGGAGCGGGGTTGGGCCCTACAGTTTTACTGTATTTGCAGTTGGTTTGGAACAGCTCTACTCAACTGAGATTGCCCCTTCCCCTTATTTAATCTCTGCCCTGTTCTGCTGTTGCCCCGAGAACACTGTCGATGTCTTACACTGATGCAGAACAGTGACACCGACAGCTCTAAGAAAGAAATTTCACCGCCTGCAGAAAGAAAACTTCATTACTTCTGTGAAGGGGACCCCTGATTCACAAATCAGTGTTACTGGTTATACATGGAGCACTAATCCTTTTAAGACTTCTGACATCCACTTTTCAATCATGATACCCGCTGAAGTAAGAACTAAATTCAGACTTATAAACCCAGATTGTGTAATAATTGGAAGAAATGCTGTCTAAAGAAAGTAAAAAAGTAAAAATCCTTCACAACAATTCACCAAAATTGTCACCTTGACACACAGGCCTTTTAACTGAAAGTCCTCTCCTGTTTCCTGAACTCTTCACTAGCCACTTCCAGCAATAAACTTTGTACTTTATATAAAAATAAATAAATTTTAAAAGCTGTAGCTAACATTTCAGACCAATGCTGGGAAAAGTTGAATTTAGCTTCCGTTTCCCATTTGTTACAAGTAGCGTTCACTAACCTCTAGGCTGCAAGCTGAGAGCTCCCGGGAAACCCATGCAACAGTTCTGGCTGCAACTGGGAACATTTTTCCCTTGGTGTTCCGCAGTGCCCCAGCACACGCCTCGTGCGCCCCAGCCAGCGCCGAGGCTTTCGGTCCTGCTGATGGCTGAGGAACGGCAGCTCTTCCGACCATGGCATTCAGGGGTGTCGTGCGCTGCTGCTCGCTTTGTTACCCGATTCTCCAGGGAGCAAAGCCCATGCCAAGCGACTTAGGTGCTGAGTTGCCACCAACATCAGACAGACAAATGGAAGAATACTGGTAACAACTCATCTTTTTTGGTGAACTAGGCAACGAACAGAAATGAAAACATACACAACAGTCTCCAGGGCTGATCCAAAGCCACTGATGCGATTTGGAGTCTACAGGGTCATGCTCCCTTGCACTCCTCAATAGAAAACAACCAAGGAGGGTTGTTCTCTGCGTGGTATAAGCAGCTCAGCAGAGCAGCCAAAGCACAGGCTTGAGTGAAATCCCTCAGGCCCCCTTCTAATTTAGCAACCAACATACTCCGTACGCTGCATGCAAGTGACATCGAGAGTAGGTGTTTGGGCTTTTCTCAAAGGGAAATTAATCTCTAAACTTTGCTAGACATCTTGATCTTGTCTGGGTAGAGCTCTCATCTCAGAAAGGACAGACATCTGCCACCGAGCAGTAGCTCATGCACTCCTACAAACATACGTGCACCTCTTTCTCCTCCTATACCTTGTCCTGGTTGTGTAGACAATAATGCTGATGCTAATGAAAATGTCTTTTCATTAGCACGTACACCAGTCCTAGCCTAATCTCAGGTGATTTCTAGGCACAGCTATAATAAATGTAAAGAAAAAAAAAAGACAAAACCACTGATAACTGTAGATGCCATTTCCAGTTTTCCTAAATGTTATTTGCCCTTTCACGGTGATGTCATGAGTAAGAAATACTTGCAGACACTTCAGATCACTGTTTTCTGGTGGGTGCCATTTATAATCCAGGGAAGGTGCTGCTAGTCAAAAGTATCGCAGGTATATATATAACCCCCCCCAAAATCTAGGCTGCAACAGCAACTAAATTCAGATTGATTTTTATCACGTGAGTGGGAAGGGGGGGTGACATTATTCCTTTTCTGTTGTGCTCAGTGTACAATACCCAGCCCTCTTGCCACAGACCCTCACAAGGCGGCAGATGCTGCCGAAGCAGTGCCGCTTCTCGCAAGTCTTCCCAGAAGCTGAAGTTGCCTTTAGTAGATACGGCATTTGCCCAGAATTGTAGGTCTGGCCTCAAATTACCCTTCTGCCTGAGGGGTTGCAGTTCCCTTTTTTCCAGAAGAGCATTTTGACTCTGTTTGATGCTCATTCTTGCCTATTGAACCTGTTCCATTTACATTAAATAATTAAATATTCACTGGGTCAGAGAGAGAGTGTACTCCACAGATTAGTCGTGAGGCGCACCCCTAAGAGACAGGAGTCCTACCTAATCCTTGCTTTATTAATATTTCTTATTTTGTGTTAAATATTCAGTGAAGCAAGGACTGAAATCCAAGTCTCCCTGTAAACTCCCATCAAGCCTGACAGAATTATGGCCATGACCAGAAATGAAGGTACCTTACGAATTTTAATGCTAAGCTAAGGCGGCAATTCCAGGGGCTGACTTCTGACCTCAGCACCTAACCAGGGATTTAGGAATCCGTGCCTCGCTAAGGCCTCCCACAGATCAAGTCCCATGGCACCTCCATCACTTCCTGATTCTAAAACTACAAAAAAACCCCAACCAACATACTTTCCAAAGAAATTATTAAGTACTTAACTAAATTATGTCCTTCTCCTTGTCTTTAATGCAAAGTATTAAAAGAATATAAAGAATTGAAATGTAATGTCCTGGCAAGCTGAATTTTCAGTGGTTAGGATTTTCCCAGGGGAACTGAATTTGCTGTGGGATTTTTCCATTCTCTTTCTAAAATTCCTTTCTCCCAACATTTTTGACACTTGTTCTCTCATTGTGCTACTACTGAGAGAGCATTCTCTGCTTCTCAATCCCCAAGCCCAAGGTTAGACTAATTTTCTACTGAAGTTTGTTATCGAGTCATCAAAGAAGATAGTAAGAGCTTATTCTCACCGTAGAAGAACGTTCCACATCCAGCCAAGGAGTATTAATAATTGCGTTTTGATGAGGAGCATCGCACCTGCGCTGAGAGGCTTTGTGCCGCAGGGTGCCCAGCTGCAGCTGTATTCCGTCCCAAGAGACACCCAGAAACAGCCTTTTTAAAAGTGACTGGGAGCTTTTGCTAGTGAATAGTCTTGTTGCGTATTTGCTTTAATCATCAAAACACTGGGTGTCTCTGTGCTCCCTTCCATGCTCTGCTTCTATTGAAGCATCACTTGAACCTCAGGAACAGCCCCAGCGTAACAGAGTATGTTTTCTCTTTTCCCACAGCAACCTCTAAAAGAAGGTGCAGCATAACTATGTCCAGTTGGGCAATCACTTCAGATCTGCTGAGTACCATCATAGGTGAGCAATGACACAGTCCCGCATACAATCATTTATAATAAATTCACAATCCTGGTGCACTTCTTTAAAATCCAGGTACACTGAAGGGTTGCCTGTTTGTCGTAGTCACAGTGCACATCTTTTGGAAGTCCAGATAATGTAGCTGCTGAAAAAGGTTTCCTGGGAGATTCTGGAAATGGGTGACACAACAAACTTCCCAGCAGTTGGTACTGATGACCATGGCCAGAAGCCAAAACAATCAAATTCTGAGAAAACCATGTGGGAAATGAAAGCAGATGAAAAGGAAAAGAACAAGCCCTGATCCTTACAATAGTGGGGATTTATGAATTTCTTGAACACAAAGTGTTCACTTCCGTATTTCCTACAGTGTTGGGTTCATCCTTACAAGCTGATTCTAGAGTTACTTTAAAGGCAGTAAGAGGTGGTGAAAAAGACAAGAAAACATTACCCACTTCCACTTCAGGGGTTCTTTAATAGCTGCACAAAAGCAGACTGACCAGTAGGTCTGGAGTGTTTCACTTGTTTTCAAAAGAAAATAAATCACAATGTTCTAATGGGTCAGGTCTTTTTTTATGTAGCACGCTATTGTTAAGGGTCGGTGTGTTTCCAAAGGTGGAACAGTTATCTTGTTTCTCAGTTGGGACCTTACAGAGCAAGCACCCCAAAAAAGAGCAGCATTTTTTTCTCACAGACAGACAACAAAAACTAATCGGGGGATTTGGTTTTATCGGTATCAGTTAGCCATGAGCTAGTTCTGCATTGAAAAAGGTTATGGGTTTAGTATTATTTCTATTTCTAGGTCAGACAAAGATATCCAGTAATTAATTGCCAAATATGACCATAAATAAAGTTACTTAAAGTTATATATTTACGTAGAATATAAAAAGTTATAGGAGCAACATACTAATAGGATACTTCAACCTTGGCTGCTCAGGACACTCTGCATATGTGAAAACAGATGTTCCCTCAGACCCACCCACCCCCCTTCTCCTAAGAGGGACCCAGTGCCGAGCTGTGTGTTGGACCCGGCCCAGGAGAAGGAATTTGTTACGACAGCTTATTCCCAGAAAACTCATTACCTGTCTCTTCCAGGGGCAAGGCAATGGAAATGTCCCCAAGGGCTAGATCCTGCCTGTGGGTGCCAGATGGACCAGGCTAGATGTCATCTACTCCTTTTCTCCACCACTTGCACCTAATTATTTCTTCCACTACAGTCTCCATTGTTTTATCCATTCTCAAAGCTCCCAGTGCAGGACTTCTTCCATCTCCTGACAGCTTTCGCTATGGACTGTCCCTAGGTATACTGTCAGCACGAGGCATGAATCTACATTAGCCCAGCACTTACTACTTTTAATTGGCTAAATCTCTGCAAGCCATCTTGAAACAATATACTGAAAATTAGTCTTATTGTACTATTTACCGCCATCTGAATCTTTTTTATAGTTATTATATCATGCAGTGAAAATCTTTGTTTTCATGGTAGTAAACTAAGGTGACAGGCACAGTGCTAATAAAGAGGGATTGTCAAATTACAGAAGTTATGAAAAGCACCTCATAGTGTTCGCTTTTCCTTTTCAGAACAGGAGATCTGAGGGAAGAATTCACATGACTGGAATACTGATATGAAAGGGCACAGCTTGTTCAGAAAGGACACACAGGGAAACAGAAAGGGCATATCAAAAATGTAGACCTGCTCAGAGAGCAGGAACTAAAGACAGACAGACCTTCCAAAAATCTCTGTAAAAAGACAAAGGAAACGAGAACGGGAAGGCTGTGCCAGCATACGTCCATTTTGGCTTGGCAAAACAGGAGGATGGGCCCTTTTTTTCCCCCTAAACATCTCAAGAGTTGTCCAGCCCACAGGATTAGGTGTTAACAAGCAGCCAGCTTCACTTAATGATAATGAAATACAGTTTATAAAGCTGTTTCTTTTAGACTTAAAAACGGCAGTCAGTGAGGTAAGCCCCACTGCATTCTGGCCCCCCGCCCCCTTACTCTGGGATGTCGGACTGGGAACATCATACCTTAAAAATAGGAAGCAGCCCCTACTTTGTGCTCCGTGCTGGTGATGCCTGAGCTGGAGCATCATGCTGGAGTTCGGGTACCAGATTTCAAGGAAAGTGCGGTCCTCTGGGAAGACTGGAGGCAAGCAACAGAAACAACTGGTAATCTAGCAAAGTGGCCTGTCAAAAGTGGGACAGGTTTTGAATATACAAGTTCACAGGGGAAGAAAGAAACTGTCAATGTCCACTGGAGAAGGACAGGCTCCATCTGTCCTTTCTTAAACTGCCCCTGTAGAAACGTCAAGCTTTTTCAGACAAACCATTAGGAACAAAAATTCTGAGCTAGCTACATCCTGGAGAGACTCAAATTTCCATCACCAGAGGCTTTTACCATACCAGTGTGAATGTGTTTTAAACACAATTAAAAATGGTCAGGAGCAATTACATCGCGAGTTACGACTGTTCAGCTGGGAAGTGGCAATGAACTTCATAGCTTGGTAGTTCAGTATGCCTGGGAACACCTGGGAAAAGCAGCCTCACAGAGACGGGGGTTCACTGGAAATCTGTAGGTTTGGCAAGTATTTCTGGCTCTTAGCTTGAAGTTAGTGGGGCTCATAGTTTTATGTAGGATGACAAAGTAACAATCGCATCAACCCATGCAGAAAATTTCTGTGGGATCATGTTCACCCCCTGAGGAGCTGAACTTTGAAAATGATCTCGACTTAGACAGTCTCAGTGACCCTTAATTATGCAATGATACCAACAGAAAGATCATTCTCCTATTTCCATGGCAACAGTACCAGCGAACAGCAAAGCTACCAAGGTCAGGCATATAAACTGAGAAAGAAAAGTAATTTTCTCTATAATGGTTCATATAAGCTTTAACTGCAGTAGTGGCAAATAAATAGCCATATCCTTGCTTGATCGCCTGTCTCAGATGTACGTAAGGGGAAAAAAGATTTGCTGAAGTACAACTACAGTCATACTGCCTTGCTGTCTGGTTTCTAAAAACTACTAGTGACTGCAGCTTCGGAGGATAACACAAGCTGCAGAAAAGCATTCAGCTATGCAATGCTGTGATGTGAGGAACTTGGTTTCTTATTAAGCTGGCATTAAAGAAACCAGGCAACATACAGTTTCTATTGTGTTTATGAAAGTTAACGACATAGCTGATGCTGTATGACTTGAGAAAAGCCCTGACAAAAACGTTCCAAAGAAATATTTTCTAATTTGTCAAAATCAAAATGTTTTACTAACTGGTTTGGTTACAGCCTTCTCCCAAGGACATGCTTGTAAATGGAAAATACAGAAAAATCTGTTTACTTCTACTGCTAGCCTCCTTACAGCACCCAGGGGCTCAGTCGTGCCAGGCTCTGGTCCCCTCCTCTTTTCCCCTGAACCCCTTTGCAGTACCTGGGAGGTCTCCAGGGCCAGGAGGTTTGCAGGAGCTGCCCCAGTGCCAGCGCTTGTCTCCGAGGCTCTGCTGACTTTCTGGAACCATCTCAAGCCCTGTGCTTTTGTAAGATGCTGCAGTATTAGGTACAGTTGCAGTTCCATATGCATCATGAAAATGAAAAAATAGACTCTGTGGTCATTTCTGTTCTTCTTAATTTCTGAGCTGAGGGTTTGCTGATTCTCTTGTTCTGTACAGTAGGCTCAGACAATAGCTCATGACAAGCTCCTTCACGTGGCTCCATCTATATTTATGTCTGTCTTACTGCTGCTTGCTTTTTTGGAGATGTTATCTGAATCATTACTATCTCTACTCACAGGAGAATGCCCAAGGCTTCTTTGTTCTGTCACTGTATTCAGTTATTCCCTAGCTTTTTAATATCTTCATTAAAATAAGGCAACTAACTTGGGAGGGTGGCTGGAGAAGCTACACGAGACTCACTGGGGATAATAAGCACAGTAGAGTTAAAGAACGTGGCACTTCATGGTGTGATTACAGCACCGCACTTCAGAAATCTCACCATCCCTGACATGCTCATGCTTTCAATTATCATCTGCCTTAACTGCCTTCTTCCTCATTTCCCACATTGTTCCCAAAGAAAAACGCTTTTTTTCCCCATTTTGTTCACTACAGTATGTGGTTCTACCTCACATCTTTTTCAATTGAAAAGAATTGGGCATAGCTTCCAATTTCTATTTCCAAAACATCTGTAACGTATCTATAGTTAATGGCATTTTATTACTTACCTGAAGATAGTATCTAAAAGCTTAAAAGGACTTCTAATTCTAAAATAGGACCTTTTCATTATTTTAATCACCCATATTTTTCATTTATTTGAAAATTGAGAGAGCTTTGTCACGAAAAAACGTAAATCACCGTTAGCTAAGAGCTGTGTCAGGGCGGGTAGAGATTTACAAGGTTGCCTAGAGCTGTGCTTAAGGTGCATGTTTAAAGAAGCATTTACTTTCTGCAGTGCCACAGCTATAATATTTGCCTTATTATTCTGTATAAAGCTGACACATAGTTCCAGGATTATAAATTGGACCAAGAATGTAAATGCAGCAGTTCAAGTAAACTCTTGAACTTACTGCTGTTCTCAGTGAATTGTACCATTTCATGACGAGTGACCAGTATTTCATGGTTACTCTGGTACCAGGCATAAGCTATGACTCATGGTACTGTACTGGTAATACCAGTATTTTCATGGCTTAAAATCAGATATCAAACAATTAAAACCTAAAATACATTAGGACATTTTTAAAACAAAAGAATGTGAAGTTCAAAGCTTTTTCTCGTGGTGGATTTTCAAAAGCTGAAACTTTCCGTTGTTATAATTCTAAAGTGAGGAGGACGTGCTGTTCTTCAGACAACTTTGGAGGGAGGACGCAGGGTGACACCGCACCTGCGTTGTGCCCATATGGCACCATATTCTATCGCTAACAATGTCTTTGAGCCAGCTCCTGTGTATGCTGGCACTTTGTATACCACAGAAGACATCAGGGGCCAGCAGTGAGTTCTGTTCTCATTAGGTGCCCTATAAATCCCAATGTGACTGCAGGAGGCCCGTCCCCGTGTAGTGCACCCTCCATCCAGCTCCCGCAGAGAACAGCTTTCACCCGCAGGGACTGCTCTCGTCGTCTGTCACGGACTGACAGGGTGGAATCAAGAAATAGACCAATAAGCACAACATTGGTTTCCAGACACTGAAGATGAGAAACAGCTGCAGGGCGGCTTGGTATGGTCCCTTCTCTCATACCCCCCCTTCCGCTACTGATTCTGCTGTGCTCAGAGCAAGGTTTCGTCATAGGGATTTAATAACCAAGTTTTAATAAATCTCATTCTATCCTGACATTCAGATATGAAAACAAACATGCCTAAGCATTTCTAATGAAAAGTATTGTATCTTTATACTCGGAAAATCCAGCACCTCTGAAATATCATGTTTTTCTAGTATATTTTGTACCTACATGCTGTGTCTTACTGGCCTTCCTATCACAAGACAGAAACGGGCACGTAAGTATCGGAGCTGCCTGTTCCTTCGGAGCCCATAATCGACAGGCCCGGATCACCCTGAAGCAGTAAAACGTATTGAAGGAGGAATGACAGGTGGAAAACAATTCCACAAAAACACAGAGGATTATTTTGGCTGAGGAGGAGACAACCAAGCAAAAAATAAGCTGTGGAAGGCTCACAATGTCATCTTGTCCAGCTCAGTCACGAGACAGGATCAGCTGTTGCTCCTGGCACCAGAATTAGCCTTGACAGACATTTGTGCAACCACTTCTGAAAGCTGCTCGAATGCAGAATCTCAGCAGCTCTCAGGGTGATCAGCCCCATCACTCTGCAACTCCCCTCCCGCTGCTGGCAGCTGAAAGATATTTTTCCATCCGTTTAAGCCCATTACCATTCGTCCCTTTTTCTGTGGTTTCGCAGAGAAGCCTCCTCTCTGTAGCTGCGTTTCATGTATTTTTAAGCTTCTATTACTCCTCCCAAAATGCGCCTGAACAACCACAACATGGCCTGGAGCCTTTCTGCAGCGCTGTGATTCTTAGCATCTGTGGTAAAGAGAGCGCTGCCATTACTGTCGTTACGGTTTCGAACAGATTAGCACTTCCTCATTAATACTCTCGCTGGCAGCATTCAAACCAGTGTATTTTTAGTCTGCAACGCAAAGTCTAATAAGGAGATACCCAAACTGCATTTGTATTTGTCATATTCAATGAGCCAAAAATTTAATTAGGTTGAAGACATTATCATTGGCGGTAGCGCTTCAGGTCACTAATTGTCATTGTTTAATACTTTGATTTTACTTATTTCCTCTATTGCCAGTCAAGGCTCCTCCTTCCAAGGGTTTCCATGAGGCGCATCACTCATGCTGTTTGAAGCCACATTCAACAAACATGATTCCTTACACACAATTAGAAATTGTCAGGAAAAGGAATTGCTGAAAGGAGATCTGGCCTGCCTCACTGCTCTTTCTAACCAACGGCTTTCCTTCAGCAAACGGGAAAAGCTTTTTCAACAGAGCACACAAAGCAGGGGCTCCGTTTCAGGGGGGGGGGTGGGGAGGTGGGGGGGTGCAATGCAGCATCTGGTACCCAGAAAGGCACAGAAATGGTTTTCTGGTGCTATGGATTGTGAAGCCCTGTAGAATTTTGAAAAAGTCTGCAGACTGTAACTTGTTCCTCGCCCCTCTTGGAGGGGGGAGAAAAAGAAATTCCCTAATGCTATGGCAAAAGGGCGGAATTTAGTTGTGGAGGGAGATTATGGTATCTCCTCTGGCAGGAGAGCTCTCTCAAGAGCTCCAAGCAAGTGCCGTGATTGACAAGTACATTCTGTGAAAATGAACAGCTGCAAATAATCCTTAGAAAGAGAATCTTTGGACACCAGATGAAACGGGACTGGAATCACAAGAGCAAAACGCAACAAATACACTGTCTCTTGCAGAACAAGCCTGATGTTAAAAGTACCAAAGCTATCAGCACTAAGTCATAAGATCAGTATCCGAGACAAAAGATGACTGGGCTGAAAGGCAGACGGTATGTTTATAAACAAAGTAAAATACTGATGCAGAGTCATGGCATGGAATGGATCATTGATTAAGCGGATGAGCAGTTTGCCACGGTGCATTCTGTGTGCTGCAGGGATATAATGGATGGCTTTGCAAAGTGCTTTGGAATGGTCAATTACACGGTTAAACCATACAGATGTCTGCAGCAGCATGAGCTGCTGGAGGACAACCCTCTTGTATTTGTATCTGTCAAAGGGAACATCTCTCTGTACAGCTTGCTTTTTTTTTTAGAACAACCAAAGGAATGGTTTTGCATTAAACCTACATACTCCGTTTTCTGTTTCATGCAAAGTGGTTTACGCTATATTAGAAAATGTGAAACAGACTAACACAACAGCTTATGTGACTTGCTTGCCCTGCTGAGCTTTCCTTGAAGCCCTGTTTTGCTTTCATGCACTGCCACTAGTGCCATTTGTTCCAATTTTCAGTCACTTAATTTAACTAAATGGAAAATATGTTTTCCCTTCACTCAATAGAAGACTAAGAGGCTGTTTTATTATTTTACTGAGTGAAGATCAAGCTTTGAGGGATGAAAGAAGTGAGTAAAATGAAAGAAAGAATGGGCTAAAAAGCTAAGAAGTATTTCTGATTTTGTTGTAATTGCTTTCTCCGTGGATGATTATGATGGCTGTCATTTCTGGTTCACCAGCTTCTGAAGCGTACAATCTATAAAAATGATAGAGAATTTTCCAACTCACTGGACCATTTCAGAGGAAGCAGTGAGAAAGTATTCAATAAGAGTTGGATTTGGCAAGGTATACAAGAGAAGTTAACGTCTCTTCTGGACACCACAGGGCAACGCAGTGAACTAGCTGGGAAAGCACCGTGGTATGGCTAAGCGTGGTATCTTTGTTTCTAGGCTAAAACTACTATTCCTGCAACAGCGACATTCTTTGCATTTCTTCCTGTATTACGATTAATATCAGTCTTAGTGCAAAACTAAGATCTTTGAAAACTGTATTCTACTTTAACCCTTTGTAATCCAGGTGCCAGGTTGCTCATGTAATCCAGCAACTACCTGTAACAGGCTTAATCGAGGAAGAGTTCTCCCCGTGGGTAATGAAAAGTGCACATTTCTAAACCACTGTCATGTCAGAGATCTTTTCTCACTGTAAGAGAGAACTAACTTCCCAAGTAGACACAGCAGTAAGACTTTGAAGGGGGAGAGCAGCAAGAAAAAAACTATTTAGGTTCCAATAAGAGTTAGGGAATGCACCAAGCAGAATGAAAACTTTACATGCAGAAGTAAGTTAGAAAAAGAGTTCAAGTGATCCGTAAGTCAGAAATTTAATCACCTGCCTTTTCAAGCACGTGAGCAGTTCCATTAAACTGGTAGGCTTTAATTGCATTAAGCTTAGAGAGACTGCTCATACGCTTAAACTCAAATGTATGATTAATTATTTCCCTAAAGAAAGAATGGATAATGCAAACAAATGCTGTATGTGTGCATTTAAATGTTTCAAGGTATTTGACTCACCATTCTCTATCAACAGGAACATTCAAATTAGTTTTTTGTGGAAAATCTGTTCCCTGGATGCAAAATATTCTCAGAAAACAGCATCTGAATTATGACACAAAATTAAGCACCTCACCATCTAATAAAAGGTTCAAATATAATCAGTCACAACTATGTGAAAACAGCTCATACTCTATACATGTTCAATATGCTTCAAGAAACTATACAAAAAGCATGTTCTTAAGTAAATTCAAGTAATAAATAGAAGCTGGCAACATTTCTTTACTGCTCTTGCACAATTTAAGTTTCAGATGCTAAAAAATTGACTTATTTTCACACACATACAAAAAATCCTGCAACCACTTACTGTTCACACTGTCACAGGAGTCTATTATGCATTAATTAAGCATCTCTGATCATATACTGATTATATTCATTTTGCTTTAAATTATTGGGTATTTTGCCTTTTATCTATCATATTAACTTGTTCTTTTATGCTGCTTCTTCAGTTCATCCTATATTTTATTCTGGGGGTGCTGCTGTTATTTTAACAAACAGACAGACATGTCCAGATCAGTGTCTCTGAAACTAGAATGAAATGTTCAGCAAGTGCTGTCTGGTATCTGCACTGTGACAAGCAACAACTGAACCTGAAGAGGTCGATCAGCCAGTAACGTACTGCACTTTATTCTGGGCAAAATGTGAACGAGGAAGATGAATAATAAATTAATTTTATGAAAAAAAAAAAAAAAAAAAAAAAAAAGGAGGTTTGGTTCACTTGTTCATTTTCTGTTTTGGCTTTTAAACCAGCTTGAAGTTCGATGGATGCTGCCTTCAGAGTGGAGCACTGGCCCACCCTGATGCATTTTCTGTAGTCACATTTGAGAGGACCTGTTGCCATATGGAAAATCAGGAAAAATTACTCTAGATAATTACATCAGTTTATTGCTGTCTGTTGCCAAGAGAAACAAGCCTTGTTGGTAATGTCCAGTTGTGTTGCCAAGTAACTTAATCTTTAGGGAGACTAAATATGCTCCAGTACTAGCACTTCTCTAACAGTAAATATCCTTTTTAACTGATAACGTCATGGCTCATCACTACATCTTTGTTCAGACAATTTCCTAAGGTAATCTCTGCTCAGTTATGGGTTGATGGCCTCAGAGATGTGTTATCACACCTGGCTCAAGATGCACACAGAGATGGTATCAGAGTACAAACCGGGCAGTCTGGGCTTCCCTCAGCTCCTGGGGAGAACGCAGAACTTCTAAGGCAGGTGAGATGAACACTTAACAGACGAGATCAACTGCATGGCAGAAGGAGCCCTTTCTCCCTCGATGGGGAGTCCAGGTGGAGGTGTTTTCAGCTTTACCCAGCTCTAGAGCTAGGGGAGAGGAATCCAGGTCAGGTGCCCTCCCCTCCAGGCTCAGCAGAAATGGAAACCAGTCCCTGCCAGCGTGATTAAGCTTTCCCTTTGGCAAGAGGCGAGCCTGCTGACGAGCCTGTTCTGTAGATTTTCAGCCTACAGCAGCTGCTCATACTGGAACTCCACAAGGTCTGCAAGTGTGAGGCTCTTTGTCAGGTGCTTAAAGAGAGACATAAATACTGGCCTGAGTGACCATGAGAAGGCAAGCTGGCACTGGCACCTCCCTCGTGCTTCTGCCACAGGCACTTTTGTCATTCTCCAGCCAGTTTTGCCATGCCTCTCGGTTCATTGTCGCTCGTCAACTTCGAAACCCTGCTGCTTAAGTGCTATGATCCAAATCGTTGCAGACAGCAACTTACTGCTTCTCATTGTGCTTTCCACTTAGATTTCATTCCAGCTTGAAAAGACAGCACTGAAATCCCTCTTTTTTCCCCTCTCAAGTTTATTGGATTGAACAGGCTTTCCCTCCACAGCTCCTTGCACAGCACTTCCCATTTTCTGTCTTTGGCTTTCTGAAACCATGAACACAGCCCTTAAAAATCTACTTCTGCCTTATGTACCACTTAATGGCAGCAAACAAGTGCAGCATGGTGACAAAGTGCTTTCTTGTCTCACCAAAATCACATTGTGCCATTTTAATTCAGCTGTGTTTCTAAGAAGTGCGCGATAAATTCCTTCTAACATAGTGCAGCTTCCCCATTGCTACTATCAAACGAACTGCACTATTCAGACGGACGCCTGACAGGCTCTTTATCTACTGCTCGTATTGCACAAAGCATTTTGCAGCCTTCAGTGATTCCTCCCTAAGCCAACTGAACTTGTTGATTCAAACCCTACCTTGTAGTCCTTGCTGACAGGGACTTGACAAACTACAGAGGTCATTGCATTTTTCTGATTTCTCCGTGCTCTCCGTCGCCGATTCCTTTCGCTGTGTGCATCCACTCCTACACGTTAACAACCTCGAATCAACATCTAGGATCCTTCAGTGGCTGGAGGCAGGGGGGGGTTCCACTATGAAAAACATTTCCCGTGCAGCTTTCAGAACAGAGCTCTCTTTTGTTTTGTTTTCTTCTTATTTGGAGAACAGTACCATGGACAGAATGATTTCATACTAGACATAAAAACTTCTCACTTGCATAAGGAATACTGATGACAAGAAAATGAAATCCAGTAGTACAAAGGCCTTATATTTCCTCTTTTTTCCAACAGACCAGTTACTTTCTCCATGACATCCTCTGTACATGAAACTCTTAATTCATCGTGCTCACGGTTGAACGAGGGTATAAATACCCTCCAAGATCTGATTTGAACAGCTAGTTAGGCCCTTCTCATTTCAGGTTTCTTCTAAGGACCCATTTCCGTAATAATATCTACAGAAAAAGAGCTATTCTGTATGTTCTGTTTACCTTCAATTTTATTTTATTGAATTAATTTAGTTCTATGAGGAAAGCTGTTCTATCAGAGCATATTTCTGCATAACCAATAATTTAACGATTAAATGCTTCCAGATATATCTTCCCATTGATTATAATTTTTCTCCAGCACCATCACTTTTATTAGGTCAAATCCGAAAACTGTATTTTTAAAACTACTTGGCACAAGGAGCATCTCGTAGCCAGGGTGTCTGGAGAAGTCACATTTTCAGTACAGATCTCCACCATTCCAAATCTACAGCTGCTAATACTTGAACTAAGAACATACACTCCTGATTAAATGGATTTCATCTTATTCCTATACAGCCAGTCATAAACTGTTTT
>JAVJGJ010000001.1:83879929-83975224 GCA_035590215.1 Microhierax caerulescens | reverse complement strand
GGGGCAGTTTCTTTCTTTGTGGTTTCCACAGAAATCCTAGCTTGCTTAGGGAAGTACAAGGTACCATCATTGGCTCCTTTTGATGCTCCTCCATGCAAGTACTGAGGATCTTATTTTACCTGACTCTCCTTAAACACCACAGCAGGCAGGCTGTGGTCTAGATTTGGGCTCATGCCTTTAAAATATATTTAAAGCTCTAAAGACAACCTGATTTCACTAATGACTGAGTCTATTCCATGTTCATATTGTCACTCTGACATTATAACCTGCAGCAAAAATCGTAGATAACCTGATCAATTAAAGTATTGGAAACAGTGCTGAAGAGGAATAATCTCCCACTTAATCCCTGCAAGCACCCCTGACTTCTTAGGTAATCACAGTGATTAAGCTACAACTCACTGTAATTTAATGTGTGAGCATAATTAAACTGCTAGAGCATTCACGTATCATCATCAGAGCCAGGAATCTGCACCCTCCCCTGGAAAGATGATGTTCATTCTAGCTGGCAGAGCTGTTAGCAGCAGCCACCTGAACCCTGGCAAATTCACCTGAACACCCCTGCCCTGCCTCATCAGCGGGCAAGGAATTCAAAGGCAGAGGGATAGCACAAATTCCTCATCACCATAAGACAAGAAGACGGGCACCTTTGCCAGAGCTCACCCAAAGGGTGACAGCCCATGCCACTGCTTTAACCCTTTCATGCTAGCTTGCAAACTCTGCTGCTGATCCTCACTGAGGGCATTTGCAAAAGCAAAAGCAAAAGCCTCAAACACCAGTAGGGTGGAATCGGCCTTTCAGCTTTGACTGGTGTATATGAAACACAAGACACAGAGTTTGTTCTGTTGGAGAATCTTTCTGGGAATTAAAACTGCCAAGATTACTTGGTTCCACATGGTTATTACTGACCCCAACAGGGCGGTTTCAGAAGAGGGCTGTCACACTATTTCACATTGTATTTTTGTCTTGGAACAGTGAAATGAATAGTGTGAGAACTGATATGCGTCAACTAATACACAACCGTGTACAACACAAAAAAATCAGAGGAGGAACAAAAAAAAAACCACCTCCCTTGTTTCACGGGCCTGGCACAAGGACTTACATCAGACCTTCAGCTAGTTCTGCTGTGTGGCTGACACAGACATGCGACAAGAAAACGGCAGCGGCCGTGGTTTTACCTACCAGAATTACAAACAACGCTGGTGCCACAAAAGCCCAGATTGCTCCATTCTCTAGTGAAAGCCAGCAGCTGCAGAGAGAAATCAGAACGATTTTAGATAAAACCCACGGTCATATAACTAGTAATATTCTTAAAATGGAGACTAAAAGAGAGTGCAAAAAGACTGATGAATTTTAAAAGCAAGAGACATGATAGAGCATCAATAAGAAGCTCTATTCCGCTCACCCTTGGGAATCTGAGGCAGGATCTCATTTTGATTTGTGTCTTGCAAAGAGTCAGTGACAGCTATCTGCCCCAGCACGCCTTCAAATAGCATTAGGGGCAGTAAGATGGGAAGAAAGGAAAGGTTTTATTTGCTATTTGTTGTTCTTGTGTCCTGTATCACAGGCAACCACTTAAGTGCTGTGAGCAATGTCACTGTAGCAAAAGACGAATTGAAGCTCTCCCTGCCTTGCCTGGCTGGTGCTGAGGAAGAGGCTGGGAAACGTGCTGTCAGCTTCATGTCTTTCCTGCAGCAGTGATGATACAAGCTGTTTGAACACACACGCAAGAATAACCCTTGCTCCAGATCTGCTTACATTGATAGGACTGAATCCTATGATGGTGGCAAATTTCAGGTAAATTTGCTTTTCTTTTTCCAAATTAGAAAGGAACTGAATTTTCAAAAATTTTAACAATATCCGTTCTAGATCTTCAGATGTTTAACAACTGTTTTCTTAAAAAGATTAAATATATTTCATCAAAGATTATTCTCATCTTGTTAGAAATGTTTCAGCCTGCATTCTACTCTGTGTGGGATAAGCTGGGAGCTCACTGTAGGAGGCCCTGTGCCTTTGCAGCAAAAGGGAAAAACAGGCAAAATGCATCAGGAGCTTTTTGTGCATCATCTCAGCAGTACAAAGCGAACCTGAGGCTTCTAGCTCTAAGAATATGCCCGTGCGACAGCCGGGCTTTTGCAGGCTGTCTCCCCTGCTCCTCAGCAGGATCTTGCAGAACTACAGCCCTGTTAACAGACCGATGAGTTCTTCTCCCCATCGTAATTTTCATCCTTATTGCACCGGGAGTGAAGACATTTTCATACTCACTTGCCACTTTCTCCATAGCTGTCTGGGGACAATGTTGTAGAAATGACACAAATGACCAGCGGGCAGCCTGCAAAAAAGGCAAAGTCAACGGCGATATTAGTAACAAAAGTATGTTTGTTTGTTTGTTACATCTTCCAGTAAACCCTGCAAGTTCATCTAGATTTTGTACGGACAACAGAACAGCTCAGAGTAATTTCAGAATTTATTCTAACTTGACATCCTCCTGCAGCTGTGCAATACAACAAGTTTTAATCAATTAACATCAGACAAACAAAATGACTTTTCAATAAAGCACTAGTTTAACAGTTAAACTGACTTAGTGCTAGTTTCATCGAGAATCGTGATTTCATTGAGAACCATCGTCCTTTTTCAGCCAGGTTTTTGTTTATGTAATTTCCCTCTCATACTATTCAAGCACTGATATCCTGTGGAGCAACATCAGGCTTGTTTCAGCCACTTCCCCCCAAGCGAGTGCACCTTGTTCAAGAATTCAAAACCACCTAGAAACTGAAGTGGAGCTTCTCACAGGGGCGCATGACCAGCAGGCGTGAGGACAGAATCAGCAACATTTAGTTACCTGGAGCTTCACAGCCCGCAGCAAGAGACAGTTACGAAGAGAGAAGCAAATTCAGATCCCACTCGGATGCCCTACCAAGACTTACTTTAACATAAATATGTAAGAGGTCTACAAGATTTCTGCATTTAAACTAGACTCTGTGGGTTTTGACAGTTCCAGTGTCCTGCATCCTGGGAGGTGGAGTGCTGCTTTACGGGATCACACGGGAGTTGCGCGGCGGCGGGCAGGGATGGTCCTGCTGCCGGGGGGAGCTGCGTGCCTCGGGCGCCAGCACTGCCATCCCCGTCGTGCCAACTCAGCACAGCTTTGCAGGCCAGGCGCTGGAGAGGAAGCAAGGCTTTATCTTGCCAGCTGTTCTGAATATAGGAAAATCTCACCCCTTTAAATACTACACGGCTGGCTGTTAATTCTCTTATGATTTAATAAAATGTGAAAGTTTGGGCTTTTATCATCACATGGAATTTAATAACCAGGTCCCAGACAGAGTATTGGACATGATAGCTTAAAATTTCGATTCTCTTTTGAATTCTTCAGGTTTTCAGCATGAGGCTTTTACAAAATTCTCTGTCAAGCAATTTCTGCTTAATCTTACCAGTATCTTCCTCAGAAAATTCTGTGAAGTTTTCCTGTAGTGGCAGAACTATAATTTTTGGATGAAGTATTTCCATTCTTTAATGACTGTGGTGCTTCTAGCCATTTATATGCATTTATAAATAAGACAGACACTCAGTACTTCAGAAGCAGCTCCTACAAGCATCGTTTAAGTCTTAAACCTTGGAATCCATTCTGCAGGATGCAGTTTAATATCCTGTGAACCAGATTTTGCTCTCCCATGCTTGTATGAATCAGGAATAAACCCTTAGAAGTAATATTTGTGTAAGACTTAAGCAAAGGCAAGATTTTAGTCTATATCTCATTTGTCTATTTGAGAAAGGAAATTCCTACGCACATCTGAAGAAAATCCAGAGTAACTGTATTCAGCAGAGCAATTAAGCACAGACATAAGCCTGTCTGCTGGAACTCGGTCTGCCATGGGTATGTGAGCTACCTGGACAACAGGTCCCTCGGGTATGCCTACACGCTGCCAGGCACCTCTTTGGCTGCCGAGCAGACATTGTGGGTTGGCACTGTTTGTCTTCTGATGCAAGTTGTCCTCCCACGACAGGGACTTTGTCACAGAAGCAAAAACACCTGTGCCCAGACGACTCTCCTTTAATGCAGCTAGTCTGCCTTTTCCACCCCCCCAGTTAGATGCTGAATATTCAAAGGATTTGGCATGACTCTTTATCAATTTTAAATGGCAGTGAAGAAGAAAATTAAATACAGAGTTCCTTTGGAAGATAATAAAATTTATGCAGATGAAACACAGAGCAGTCATCCGCATAAAATGAGCTGTTAAGTCAGTGAGAATAAAATGGTCTGCGGCCTATAGCGCAGCGTTTGCCTTTTCTTTGCATTGACAAAATATTAAATGAATAATGGCAAGGGGGACTTGAAGGTTTTGTTACAGTGAAATTGGAGTAGTTTTCCCTTAAGAAACAACCATTCAATAAATTCCATAAAAGTTTAAAAAATAAGTATTTAGCCCAAGGGGATCATAAGATTTGATCTGGACTTAAGAATTCATACGGATTGTATATTACACACAAAGTAAGTGTGTTTGCTTAATCTTTTTGTCAGTAAATTTTAGTAATTACATGAGGGCTGTGCAGGTTAGTCTACACTCATGACAGGTAGTGTTAGCGTTGTGCTGGCACTGGTGAGCATCCATGAAAGAATTACGGTTATGGTTTCTTACTTTATCTGAATGTTGTCTTTGTTAGCAACCCTACTCCAAATCACCACATTTATGATGCAATAGACCACGCTTTCCAGAGCACAGTATCAGATGAAAATGTTCTAGCACACCTTTCTGGCAGCTGATCTATGGCACTGGTGTCACCTGTGTCTCTGCAGTCCTAGAGCAATGTATACAGCATCACGTTCAAATGGGATAAATCAGCCCACATGGAGCCGTGTGCTGCTGCAGCTCGAGTACTCCAGGTCCCCAAACCAGCTAATTTAAAGCTACCTTCCAAACACAGCATCAAAATGCAGCCTGCAGAGCAGGCATAAGCTCTTCATACCTGGCACAGGAAGCCAAATAACACAACTCTTGCTCAGACAAAATTCTCCCTGGATTCAGTCCAAATACAGTCACTAGGGTGAAGCCTGAAATTAATGTCAGCTAGGTCCTCTTCTTCAGCATTAAACTTCACATCTAACTCACTGGCTTCATGTTTCTTAGGCACTAATGATAAATAAAATGGAAAATGCCTGTACATCTGTATACTGTATTTTGAAAGGTTCTGTATCTTCTATACCTAGCAAAAAAAAAAAAAAAAAAAAAAACAAACCCAAACCACAGACAGGCTATAGAAACTCCATGGCAGGTAACTCAAAAGAAATTTTAGGACATTCATTCTAAAAGGCATAAATAAATACGTCATTGATTGAGACAGATGGAGCATTACACACAAATGAAAGTACTTTTTTTTTTTTCTGATACTGAAAAAATCTACTTTGTTCAATAGGGAAAAGCATATTCTTCCATTTATTTTGCAGAAGTTAATTTTCTGGGAGTTTCTTCTGCTGCATTACATTACATCTGTGCAGAAGTCTGGGACTACAACAGGTAACAGCAAATAAAGAAATTTAGGTCTTTTGACAGCTCAGAACAAAATCTTCGTTTTAAGGCAGTCTCTAAAGGAAAGGAAATCGTCTGAAACAGAAAAACACGTTAAGGCCAAAGTGCCACAACAAAATCTGCAGTATCACAAACTCCATCACCAGTGTCCTACAAATAGGTGGGTGGGAAAAGTTTGCTATAATAATCTGTGTGTTATGCTGAACCACCAAGGCAACTAAGTATTTTTTCCCCCCAGTGTCAATGTAGTTTTAAAGGTAGGATATTATCACCTTCCTCAAATTGCTTTTCTTTTGAATTCCTGACAACTGCTGTCTCTGAAGTAATTTTAGCATCCTTGGGACTAAAGATAATACACAGAAACTTCAATCAACTCTGCGCCTTTGCTATCCTCTCTCTCTGATTACCACCGAATTCATTTTACAGGAGTCATACCTCTCAGAAATCTCAGCAGACGTTAGGAGATCAATGATACTCAGTGTGGAGTTCCTTGGCCCCATCTCCATTCCCTGCCTCAAGAGTCAATTGGTCATAAATACAGACGTTGCAAACTTTTACACATGCAGTTAGTCCAGTGTTCCTGCTTAAATAAGAATGATGGGGCTGAGTTTTTAAATTCAGGACTGGGGGTTGTCATTATTACAGGAACTATGAGTTTGCAAAAGTCAAATGCATTCACACTTCAATTAAAAGCAAAGAATGGGGAAACGAACTACCTGTTTTGAGGAACATGACGTGAGACATCCTTCTTCTCAACTTTTTTTGACCATCTTTGGTCAGTGCCAAAGTATAAAAACCTGGCCATTTTTATTAGATACTGAAAAATGTGTATCCAATACGGTCTCAGGACCGCACAGGAATGCTCAGCTTCTTTTGACAGTTGGATTCAATGTAATCCTACCCTCATTTTAAGACCCAAACAAAACAATTTTAGGACAAAACCTTTTTAGCCCCTTTCCCCAGCCTTGCAAGACTTCTGTTCAGATGTGGGGATTTTATGGAAAATTATTTCTTACTGTCTTTTGTCAGGTTCATGAAGGAACAACTCAAACTCTGCCCCGCAGAACCAAAGCTCACCCTTGCTGCTGAAGGCAGTACTGATACTGGATCTCTAACTAAACTTTTCTATTCATATTCAGTGCCAGCATGCTAACAAAGGAGAAAATGGGAAGTGACAAACTTAGGCATCCTTTTAAGTGTTTAAGCAGTGACCACTGCAATGTGGATTTTCCCCCTAAAGCCACTGTTGTTCAGCCACATTTATTACCAGCTGAATGAGCATTAGAATTGCACACCAGACAGCGAGCTCTGATGCTGTTGACTGAATGAAAGTCGCCCTGATACTTATCAAGAGATAAATAATTTGGAATGCCACTGCCTAGTTAAATTACTTCAGTGACGTTCAGACTCACTTGCAGCAATGACATGATGTCAGATATGATTAAGGAAATTCAATGTTTAATTCAAATGTAAATAGTTTGAGCTATACGGAAAAAATAGAACAACACAAATCACTTTCCTAGCAACACGGTAGATTTACTGGATTTCAGAAAACATTTTTTTTTCAAGTTGGAATTTTTAATTTATAATAAATTATAATTATAAATTATAATTTTATTTATAATAAATTTATAAATAGTTGTGTTGTGTATATAAGTATATAAAATATATATAAATAAATTATAATAAATAATAAAAATTATTTCCAAGTAGGAATAATAATTGGAACGTTCCAATTCATTTTCCAAATGGAACGTAATTCATTTTCCAAAATGAAAATATTTGTCAAAAAAGAGCTTTTAAAAGGTTTACACAGAGAAGCGTATTACTGTTGCATGGATGATGTTTTCCACTGTTTGTCTCCAACAGTACCTTTGCTACATTTAAACAGCTTGCCACTGGGCCTCTCCCATCCTTGCCAAGAAAGGCATTGCTAGAAAAACTGATATTGAACCTTGTGCTGCTGATGCCTCCTCTGTTTGCCACATACATCTGTTCTGGTGACAAACACCACCTCCTATTGGGGCTGAGGGATTATGGTCCAAAGCATTATTCAAAATGAGACTGAAGAGACTTTTTAGTAACCACGTTTAACATCCCATTGGGTTACATACAAATAGGCTATGTAATCATTGTGCTAATTACTACTAATTGAGTGATAGCAATCATATTGCAATAAAATGAGGCAAAATGCAATTTCTAGTACTAGTCATATTGCAGTCAGATGCCATGTTTATCCATGTGTCTTCTAAATCACTTTGTTGATCACTGCCATTTTACAATAAATAAACATTTACACAAAATGCCAGGAAAAATGGGTAAAGACGCATTGCGGCACATATAAACCATTAATTTATTTTCATAAAGTAATTAATGATTGATTGTAAATTGAGTTAATCAAAGCATCTGCTATAAGCAAATACCCTACTGAATTAAATGTCAGTTCTTAATTATTTTATTGACTGTTGTGGCTTTTTACATAGTATTTCTGAAGGAGAAAAGAGTTCTCAGGGGCTTATGAGAACATTTTCTTTGGTTTGATGCACTCAGATTTGTATTCCATGAGTAAGCTCTTTATTTTTAAAGTAATCCAGAAGAAACCAGACTAAAATCAGCAGGTTTCTCTACATTTAGCACCGAATCTAGAAGAATGTACAAATCTTCAATGTCTTCAACCCTCAGCCTAGCTAGGTTCTCTTACTTTTCAGTCTATGTACATGAAAAAAAAATAATTACTCCACTTAGCCTGTTGGGGACTGGAGGTGGGGTGGGGTGGGGTGGTAAATATTTTACACAACTCTACTAAGAAGTCAGCAAAACAGCTTTAAAATGTTTTCAGCAACCAAAGCTTTAAGGTGCGTATTGTTGGCACACAAACCAGCCGTTCCAGAGAAAAAAACCCTAACTTAAGGCAACCAGGATAAGGACATACTTACGTGATACTCTTGAACCTGTTGCAGAGAAACAATGAAGGTGAAGAAAAAAACCTCCTAACTAATGAAACTGCAGTCTGTCCAATCTAGCACATACCACGTTCACCACAGCACTGTATCAAATGGCCCTTAGACAGAACTGCTGTGAAGGAGATTTTAAAATGAAAGAGGAGTATAGAATAAAAATATAACATACAGAATAAAAAGTCCATATTAAAAAAAGGACAAGTAAGCAGCTGTAAGTAAACAGCATTACTATCACCCAGGTCTGCATGGTGCCAATAGATATTAAATACTCCAATTGTGACGGCAGTAGGTCTTTATTATTGGTATATCTGATTTTCATTCACCTTCCAAATAAATTTGAGGAGGGGAAGATAATGCATGTTTTAACATTATTTTGAAATTATCTGTAATTACATAGATATTCCTTTGCTATCTTTTCACATCTCTCCTTTTGACTCAATGTATGAGGTTTTCTTCTTCTATACGTGGCGGTTTGCCAAGCGTCATTGCTGCACTTCAAGGACAGTGAAGGCAAGCTAGCTTTCATCTGCTGTGAAAAGTCTGAAACAAAATACTTGGCTTCAACTCCTCAATATGCACACTAATTATGCTTTCGTTTACTGTATTTAAAAAGCTGTGAATTGTTATCTGTGAGATCCTTGTGTCATAGGACGACTTTTTTATTCTTAATAATAATATTGAGGTTCTGTGCAGCCTTTTTCATCTAAGGATTTCAAGGCACAAAGCATCACCTAACGAAGTTTTGTGATACTCCTGTGCTAGTGTGCCAGCTTTTTAGGTATAGTTTACAGAGCAGGGATAGAATAAGCCCGTGTTGTGAATTAGAACCAAAAAGAGAACTCACCAGTGCAGTGAGACCTCCCTCCCACACTCCAGCTACTGATTTGGTAATTAAGGATCTGATCTGGCCTAGTGAGGTCATGGAATTCACTGCAGTGGAATTAAGTTTAGGACTAAACATTTTAAAGTCTGATTACAGTCAGAAAATTATCCAACAGACCTACTCTCAGTAAGGCAAACTATGATCATAAGATGGCAATTTTACATATGCTTCTGAACACAATCTTGTGCTACAGTGAGCAGACTTAAAGCAAGAAGTTACTAAATGCTTACCCCATCCGATTCCATAATAATACAAGTGCTTGCTCTCTTCTGATCCAAATACTTTGATGACCATACTGTAAAGATGAAATCCTTCCACCAGCATCCATGCGAAAGCACTCAGGAAGAAAAAATGAAGCAGAATGGCCAAGATCTTGCAAGGCACCTAAATTAAGAACAAAAATAAACACTTTACTTCTTCATGATGCAGTCACGTGTTTTTTTTAAATTTTAGGATTTGGTGGTTTGTTTGTTTTTTTATACATTTACATACTAAATGTTAAATCACTGGAATAAAACAGTTTTAAAAACAGAGCACTAGAGAATTTCATTTTTATGCAGTGTTTTCAGGTAGCTTCAGAGTAACAAATCCTCTTACCTTTTAACCAAAAAACAAAAAACATTGTCAAATGTGATGTGGAAATCCAAACTGATCACTTATTTGTAACAGCAGGAGCAAAACTCCTACTTAAAGCATACAAAATACTTAGGAATTCAAAAGTGAAGGGTCAACATCCTATTGCTGAGCTTGTAGCAAGTATAGGAGCGTCAAGGAAGTGGGGGTACAAGCACTTGTACCCTGCTCCCTGTTCTGTGATGGTAGAAAACCCAGCCATAGTTCATTTTCTATAAAGAAATGGTAGAAAGTCAGTGCACCAGTTAAACTTGAGTGAAACATGGAAATTTTAAAATAAGGTGCCATGTTGAACCTGCTTTTTAGTTACACTTCACCATGTGGCTTTCCCGCTGTGTTGTTGTTCTTATCAAAAATACGGTAACACATAAAATAAATCGCATTGTATTCCAGGTTATGTCCTGCTTAGAAGTCCTGTAGAGTCTCATATGATCCTCCATCAGCAATACCAATACAGCCGTTTCAAAAGATTACGGCAAGCTATCACTGGCTCTCCAGTCCTAACTGCCCTGTGGTGAGCATCTAGTTTGCCTACCTGTTGGAATTCTCAGTTTCCTATAGCTGATGTACCAGCTGTATACAAAATCATATTTGACAAGAACACATCTAGTGATTCAGGCAAAGAACTGGAAGTCTCTGTAGGGTGTTTACAGACTATTTGAATTCTCCTCAATAGTCCTTTACTCACTATGCGCTATCAAGATTCTGGAAATAGGAGCCAATATGAAATTTAAGCAACAGAAAAACACCACCTAGAAAGTGAGCCCACCTGGTGTAAACTGGACTATCTGTTTCAATTTAAACTATAACATGTTTTGAAGTGAAACAAATGCTGCCCCTAAAAAGAGGGATGCCATGACTAAGGCAGTGCAGCAGGAAGTAAAAACATCCTCGTGAGTCCTGTTCATACCTGCCTCGGTGCTTACAGCCCACTGGGGGCTATAGGAAATGCAGTCTGGGCTTAAGACCTGGCTTTTCCTTAGGTTGCTTCTCAAAGAGTTCCTTACATTTTTCTTGAAGTGTCTTATCAGCCAACCTTACAAAAACAGGAAAATCTAATCCTTTCTTCTTCCCCACTCCTCACAGCACATTCTCCTTTAACCACTAATTGCTTTTTGAGGATGTCTCACCAGAGGTGGTTTTGCTCACAGTAATTGAGCAAATACAGTAATTGAACCGATGTGACTGCCAATGATTTTACCACAAGCTAACCTTGCTTGGTTTGCTTTCAGTTCAGGTACACTTTAGACACACTCCTGGAATGAGTCCCAGCTATATCTCAGTTTTGCATCTTGTAGCATACTGATTGTAGTCATTCTGCTCTGTAGTTGTAACACCCTTTCCATGACACCCGCAGAATCTCAGAGGGGTTGCCTGCATGCAGTCTCTGTAAATGGGAAGACTTTTTTTTCTTTTTCTTCAGTTTCCCTTCCTCACCTGGGCAAGTCACAGTAAGGTATCCAGGCAGGTGGAGTCTGTGTGCTGAGGAAGCATTACCAGTAGGAACCAGCTTGCTGCCACAGTGGTCTTCAGAGGTTAATCATTAGTTCCCTTTGTTGCATTAGCTTAGCTGCCCTGTAGCAGACAGTATGTATGTGAATTTTTTAAACTGTAAGACCTTTACCATATCGTGCCCTACAAGTATTGCTGTTAGAGGAGACGGGACTGAAATATCCATGGATTCAGTGAAGTGTTTCACTTCGGAAAGCCCGGGGTATAAAACTGCTCTTGGCTTCGGTGTGCTACTTTCAATTTCACAGAAGTTTTCAATACGTTTAAGAGGGATGAAAATGGGCACCTATTAAACTGGAACTTAAGTCTATGCGAGCGTTTCACAGGCCTAGTGAAACAAGCAAGGGCACAGTATGAATGCGGATGGGCACTGCGACAGGTCTCTGGAGAACACAGCTCCACCTACATCCAGCTAACACCGGGAAAGCAGCTAGTATTTCACAGCATTTTAAAAGGACTGGAGGTGATGCTAGCCTTGATAAGGTGTGAAGAGGCTTTTACACATTATCTGAAATGACTCAGCTGGATTGTCTGAAAATCTGGAAAGGATGAAAGAGGAAAAACTGTGAGAATAAGACGCCCCGTTACACTGAGTGAACGTTTTATTGCCCTCAAGCCTATCTCTTTTCAGCAATTTTAGCTCTGTGTTTAGGATTCTTTTAATGCCTGGTTTCCACTGTCTTCAGTTTCAGGTTAAATCTGCTGCTGCTCTCCACTGTCTCCATTTGATTTCCTTTCTAAACCGTTCCCTACCATTTTCTCCCTTCCACATTATCTTGCTCATTCAGGACCTAACCTGAATATTAAGCAGCAAAAGAGTATGAACTCAGTCTTACAAAGTGCTTTTTAGATACTCAGGTAATAATAGCCTATATAAAACAGATGTAATCATTATTTATAAACGTAACAGAAGTCCAAGGTATTCCGTTTGAGTGGAATGCATAAGCTGTTGTACTGGCAAAATAAAGAGTTTGCAAACCTTGTATTTACTTGCACTGAGAAGAAAAAGAATAAAATATTAATAGAAACTACTCACTGCTTGTAAAAGTACTGTGGAGCAATAGCTGGTCATCACAGTAGGCAAGTTCTGACCATTACAAAAACAGAGTACACTGGAAGATTATTTTAAAATCAGGTTTTGTTTCTGCTTTTTGCAGATGAGACTTCCTATCAATGGACCTTCCGTTACTTTAAACAGCATTTTTAAAACACAATAGTGGAAACAAACTTGTTTTACTTGTGTGTAATATTGTTAACTTGGCATATTCATCTTAATCTAACGTAGCTGGTATAGATGCCAGTTCTAATGGTGCAGATCCTGGTACTCTGCATAAGGAATTCCCACCTGTAGTAGCAGATCCATAAAATCAATATGTAATTTCAAGATCCAATCTACGTGACCAGGCAGAAAAAAACTGTACATGCAGAGAGCTTCAATACCACATAAGCAATATGAAGGTGTTTGTCATTTGCTTAAGTGATTGCCTTAAGATGCCTAGAGAAGTATATACGTGTTTTACAATACCAAGTATCTCAGACTAAACTGTTACACAGTGGTATTTAGAGGTAATGCTCTCTGCCACCTCGTATTTGCTATACCTTTCTCACTGATTATTACTCAGGTAAAATAAACATAAATGATACTTCAAAATCATCTAAATCTCCAGAGTTGAGATCATGGTCAATAAATCTGCTGTTCATAAAACCAGCATATTCAACCATACAAATAAAACTTTATGAGCAAAGGCCAAAGACCTTCTGCTTGGCTCTCCAAGAAAGCAGAAGAAACTGCCACAGGACCATCAGGAAGCTTATTGCCTTCCAACAAGAATAAGATGACTTTTTAATGTGGAAAAAGAAACCCAGCATACTTTACCATAGCGGAGAACAGACAATTAAAAAAAGCAAAGCCCTCCACCCCCAGAAAAAGAAACAACTCAAAATCCTAACAGAAATACAAATAGCTTACCTAAATACAAAATTCAAACCTTTTTCTCCCAGCCAGAATTCCTACAGTTTTCAATACAGAGAATGGATAAGAGAAAGCACAAGCCACATCAGGCAGAAGTCAGCCATGCCATCTGAACACACAACTGAAATGTACTCCACTACTCTGGTGATTTTTCCGTTTGATGGGTGCATATCTTTCAGTTTTGCAAATATCTCGACATGGCCAGATACTATGATAACACTATGTGGATGCAGAGGCGGCTTTATGCAGTGTTGTAGGATGTCATTTTTGGCTATGGCGTGTTGAAAATAGGAGGTGCCACATGCACGATGCTTTCTTGCTTGTGGCACATGGCATTCATTCCATGGAGGTGCCCTGCAAAAAACAAAATCATGCTTTTTAGGACTTACCATCCCAGGGCTGAACTGAAAGCTGGTGAGAAGCAGGATCTGAGCTACCAAGACAGCGAAGGACAGATTGGCATGGATATGATAGCGCTGGTTGCGGATGGTGCTGACAGACCTGGGAAAAGGTAGAAAGACACACAAATAAAGCAGCATTCCAAGAAGCATGAACGTATTTATGATTTATGGGCAAGCATTTTGATTGGCTTTTGGTCATTCATTTTGGTGTGGTCATCATGATGTCTTTTGAGCGCTCCTTCCACCAGGATGGAGTGGTACCTAGCTGGTTTTTTTGATACTCTGCTGCCGTCCTGAAGGCAGCAGAAAGACTGATTTGCACATTAACTAGCTCTGCTGATGACTTGTGATAGAATATTAACCAAGGGCTTGGTCCTGAATAGTGCTGTGCTGTTAAGGAAGTCAGACCTCCACCTCACAAAAAGCATACTGCACCTTGCACCATCTAGCCCACACCATGCCACAGAGTTTCTGGGTTTATTTTGTTGGTATTTGCCTGTATTACAAATAATGGAAGGTGAAAAGGCACTGGTTACAATTTTGACTTTACTATTACCAGCTTTTGAGCACAGGAACTACAGCTGCTCAGATGGATGGGCAATGCCTACCTTCACAGAGACCCAACCTTGACTACAGCATCATCTGAACGTATCTGTGTTGGCTTTGCAAAACCTGGCTGTGAATCTGACAAGAACTTGCTTTCCTGGGAGTCCTCTATCCAGAAATAGGAAGTAGAAAACAAGCAAAAACATTTATCTGAACATTTCAGGCCTTTTATATAATTTTATTCTTCTCTTTAAATGAAGAAGAGTACTGGTGATTAATGGGTTTCCTATTGTAATTCATACTGCCTGACAGCCCCTACTGTCACTTTTCATCATTTCACGAGCCCTGGGCCGCTCGGCTCTGTGGATGGCAATGCTTCCTCCACGCAACAGGACACCTTCCCGTCTTTTTGTCCTATCACTGTGGCTCGTGATGTCTTTCGCAGCCGCTGGTGACACATCTTGCGTGCCCCTGGCAGCAGGGTGACACAGAGTGGACAACACAGACGATGGCTTGCTCTCAGCCCCGCTTTTCCAGCGCTGTTGTAGCCAGTGCTCGATTAGAAGGAAGTGAAGAGGGAGGCAACCAGAAGTATTGATGTCCTAAAAGTAATTTGAAGAGACAGGTTGCACTGCCTGGTGGCTTTCTAATAAGGAACTTCATGTAGTTGCAGACTGGAATGTCGTCACCCCGTAAAGGCAATGGGGACTGCCCTCCTGGGAAGTGGCTGTTGCTGCCAGTACACAGAGTAGCAAAGAACTTGCCAGATTCTTCTCCACTTACCTCATGGTCATCTAACACTACACTGCAAAATTTCACTTCAGCTGCTTAACGAGGCCCTGCTCTCCAGTGAAAACCTAATCAAATTCTTTTTAATTGCAGTTTGAATGATCCTGTATGTAGGTGGAGTGCTTAAACCTGTGACAGTCAGCTGGGTCCAAACTCTCTTTCCACACCTCCCGTTTGCCTCGTTTCTCGACGAGTTTTCAGCCCTGCTGCAGCAATGCCGTCTCCTCTTGCTCCTTTCTCCTTTTTGAACACTAGACCAGCCAGTTTTGCACTCAGACAACAGTGCAGCAGATCATTCCCCTTAGCCTAAACACCCCGGCACTGCAAATCCAGATGATAGGCAGACGCTGGACTTCTTTAGAGTGATTTTGCCATGCATTGCGCACTTAATCCAAGTATGACCAACACAGATCTTGAGACTTGGAAATAATACGGGGTTTGGAACAAACAAACACTGCAGTCAGTGTACTGGGTTTCAGCAAGTCCTTTTTCCTAGAAACTGGTCTCTTAACAGGATGTCCAAAAGACATGCTTAGGCACAGACATCAAAAATTGAACTCTTGAGTAGGAAGAACATGGTTTCATGTGTGGAAGAGGACAAGAATCCTATTCCTCACTGTGCTCCCAATCTGCTGCACAACCTCAGACAAGTTACACTTCACCCTGGGTCAGGTTTTCTATTTTTTATTTAGAGAGAAACCTCTATGAAAGCTTTTTCAGAAATGTTTATATCAAGCCCAGACGGGCCTCCAGCTCAGTTGTCACTTCTAAAATATAAATAGGCACAAAGACCCTAAATGCCCCATGGCAGCCCTTGAAGGAGCTGCCGTGTTACTGCAGCGGGCTGCAGAGATCCAGAGGGTTTAAACACAAGCCACGGACTGAATTTCACACTGCTTGTGGTGTCCTTCACCCTACTAAAGCAACACATTAGAAAACTAGCCTAACAGAACAGCAGGATACTTGAAAATAAATGTAGGTTATATGATCTAATTGTTTACAAGCTGTATGAAACAAAAGTGAGGCAGTTAATGTTGACCAAGCCTTCCTTTCTGGAGACACCTTTATAAACACACTGCCTTACAAACAAGAGAGCTGAAAAGCAGAAAGTACTGATGGTACAGTCCAAGCAATCCAAAGATGTATCTAGTGGGGGAAGAGGGGTTGACCCTGCAGTCTTTGTTCATGTTGTGCTTGCTTTGAGCTCCAGATCAAGCCCTCCTACAGCCTCCTTGCAAGATTCCTGAACTACAGCAAAGCATGGAGAGTTTAAAAAAAAAATCTGAAAAGCCCTCACAGGATGGAAATAGCTTGGTATATAAAGACCACCCCATTTCAGGAAATGAAAGTAATTTAGAAATAATCAACCAACTGTTACAAATACATGTGCAGAATCTAATTAAGGAAGGTTGTAGAATTAATAGCCTTTGTTTTACCCTGAGAACCTGAAGGGATCCTAACCAGCAGCCTGAAATGCACTGCTTGGCATTCTGCATTATAGTTGCTCAGTGGGTATTAAGTTAAAATTACTCACGACAATATAGCAAATGTGACCAGTGTGATCGCCAAGCAGAAGATGGACAGAGCACAGCCAATGTAAGTGATGGAGGAGAGGGCCACCTGGTGTCCTCTTGTTAGCTGTACACAAAGAAAAAAACACAAACCATTAATTGATTAACCTACAGAACCAGAGGGCAGCCCCCTGTACATAGCGTTTCCTGCTCCATGTGACCATATATAAACTGATGTTCACAACCATTCAATCCCATTTCTAACACGTGAAATGAAAAGCCAGCTCCAAACTCAGCCACACAGCCAGGGCATCCACGTGCTCATGGCAATTTGGTTCCCTCTTTTATTTCCCGAAGCAGTATATCCTCAGAGTAAGTTAGTTTCTCTGCTGCTGCAATATCGCCAAGCCCAAGATCAGAGCAGTTTATTGGGCTGCACAAACAGTGTCAGCAACAGATCTTTCACAGCTCGAAGGGCACTTTGCTAATGCCCTCATGCTGCAATAATTTACATCATTGTGTAAATACCACAAGTGCTTCACAGCAGTGAGAACTGACAAACAAAGATAACCCATCAATTACTGGCCATCTATAGCCCACTTGTTCTGTTTAACGTGCCATGGTTTTAGTGCCTATTGAAGAAGCTGGACTGACATCTACAGAACGGAAAACCACAGAAAAGACCCAGCTAAGCAGTGAGTCTCAGCCTCTGATCTCAGCCTCTGTTTTACCTACAGGCACCTTTTGTAGAAGTGGGTCCATTTTTATGAACATTTAATCTGTAACTCTGTAGTGCCCACCACTAGGATCTATGCTAAAACCGATTCAACAGGGGAGGGACAGTGTGTTTTGACCATTCATCCAAAATTAATCAGAAAGTGTGCTTTAATTTTCCATGCCAGTTCTCAGAAAAGAATTACAAAAAAGCCACACCCAACACAGGCAGCCAGGCAATATTAATATACAATAAGTAGAACACAGCTAGGCAGGAAAAAGTTCTCTCATCTCAGAAGAATTTTCAGACATTTTTCCTGAGTTGAATTTGGATAGAGTTGACATTTTCATAAATGGAACATCTTGGGGGGGGGGGAATAAATGTGGTCAATCAAAAAGGTTTAATTTTGATGCTTGAAATACTGTGGGTTTATTTTAATGTCTATTCACTATGAATTAAATCCCTTGGTGAAAACTCATTCAAAATATTTATTTATTCTGAAAAATACTGAAAGGAAAAATATATTTTCCAATTTTTTTGGAACAGTAACTCAATCTAGTAAAAATAATCCTTTCTCACATTTGGGGATTTTCTGTTATTTTACACACACACACTAAAGATTCTCCCCCAAAGAATTTCATTAGATGTTATCAAGCCCAACCAGTTCTACCAATAAACTTCCCGTTAAAATTCCTTTTAAAGGACAGAAATAATATGCCATGTGGTTATGAGAAAAATAGATAATTTTAAATACAGACAAAACCGATGTGATGTATATGCACATTTTTCTTGTAATTAATCTGCCAACAGTACCAGCTCATGTGCAGCAAGTGTTACAGCAGAATAGATTGTGGCTCCCTTAGCAAATTGAGAACTACTAAGCGATGCAGCAGGAACACTGAAAGACAACTGTTGCTATGGCGTTTTTGTTCCTAGGAAATATGATACAACTCTTAAAGTATATTTTTCTCTTTCAGCCAAAGTCATATTTCTTTCCCCTGACTTGGATAGCATCAATTACAGAACCAAAGGGTTCTGTGTGGTGGACCAGCTTAAAAGGTCCATATAATTTCTACAAAAGAGCTCCTATCGTACCTCATCCCCCAGAGAAGCCTCATATAGCCATTCTGCACAGATTACTCCTGAAGCAGGAATAACTTGTGTGGCAAATCGGGCAGTTAGAAGCGATTTCCTCATCAGGGATGTTCATGTCCAAAATGCATGGATCTTACATCCTGATTGCTCCAATACAGCCCGCTTTCTCTTGCTACAGGTGGCTTGCAGTTCTACAGAGGGAGGAGGGGAGCAGAGGGAGCTTTTCTAGCTTCAAGTCACTCTGAAGTCAGTATTTCTCAGCGGTTCAAAGCTTTCTTTCACTCCTTTCACTCCCAACACCCACAGCCAGAAAATGTTCCCTACAGAGGTCAAAGCTGCTCATTGCTCACTTAGACTTACAGTGGTCTATCACAGTGTTTCTGCTGGCAAAGCGGGTAAGATCTGCAAAGGAAAGGTAATGTCTTGCTATCACATACAAGTACAGAAGATACAGGGGATCAATCTAGTGGAAACGGGCAAAAATCAAAGCCTTTGGTTTTTTCCATAATAATCAGAGAGAAGATAACAATCACACAAACATCTTTTTGTAACTGATTTCAGTCACGCCTAACATGCCTCTAAGAAAGTCTTTTTCTGGGTTTTAGCTCAGTCTTCCTCCGGAAACCCCTGAAGGGCAAGACAAGACCTGAATCAAGTTCTCCCAGGTGGAGCCTGTATTATTTAGAAATGAAAAGGAAAAAAACCAGTATCTATTATCAACAAAATGTAGAAGATTCATTGAAACCTAAAATAACCTGCACAGGTCCCCACATACAGGAACTGGAAATTGCTCTTGCTCTGGCAATCACAACCAAAATCTGATGATGCTTTAAGAACGACCCTCTAAATCAACACCCACATCAGTCTGTTAACAACTATTTCAAAAGCAACATCACTGCAGTTCACATTCTCATCTTGCCTAGTGTGAGGGACAGAAAGCCCGAGGTAGTTTTGAACCATTTTTTGTTCGTTAAGGAAAAGGTGGAGCCTGTGATAGCTGCTCTCAAAGTGAACTCTCGAGTTGGAGGGATGCAAGGCAGCGCTCCCCGTTCACAGCAGCTCCAGCCGATGAAACCAGGTCTTTTCTGTGTGTGGTATGAATTGCAGGGGGAAGGTTACAGCATCAAAAGGAGGCCTGGAATGACTGCCGGGGTGTAGAGCCTCACTTCTAAATACAGGTGTATGGTGCGGGAGAGAAGAAAACCTGTATTTGAAATACCAGCTCTCTACTAGCTTCTCACAACCCAGCTGTTACAGCACGGTTGGATGCTGTGTGCCTGTCTTCACACTGTAAGGAATAGCAAGCGTGCGGAGTTTTAGAAATACTTGGATTGTCAAAGCATTATGCATCATCAATTAAGAAACAATTTCCTATAAATTCCAATGCTCTGATAAAAGCTGGTTTCATCTTACCTCAGCTTGCCTTTTTGAAAATTTTCAGCCTTTGTGCATGATGTGAAATACAAGACAGTAATTTGGGATGATCTTGTCAGCACAATGCTAATCAGACTCCACTGCTATTACCAGAGAAAGCAGCATTAAAAACTACCAAATAAAACACTGAATAACATGTGAAGTAGTCCCAAGAGCCTGAATCTCATACTTGTCCCAATCTACATTAAATTATTCTTTTCTTCTAAAAGGTTTTGCTTCTTTGAGTTTATACACCCATTCTCTTACTCTGCAGCAAGCTGAAAAGTTAGGAATCAAGCTCATACAGTCATGAGCGTTAGTAATCATGAAAACTAAAAGACAGATGTTTCTTAGTATCAGCTTTGACAGAGTCAAATAAAAAATTCATACTCCATATAAAACTCCCTTTCAGTTTAGGTTGCAACACCCTTTAACTTGCAAGTATCAGTAATAGCATGGACAAAATATCTGATGGTTTAAGTAGTTACATTCATTTGCAATGTTATGCATAGTCTATTGTCTTACCCCTGTTCTCTCTCATAAAAGAAGTTAGTACGTCGCTCAACATTTTTATTTTGGAAACTGACAGGCAACCGGATGGACCCAGGAATGATCCTGGAAAGATCCCAGTTCAGACTCCAAATATGTATTTTTCTTATATGATGTTGTTAATAACAGGAAAATGAGTGACATCTAACTCCTCTGTTTAAAAATACTGCATAGGAAGATGCTCATGTATTACAGTAATGGGATGGTACTTTTCATCTCTGAAGTATCTGGAAAAAGTCAGTTGAGGCTGAAAGACTTGTTCAGCAGGCTATATATGAAAAACTGATCTAGAACAGAAAACCTACTTATTCATGTAACATTAACGAGCAACTGTATATACAACACAGCACAATCACCTGGCAAAAAGCTAGATGGGCTACAGGACCACAAAACAGCAGCTGGTCAGATCAGAGCATCTGTCTGGGCGACACAGGGCTCTCGCTGCTCCGTGTCCCCTTCCAGGTGAGATTTGCACTCCTGTCCTTTTTTTCTTACTATTCATCTCTCAGGCAGTTGATTGCTTGTTTTCTGCTTATACCTTTCTCCTGAGGAAGGGACATTTTGGGGAAGTGCTAATCTAAAAATTTCTGGTTTACATACTGCAAAATATCCCTCTATGTCTGCCTTTAGAGGCAACACGACAGACAAAGTGCTGAGTTCAAACACGTAAAACAAGGTTTTTCATAGCTGATCCTGAAAGCGCTTGTCCATATACCAAATTACATCACAATCTAGCCACCAAAAGCAGCAATTTCACTGTCTAAATTACTTTTGAAATCTCCGTTCTGAAAAGCAATTAATCTTCTTCCAGAAAAAGATAAGTTCTTGACCCCAAAAATGTTTTACAGTCTTAAAAAATGAGCCCTGCTACCTAAGGGCTATATCCTGCCTATCATTTGTATTTCAGTGTTACTTACTGGCAGAACACAAAATATGATTTTTTTTTGCATGTGCTTATATAGTGTATACATTTTATGAAACCAAAGTTACTTGTTTACTGGTGGAAATGTAAGACGTGACAATTGTATTTTGTCCTAAGGCCAACCATAAGAGCAAGCTACATTTTAGTGTCCTTTCTGGTCAGCTTTCCATCTCAAAGAAGCATTCCTACCACGAGTTACTTTACAATGAGGTGTGGTTATTACCGTGTTTATCAAACCAACTGAGATCTGCCATGAGGCCATCAGCCGCTGGCCTGGGCTGAAATCCACCCTCAAACCCTTCTGCCAAAGGCTTGGAACAGTATCTTATGAGACATTTCTTGGGGGGAGCGAAGGGAGGAGAGGTAGGGGTGAAAAATTAAGGCTCAGCCAACCCTATTAAAGCTGTACCTTTAAAATGCAATCTGAATCCAATTAAGGAAAGGATGAATAATTAACTTTGGCAGCCTGAATGTTTCAGAGACATTAAAACGCTGGCCTTGGCTGATGAAGCTAATGGTTTTAATTGCCTCCAGAAAGGCTGCTGAAATTCAATTTCAGTCCAGCGAGGCCCTTGTTTATATATTAAATAATAACAATACAAATCTCTGTTTTCCTTCAGCTTGCCAAGCACTTTGTTAGGGACATAACATTATGATAACATTATGGTTTTTTTTCAAATTAAGATCCGTGTTTGCTTCAGGAGGCTCAGTCTACTCGCTGAGACCACAAGAATAATTTTGGTGGGGCCATTCTCAATGACACTGCGTGATCACTACTCAGAAAATAAAGGGGGAAAAAAAAAAAAAAAAGTGTCTAACTTAATTCAGAGACTTCTTTTCTCAAGTCACAATGTATCAGATACCGCATGTTTGGAGAAAAAAAGGAAAAAGGCCTCAGAGAATCTCCCACTTAGCAGCACAATCGTTTTATCAGCCGTTTCCAGCAGAACTGCTTTCGAATTCCTGATTAAATCCACAGCCCCTCGTGATCAGCAATGAAGTGCGAGGGAGGGGGCTTTTCAGGATTGAAGGCACGTTTTCCTACAGCCAGCCCAGCCTGATGGCTGTTATTTAAAACTTTTCACTGTGACAGGAAAAAAATCAGGATTTTCCAAATATCTCTGCCAAGGTATTAATTAGTATTTTTAAAAGCCCACATTGTCTTTTAAAATAGTTCTGGGCAAGATGTCATCAAACAGTAGGTAATCTGCTCATTACAAATCTTGCACAACAAGTTTTTAGTTCAAATGAAGCCTGAAGGAACCATGGCAGGGAGGAAGGACTCAAATTGTGAAGCGGTACCAGATTATAATAAAGTCTGGGGATCAGAAAAGCAGGTATGTGCAAGTTCTTCCTCACATCTCTGTGGAACACAAAGCAGGGTGTGTTTTCTGCCTTTGTTTCATGCCTAAGACTTGCAGTGTTTCCCAAGGAATGCTAAAAGCTCTATTTACAGCAGGTTACCCAGTGAAACTGACGGAGCTACTTTTGCCCATACATCTAGGACTTGCACATCTGTTCTCTACCTTCTGTTCCAGCAAAGGCACGCTCACCCTGTTCTCCAACTAACAGCAAAACCAAAGTCCATCAGAGAGTGCTATGAGGAGAATGAAACCCAGACTGGGTCCAGCAGGCTCTTGCCAGCAGAGAAATGGTGATCTCTTGCCAGGCTCCAAGTCTGAGATTCTGCAGAGCAGCTGAGGATAATTAAACACCCAGCTCCCAGTAAAATTCAATGAAAATCAGTATGTCTGCCTCCCTTATCCCAGGCTTGGGCTTTGACTCAGAAACGCCGATTTCGATTCAGGACTGCGGCTAGCTGTGGCTTGCACTGCAGCCAGGAGTCTCCACGTACCCAGCCCTGAATATCCCCTACACCATGGCTTTGGGAAGAAAGGGCATGAAAAGGCCAATGCAGACGCAGACTGAAGTCAAGAATACAGAATGACTAAATTTAAGTATCTCTGTTGAAAATACTCAGCAGAGAACGTGATGGATAAAGGAGCAGTATCATAACATTTTTATGCTGCATTGGGAAATCCTTTAGTCAGCAAGAAAGCTCAGTGCTTTCATTTTCACCACAGAAAGGAAGCCTATGTTATTTTGTTAAGTATTCCCATTAAAATAGGGTCCTGTTTCATGCTCCTCAAAACAAGAGTTCTTTTGACCATTATGGCACTCTTAAACATTTGTCCTTTTCCAAAACGAAAAGTCATTTTTTGTTCTCCTCTACTGAGTGAAATTCAGTAACTGCCAAACAATTCTCTAAGGAATTTGAGGCACTGTTTAGTATCCGTCAGCATTAGTCCAGCTTTTTCCATGTAATTCTATGGGATTAAGGACAGAACCAGAAAGTCTCCTATTTTCTCCCATCAAAATCAACAGAGCTGTACTGGCACAGGAATAGAATAGCAAAACAATGAACAATGGCTCTGAGTTAAAAATCAAGATCAGTGCTCAGTTTTCAGGAAAGAAGGGCATGAGCATAGCAAGGACAAAAGAAATATGATGCACAATCATACTGTGAAGAGATCAGCAAGATGTATTCCTCCATGGGGATAACTTTCAGTGCAATAAAATGGAGGGGGAAGTAGAGAGACTGAGAAAGAGCAAGGAAAGTTTGCAAAGCGATGCTAGAATAAACACACAGACTGATTTATCTTTGTTCATCTGATGGATAAGGGCTGTCTAAACTGTCTGTAGAGATCTCGTCAGTGAAATAAACTGTCAATGGTAATAAACAAGGACCAAAAAAATTGCAATGCCTATCCAATTTTTAAATATGCAACACAAAAGAAAAATTACTGGACTAAGGCATTATTATCTTTATGTTCCCAGCAATGAAAAGCATGCTGAGAAAAGTAATTATGTTAAAATTACAGAACAGCAGAAATCAGAGAGTGCCACATTATTTCCATTTCCTTGTCCTATTAGAGTATATAATCTGAGCCTCAGCTGGCTGAAAAATTTAAGAAAAAAGGTTACCATTTCAGACCACTACTTTAATGCCCCCTGAGTGCAACGTTTGATTAATAACTGCAATATTTGATTTAGGAAAACAGTGCCCCAAACTTAGAAATTGCACACCTATCCCCTGTATTTTTAAAGCATTTCACAATAGTAGGACATTCTGGAAACAACCTTTATAAACATGAAGAGATGCACTTTTCAGTCAGCCACACATTGTCAAAATTTGCAGACAAACTCAGCTATAACAATGAAAAATAAAATAAAAACACACATATTGTTCCAAAGCAGAAATTTAGTATGTCTTTTCTTTTTTTAATAGAACCTCACAGCCAATCACCAGGCCTTTTCAAAATCCCGGGCTCTCCAAAGATGCTATGGGTTGTCTCTATATCTCCAGCTGCAAGATCAGATGTTTTTAAATATTTTCCCCTTTATAAATGCTTCTCTGCTTTCAAGCCTATTGGTGAGCAGCTTGAACTATATTGATTGATCCTCCCTTCTGAATTATTGAACAAGAGCTACAAATGGGATGAAAAGCGAAGCCATTTCTAGCTTTATAAATGCAAAAAATGTGTTTAAAAACCTGAACAATTTCTGCCACAGATTGTACGATACTATTACTTCGCTGGAAGTGTCCATCCACATGTGATCTTTATAGTAGTCATTTTTATACCCTCACAGTTGGAAACGACAGAAAGAGGGAAAATGGGGAGGGGGGAAAAACAATTTAAGAGAATGGTCTAGGAGCCATAAATATTACAGTTTCGTTCTGCATCAGTTACTTGGGGGAGGGGGACCCAAACCTCAAACTCTATTTTGCTGTGGGAGACAATGATTTCCCCTTTAGAGGGATTTTTGAACTTGGGGTCCCCAGGTGTCCACCATCCTTTTGCTAAAATGACATTTATGTGGCAGATGGTACAAATAGCCTGGCATGCTTTGTAGTTGTTGGATCACTATAGAAATAAAAACTGCCAGATGGCTGGCATGTTTCCTGGCAGGAGCATAGGGCCCCACTGACTGATGAGAAGAAGTAAAACTGCTCAAAATAAAATAATAGCATCTGAATTTTCTTTGGAGTGCTTTTGAAATGCAGCTTGCTCGCGTTGGGTTTGATTCCTGCTGTCTAGAAAGCACCTTGTGACATCCCTCCGTCTGTCTACCCCAGAGGAGCACTGCTCACGTCTCCCCTACAGACATCACCTGTGCCTCACACCCCAGGCACGGGACCTCTCCACCATTTCCCCTCCAGCCCGAGGAACCACCGGGTGCTGGGTGCAGGAGGCGCTGCAGGTAGAGATCTCCCCAGGCTCTGCACCAGCAGCGGATGGCTACTTGAGGGAACATCCCGTCTCCCATCCCGTGCTGTTCCTATCCAGGCTCCAGCCTGCGGCACAGCGGAGGACCGTTGTACCGTATACTACAGGAGAACCACCACAGGGAGCATATCACCCTGGGTACCCTCTACTCGGACTTTCTCCAGAAGCAGCAAACATAAACCGGTGTAAACACATCAAACTAAATGGATTATTTATTTTTCCTACAACAGCTACATTAATGCACCATCATCTCCCTAACTGTAACGTTGCAGGGCAGCTGGCAGTAGGGGTTTGTTCTGACTGCATCAGACTAACCAAAAGCTGGAAGGAACACTGTTCTGTGCATCAGGGAAGGCCAAGGACAGACATGAACCCCCAAGAGCACAGCTCTAGCAATGATTTGCTGTGAGGGACTTTTTCATTTCCCCCCTCAGAAAGAGACGCTTGATCAGAGCAATGAGTTTCCCAGAGGAGCGGTACACAAATTAGTTAATATCTGCATAATAATGTCAAATGTCCGACTGACACATTTCGTTGGGGAGAATGCAACTGTAAAATTGTCAGTCGCCCTAACTTGATTACAGTTGTGAAAAGACTTCTCAGCTGAGTTCCAAAATTCTGATCATGTGCTGACCATAATTACATCTGTGCAACTTCACAAAGGCAATCAAGGGCTGAACATGTCCCTTCAGGAACGTTTTGCTCATCTTCTGTCACATTTTACCTTCTATTTAGTCATTTAAACCAGATGATGGTCACTAATATCCAAAACTCCAAATAAGTGCTACCATTTCTCAAGTTAAAACCAACATGATGAATGAATCTCAGCAAGCAAGCATGAATTTGGGCCAGCTGTGTGTGATACAGACATAACAGCAGAGTGATAAAAACACAAATAATTTTGGCATTCCAGGTGGGCCAATTTATCAGCAGGCTAACAGGTCAGTGCCAGGCTGACATCTGAGCACCACATGGTTTTAAGTTTTTCCAAGATGGTTATTTCATTCCTGAAATAAACTTGTTACAACTGCTAATCCCCTGCATCACTGAAAGTAGCTAAACTGCATACATGTACATCAAGCTATTCGGCCGTATTGTTCATAGCAGTCTTTCACAATCACTGTGACTTTCACGTGTTTGAGCACTTGCTGAAACTAGTGTAAAATTCAACTACACTTGTAATCTGAGCTCAGTTTTAGTTAATTCACAGCATTCAAAGTTCTTTTTCTCCACACACCACACTACATAGCACACAGATACCAAAGAAGAGGTTCATTTTGTAACATTTAAGCTAACATTCCAGAATTCAAGCTTTTTCTTTGCGACTTCTCCCTTTCAATTTCTTTCTCTGAAATACTGGAATAAAAATGCTTTTTCATCTCAGCAGATTTCGGTCACTGGAGATTACTTCCAGCTGGCATACTGCAGAATAGCAACAGGATTAATCTAACCTGTTTTGAGCAAAGATCAAGAAGAAAAATCAAGAACTCACAGCTTGTTCCTAAGAACTTTCTTGCATTTCTATGCTTCCTGGAAATTAGACCCACCTGACAGTCTGCTCCATAAACATCTAACAATTTGTCAGTGTTCCTTTTCTAACAATACTTTAAGTATTCAAGAGAAAGCACTGTCAGATGCAAGATATCCTGCAGTTTTGTTCTTATGAATGTCTCGCAGAAACAAAATGAAATCCATGTGAGACATCGTAATTTTTCCCCAAGCCAGGTGCATAAATCATTAACATAGTTCTGTACCTTATAATAAAAGCACAATGATAAAAATACTGAGAATATATAAAGGCATTTATGCCCACAAGACATACACAAACTGTGTAATATATATCAAGATGTGCTGGATATTGGTAAAGGTGTGGAAATGACCTGGATCAGTAGTAGTAGAGAGGCACTGGGACAGGTTCAAAGTGCATCAAAGCTGACAAGGTCTGAATCATGCTCCTGTTCTGTAAGTGGAGAAAGCTAGACTTGACCACATGAAGGAACAAAGAGGAGGAGTTAAGCAAGGTTAGCATAACTTAGAAGAAAAAGTCACCATCCTTGGCAAATAGTTACCATACAAGCTCAGCGCTCTAGCCAGTACAAATGCTCGCCGCAAGTATTTATGTGGCAGGTTACTTCTGAGGAAGGTCACTTACTTTCAGTATTCTTTGCTTAGAGGCACCCTGGATTTCTCTGAAATCGGACAGTATGCCATACTCTCCAGTTGTGAACAGCACTCTCAAAAACTGCAGTGTCTCATGAATGGAAAATGTATGCTTTTTTCCTTTTTTTTTCCCCTTTTTTTTCTTTTTTAGAGAAAAGGAAATCAATCTTATGAAAAGGAGCTGAGAGAGTCAGAACACTTATCACGCTGAACCAGTGTCAAGAGTTCATGGATTTCCACATCAATGATATTCTCCCAGGTCTGCTGCTGCTGCATACATACTGGTCTGTATTACTTCTCTTTAGAATTGTCAATATCCCCTTTTTTTTTTTTTAATTGTTTTCTGTGCCTCTGCCTGCCTTTCTGCAAGGGGTGGCAGAACTATTCATGCCTGGTTTTGCTGTTGTGCTGACTGCTGCATTAGGTTAAAGGCTGTCACAGTGCGTTTGGACAGGATGTCTGCCTGCTTGGGCTACCCTCAGAGCCGCATTCATCAGTACCATGCAGAGGAAGGGAAATGATACTTTGCATAGCAGAATGGAAGTATAAAGCACCCAAAGCAGCAGAATCCCCATGAAGAATGAAGTCGCGTTTTTGTACCAAAATACAGCTTTTGACAAAAACCTCTCCCCATTTTCAGGCAATCCATTTCCAATAATTTATTTACATTTTCAAGAAAAGTGGATCCCTTTTTGTAAGAAACAGGCTCTAGACAAAAAATAAACGTTCTGTCAAAAATAGTGTTTGTGTCGAAAAATTTGATCCAGTTCTATTTACACAACCACAGATATATAACTGCTATATAAACAGAACTATTCAAATTTGGGAAATTGCATACTCCCACCCTCTCTTTTTCTTGTTTCATATTATCTGTGGACTCCATTTATGAAAAGAAAAATAAAATATACAGAAGTTCAAGACTGAGTACAACATCACTGCAACAATTCCTTAGAGCACTGACAATCTAGCATTTCAATGGGTGGTTTATATGGGCCCTTTGAACCTCGGCTCATGAATTTCAGAACATGGTGAATAAACATGTATGTGTGTTTAAATCCACAGCATTTTAACATTTACTGAACAGGGTTCCAAGGACACCTGGGTGAAGTTTCCAACTGTCTAGTTGATTCAGTAGGCTCTATTGCTTAGACACATGCAGCAAATACTTAGCAAATGTTTTAGGAATTTTTGACTAAGCATAGTGTGCTTGTATAGCTCAAAAGCCAGGAAGCTTGTCTTTGCCCAAATCTTAACTTCATGCCAATTACACAACAAAGATAGTGGTTTTTTCCATGGTTAAAGTATCACAAGATAATCCTGAACAGTCCATTTAAAGGTTGTGTCTTTGACAAAGATTTGGGATGAGATTTTCTGATGAACCCTGAGAGAGGGACTACTCAATAGCCAAACCACAGGAACTGGAGTTAAAGCACACTGATGGGATGACATCCTTCATTGGCTTGTTAGCAGCGGTATCACTCGAGACTCCCCATGGACCCACTCTCTTTGCCACCTCTCTGTAACATTAAGCTAGTGCAGGTGATGGAGGGCAGGGCAAAGCAGGTATGTCGAGGCATAGTTCAGGGTCATTACTCTGCAGACCTGTGAACCCAAATTTCTCCACGCTACAATGCATTTATAAATTCTGCCAATTGAGGTGCATGCAAAAATGGGTTTTAAGTGAACTTTAAGAGGTTAGAAATGAATGCATATTTTCTACCTAGCCTGAACAATCCTCCATTGAAATCTGCAGCAAGCATTTCAGATTCTCATGGATTTGCACTAGGAACATACAGACTCTATACTGGAAATACTTGTCTCTCACCGGTAAGCGTTTCACTTTTCTTGCCAAAAATTTATAAATTCCCTTCTTTTTCTGTTCAGAAATGGGATTTTAGGTGGGAGGGGTCAAAATACAACAGAAATTGATGGAAATTAAGTTTCATTTTAAAAAAAAACTGAACTATTTTAAACAGACTTTTACAATACAATGTCACATAAGGAAGGTTTTTATGCATTGAAGTGACTATCTGTGTATCTCACACATCCACGTAACACCTCAGCAGCACTTTCATTTTGTTTTCTCAATTATAAAGGAAAAAAAATAAAAAGCAATGCAAAAACATTCTGCACAAACTCTGGCAGATGCAAATGCATTAGACCAAAAAGTTAAGTAGGGAGAAAATATTTAAAACAGAACTGTTAAATGACTTTGAGGAACTGGACAGTCCATTCACATCCAGCCTTTCCTAGTTATGCATTTCAGATCTCTTTAGGAAAGCTTAATTCAAAAAACTTTGATATGAAGTATCTTTGAACTCCAATTACTAATATTGCGTAATACTAAAATTTACTGCAGCATCCCACTAATCGTGACAATCTCAAATCTATTTATTTGAAAGTCAGACCTTTCAGAATTATTCCCCAGCGGAGAATCCACTAATCTTTCAATGACATTTAATTGGTGGACGCCTTGTTTAATCCTGGCTAAATCTTTGTACACTGCTCTTTAAAACAAGGTTAATAATTGCGCATTTCTCCCATGCTACTTTTGTCTCACAAGATGAGAAGCTCTTCAGGCAAAGCTGCATTTTATTATCAGTACAAAGAGTACCTAGAAAAATGATACTTGGAAAGCAGCTGGGGTCATGAGGTCCTTTACAAGTAATTAAGGTAAGAATGGTTAGATAAAAACTGGGCAACCCGAAAAAGCTACCCCACATTTTCAAACGGTTAGACTAATACAGAGGGCTGTGGGTATTAATCAAGCTCTTTGGATAGCTCTTTGTTCCAGACTGTGACCCTGACTTCAATGGCATTACACCATGTAACCAGGATTACCAGGTGAGTAGTCGTGCTAACATTGTTACTGAGTCAGTAACTCCTAATAGCAGTCTGGAATGATTTATTCCTCAAAAAGACTGCGGTGCTGCGCAGTGATATAACCCTGACTAGAGCTCCCTTACACTGTAAGCTAACTTTTCTATCTATCTGCAGGAACCCTCTATGCCGCCCTCACGAGCACATGCAGCCTATCCTGCAGCAGTAGCTCTTTCAGCAAAGCTACTGCCTAAAAAAGGAGCAAACCCATCATTCAAACCAATTAACGGGAGCCTGAGACATGGCCAATATAGTTGGTGCATCCATGCCAACAGCGCTGACAAAACCCCTCTAGCTGTACCACAGAGGACACCACACTTGTTAGCAGCACACAGTGATAAATGTGACAGCAGGACTCCTACTGTCCTACTGAAGCGCTTCTTCAGTCTATTAATTCACATTATTAGGACGGTGTCTGTAGAAAGCTGAGAATGTGCCAGACAGTATAAATTTGACAGACAGTTAATATACATTTCTTTAAATGTACAGTTTGTAAATTATTTATATTATACATTCATAATTTATTAACCAAGGGCTGTCTGGAGCAGGGCTTCATCGCTATCTCCACTGGATCCTCCCTGACAGTAGCACACCCAAATAAAACAGTAAAAATATATTTCCCATGCTTATGGAAGTGCTGTTTGTCTGCTAAGATCCAGGACAGGATTGACCTTGCTTAGTGCCGAGTTTTAGAGAGGGAGTCCTCCAGCAGAAACAAAACAGCACTTCACCTGCAAGGAGCAGACACTCTGCTGTCTTTCCCTGAGGAAATCTGAAGGCATAGCAAGGTACCATGAAGAGAAGAACATGTCTAGTGAGGAGAGCAATGTGTTTGCCATCCCAGCTTCATCCGAAACCAGTGATGAGTATAAATAACAAGCATAAGGTCCTGGGTAAACAGGGGAAGTGTCATATTCCAGCTGCAAAGAGGTTTGGTAACCCCTTGGACAAAGGAACCGAGCATAGTGAAAACTGTATCTAAGGGGTTCAACTCCCAACTCTAAAGCATCGTTTTCTTTCGCATGCTCCTTTTCTACACAAGCCCCTGCTTGGCAACAAGGTGAAGAAACAGCAGCAGGGAGGCACCTGGAAAGCTGGCAGAGGCAATGGCAGGGGCCAGCTGGCAGCAGAGTTTGTTTCACATGGACTTCAAGCTCAGCTGTTCATATTCCACCAGTCTAGTTACCAAAACCCTTATGCAGCCACATCTTGGCTGTCTGTCTTGAAAACAAATTATAAAAGCCAGGATCACCTGTAGAATGTCCTCTAGTACACTGTATGCTTTTCCTGTGTAGTACTTTTAAGGAATCATGTCAAAAGGGTGAGAATAAAGTAAAGAGAATTCCCACCCACCTCAGACGTGTTTCACTTCATGCTCCATTTCAGTAACCAAAAGTTTCAGAAAATATCATGAAGTATTGTAATACCATCACAGAAAGCAAGATGTGGAGTAAACCTGAGTTGGGCAAAAAGTTAGTCCTGTTCCAATCACTTATTGATGTGGTGTGAGGATGCAACTGATGTATTTATGCTTTCCTTTTTAACAGAAAGATTTACCCCTTTACTTAATCTCACCTTCAGAGGCACCACTTGCATCAGAATGGCGAAGTTAGTGAGGTGGTTACAAAGACACACTGAGTAGTTGAGGTCCCCACTCCGGCGCACACAACCTTTATTAGACCAAACACCGGTTCCATTGCTGCAAAGCATACAAAAATGGAACATAATCTTTATCAAAATGCATCTTATACAGGGTAATTTGATGTGCATTTTAGTATACAGGAGATAAAAAGGTTTGAAAGCCATCTCAGGCTGGATCATTCAAAATACTGCTATGTCTTCCCAATTTCATCATGAAAACAATTATGAAAAATACTGACTGGAAGAGGACCCAGATCAGACCCCTACATGAGTGTCTCTAGAGCTTCCTCCCCAGTTCTATAACCAATGAATGAGAGCTACATTTTTCTGCTTTACATTGTGCAGCACATTTATGGTATTTCACCTAGATCCACATTTCTATACTCTGAGAACTGTAATATCAGACAGGTCAAAAATCTTGCAAAAGTCGAAAAGGTCAACGTTTCGTATCTGCTGCCTCTCCCTTATCCGACAGCGCACTCATCCCGTCAAAGCAATTCAGACTGATTGAATGTGATTCCTAGTGGCCCATCCATGTCAACTGTTTTTTGTCACTTCATCCTCAGGGGCAGCAAGAGCAGCTCCTGCTCCAAGGGGAATATGGCTTGGCTGGCTGCACGGCCTGGGCCCAGGGCTGCGCAGGAAAGTGATCCTCATGAGCCTGATTTTTCTTGGAGCCAGGGAAACCCAGAAACCCCTGTGCCATCGCAGCCCTGCAGTGGAGTGGGGACATAGAAGCCACAGGCACACATCTAGGGGAGGCTCCATGGGCTCAGGCACCGTAGGTCACCCTCCCAAAATGCCTGCTTCTTAACCATTTATTACGTTTGATATTATTCTGGGTCCTGAAGCTAGACTGAGCGATCTGTATTTTTCTTGGTGCTTATTATAAAAATAGGTATTACCCAACTCTTCTTCTGTCCTTTGGGACCTCCTTAAGTTTCCACAGAGAGTCTGTTGTAGGTCAAAAACCAACTGCTTATTCTTTAACTACCACACGCTAGGGAATAAGACCATCTTGACACAAATAAAACTCATTTGGAAGCACAGATTTCATATTTCAGTTTCTATCCTCAGGCAAGGCCTCAAGGGCCCGAGCCCCAACGGAAAACAGTACGGGAACAATGCCCTAACGGTATTAATTCACTTCAGTAAAAGCTGTTTCTAATCTGTCGTAATTTGTGAGTAACCATAACAACAAGTAACTGCCAACAGCTGGGACAGTTCAACATACTTGAAACAAAACTTCAATAAAAAATTACAGTGACCTTCCTATGTGCATGCCGGATAGCAGGGAATACAGCATTGCGGGCCATTGCTACATCAATTAGGCTTATAACATTATGGCTCAAAAACTGTTAATCCCCATTAGATTCAAAATTCACGGTTTCTATTCTTTCTCAATTAATTCAGTAAGAGCAGAGTGTTTGGAAAAAAAACACAGATGAAATATTTTCAGAGCTAAAAAACCAAAGAGCTACTGCTTTTCCATAGTGCCTATTTTCTGAGTGAAATTTAAGGTGATATTTATTTCCTTTATTTTCTTATTTGCATTCAGGGGCATGGTATTTCTCCACTCTTACGCACTGGCCAAAATTTACAGCTCTGAAATACTGATCTCACATGATGCTGTGACACAGGCACAGATCCAGTGAAAGCAACAGCTCTGCTGGAGGTTTGCCATCTTAAAACATCCAAGCATCTGCCCAAGTGGACATACTCATAAACCAAGATAAGCACAGCTTGTATCAGTCTGCAGCTGTGATTCCAAAATTTTTCAGTCTCCCAGTTACCTACCTAACAAGGGTTTGTGAGTAACAAGCCTCCTGTTTATGGTAAGAAGCCACTATCAGAGTGTGTTTTTTGTAAACCAGTGGCTCCATTTCTTTTACTACTTCCATGAATGAAAGAGAACAAGAAGAATATAGGTAATACATATCATCACAGACTAAGTGTAATTTAATTAAACCAAGTTAAATAATATGAAATTACATAACATACCTATAGTCCAGAAATGCACAGTAAAGATGAATTCTGTTACTCTTATTTAGTGCTTGGCTGTACTGTCTGGGAGTCTGCAAGAAAGAAAATATAAACCCTGAAGGAATGTTTAAAAAGAACTAAATTCCACTATCGAATGACTTTAAATTCTCATTGCTACAATAACGTCAATAGACTTATTCTGGATTAACACACCATAACTGAAAGCAAATTTTGTCAGTCTTCATAGATTTAAAACGAACTCCAAACATGCAAAGGCTGATATTCACTCTGGGATTAAACTCACGTCACTTTAAATCTGTGTCTTATTTAAGTAAATAGCAAACCTGGATTATTTATTGTATATAAGCACAAATATATGGACTAAGTTTTGCAGGACTGCTGTGTTATTCTTCAGCATATATTTGGCTTTGTTGGGTTTTGTTCTCATTGGGTAATAAAAATCTCACATTTTAGGATTAATAACACTGAAATATGTGTATTACAATGACCAACTCACAGACATTTTCTTCCCACAACAGTGATTATTTCAAAACAAACTGACAGAGCAATGCCATAATATAGGATTTTAACACACCTTAGCATTATAATGACATCATTTCTAGCTTACGTAAACAGATCTAGCCACTAACTCAATCTCTTCCATTCAGGAAACTTTGAGACCCCATTCTCCACTCCGTTACACCAGCTTCATGACAAAATAATCCAGATTATACTGGAATGAAATAACAGATAAAATATGCAAAATAAGAGGATTTCCAGGATCTGTTCAACCATTTCTAATACATAAATCCCCAAAGCCCACACTGTGTTAGACCCTACCTTAAGGCAGTTTTTTAATTACAAGAGTCTTCAACATAAACAAATCACTGGTGAATTAACAGCACTTGGATTATTGCAACACAATTCTGCTGTCAAGCCAAAAGATAACGAAGTATTTCTTTCCTTGTTTTAGAGAAAGAAGGAAAAAAACCCTACTGCTTCATCATGCTGAAACTCAACCAAGTACAAGAAGTCCCTGATGCAATTTTCCTTCTCTCCCACGAGTCCAGCAAGTGTCGGGCACAAGGTAGCACAGCTCCCTCCTTACCAGTGATAATAAACCATTTCTGCCTGACCCAGGACATTCGCACATTCATACTGGATTTCCACATGCTTCAAGTATCTTTGCTGTAGATAAGGCCATTTACTTCCTCTTAACTCACATCTCTGATAACATAAGTGGAATTTCCTTATCTGCCTGAACCACAACCCCACACAAAATTTCTAGATCCTCAGCCCACCCTGTTTTCCATAAGCCTTCGTTGTAGAAACATCTGAGACAGCAGGTCAGGCACGGAAGCGGAGCTTCACGAAGAGGAAAGACTGCCACTCATCTGCCAGGGGTCTCCATTGTCCTCTGGCTCTGGTGACATCCTGTAGCCTTTTTCCACACGGGGAGCAAAGGAAAGAGTGAAGCCTCACAGCCTCGCAAGTGTGCCACAGTGGGAAGTGATAATGGGACAAGATTCACAACCCGCGTCACCAAGAAATATCTCACTGATCTAACCCCCAATCTGCTCATGCCACTTTCTTACCTGCTGCGGTGAAAGATGCAGTAAAAGCAAGTATATGATATTGATTAATACAGAGGAGTGTATTAATCTCACCTGTGAAAGCCCTTCCCCATCGCTGGCTGCCCTGTGAAGGCCCTGTGCGAGGCTTCAGCATCAAAGTGGTACGGTCCCTGCTAGATCCATCAGTTCTGAACTTCCCGTACCTTTCAGGAAGTGCCCCCCCACAAGCCTCACCTTTAACAATGGCAGGGGTCCTGCACACCTGCCAAACCACCTACGAAATACAGGGTGTCTTTAAGAAACTGCTTCCTTCCCTTCATCCCACCTCTTGTTGCTCAAAAGCATTCCTGAAGAATGCTAGTTCAGAAACTAATGATCCATAACCCGCAGCTGGAAAACTGCCTTCTGCAGCTTCAGTTAATTCAGAGTTTTGCTGGCAGAGTTCATTCTGTTTTACCAGCAGCAAGGGCATGCAACATAATGTTTGCCCATTATGCTGTATAATGTTATGTCCATCATGTCTATAGCTTTCCTGAAGTACGCAAATGAAAGAATCCACAGTCAAGTTTGTATTTCAAATCACTTCACTTCTATGGCAAACACTGGCGGAAGGGGGTGGGGGGAAAGAGATCTGCTGTAATAACAGCTAAGATTGTACAATATCTGTCATTTCTGATTTGTAAGATATCTCTAAATAAATCTTGATTCTTAATACACCAAATGGAAAGGGCACCGCAGGGTCAGGTTGGAAGAAGATGCAGTACTTCAGTTGTGGATCTTATTACACAAATAAAACCCAGATGTATGTTTTACCCTCAGTTAAGTACCTCTGACAAGGGAAAAATTATTGGGTTTCTCCGTCTTTAACTCTTAAACACAGATGTCACTCATTAGACAAAGAACTACACCAAGCGAGGCTACACAGCCTCTGAGCTGTCCAGAACTCTGTGTGTGCCCACATGGAAAAAGAACAGATAAAGAATGCATACACAAGAAGGGCCCGTAGCAGTCTGCCTATTTACTTCTCTTATGCATCCCATGTTTTGACACACATGACATAGGCCTCACAAGGATCTTCTGTGCCATTTATGACAACTGCATAAAATACTCGCCTTCTCAGACTTCACTGAAAGTTCTCCAACAAAACCGTCACTAGAATAGAGAGCCCCCCCCAATATATAGCAAACTGGCCACAATAAGGAATAAACCCTCTCATGATCTTCAACAGCTCTACTTCAAAGCACTCCCTAATCTATGAAAAATGAACTGACTGTACCTCAATACCGCATTTCTCAAGCTAAACTGTGTGACAGCTTATATGGGACTTGGGCAGTGTAGCACTGAGGATATTGATTTCATGGCACTGATAACAGAAAGCTTAATATACAAGTAGGCTTTTACACTAAAAGATTAAGTCACTTAAGTGTTTTTATAAAAGCCCGTGAAAGGACAGTTTATGCTGCTTTCAGTAGTGTGGAGAGGGAAAGTACCAGCACGCTAAGTAATCCAGGATTCTTTATATCAGTCCTTCTGCATGGAGAGGGGTACATGCAGTTTCTTCAAAGAAGAAGAAATTAAGAAATGTTTTCCTCATTAAAACCTCTTGTCACTGAGAAAGAATGGAAACTCTGCCTGATGGCGCAGGTATCTTCAGGAAGAACTGTCTCTGTTTACATCAGGGCTGTTCAGCATCCCTTACACTAACCACGGACCCTCAGTTACAAGCAAACCACAGAAACTCATTGTATGTGTTGAGAGCATATGGAGGATATGCATGGATGTGTGTATGCATGGATGTGTGATGGGGCTACGGAACTTTGCTGGGAACCAGGCACAGGGCCACGGCTTGTGGGTGAAGAGGCCAAAAAAGCGGGGAGGGGGGGGGGGCCTCTCAAAGGACTGCTGGAAACCTTCAGGAAAACCGAGTTGCAGGAAATGTCATGAACACACAGCAGAAGAAAAACAGTCAGCCAGCTGCTTCTGGGAAGGCTGGCCAAGGAAGAGGAGCCAAGCAGAGGGTGGGGTGAACCTTTATGAGATTAGCTTGTTTCTCCTATCCTCCCCTATATTTAAAAAGCAAATATTTAGCTGCATAGTGGTGGCCACCAAGGGAGGAGGGTGTGCACCTTGTAATTCAATATGTATTTCTCTCCAATGTGAAGAAGGACAGATCTGTGGGCCAGACCTGCCACTGATCTAAACTCAGACGCTCCAAGCCCAAAACATTGGGTGTTGGACTTGCAGTTGTCCAAAGCAGTTGATAATCTACTCCATTAAGCTCAATTTGGAGTTCACTTGTCTGTTTCAAATATACAGTGTTTTGCCTAATGCAGAGATTTTGAAGCCTTGTCTTCTCAGTCTCCAAGAATACCATGGATTATTTTGAAGGTGGCAAGAAAAGGCACAAACAAGCCTCCTGTCAGTATGCCTGTGTCTGTTGTGTGTGCAAGCCCACAGCCCCGCTGAAATATTCTTACAGGTGTATGAACCAAAAGCACTTTTAATGGTTTATGGATTAAATTAGAGACTAAATTATGCTTCTAATTTAAGGATTTCATGCCCTCACTGTGACATCCTGACTGTTAGCATGACCTGTCCAGCGCCACACAGTTTACTGACTTTCCTTTCCACCTTATACGATCTACTTCTAATTCCCTAGAAAATTAAAACTTTAAGGTACATTCATCTGCTCAGTTCCCTAGAAAAAGACAGACAGACAGAAAGAAAGAATAATCACCTGTTTCTATAGTGGCTTCTATGCTTTCTTCCAAGCTGTGAGAAAACTGCATTGCACCAGGCCTTGGGCTTAGATCACTCAACTGTTTCAATTTAGAGTCTGTTTGACTGATTCACCCCTAGATGTAACTAGCATATGTAATGAAAAAAATGTTACAAATTGTACAAAAATTAATTTAGCTGATGAATAAGGAGTTACAGTGTGTTATACATAAAAGCCAGACCTTTAGCTGCCCCATTGTTGTCAGAGCTATACCAACACACGCTTACTGAAGCAACGAGCAAAACACTGTAGGCTCTCAGGATCAACACAGCAGCTCACTGAATGTATTTCTTAGTCATGCAATCATACAGTAAAAAAAAAATATCCATGCTATCACAAAGGGTGCGAGAATGAGACAGACAACAATATAACGGAAAAAAACAGTGAAATATCAGAGGCTATAAAGGCATCTGAAATTAGAAAATATTGCCATATGTACCCAAACATGGATCAGGTTTGATCCTTCCTTTGCCTAAGATTAAGAACAGTCAATGCATCAATTTCCTGCAAAAACACTGTTAATCAAATACTACACCAATAGCCTTCCGTTGTTCTCAAGAGTTCTCTGTTTAACAGCTGTTGTATTGGGCAAGCAGTGTGAGAACAAAAAAAAGTAATGAAAAAAACCATGAGCAACAGACTGAAAAATATCTTGGCCACTCTACTAGATAGGGACTTTATAAAGAGAGAAAAGAAAGGAGGGGGGTGGATGAGGAAATTGTTCTGGTACTTTTTTTTTTTATTATTTATTATTGTGCATAGCAAAAAAAAAAAAATTGTTACTTCTGAACATCTACAGCATCAGAAGATTTTGCTATTTTTCTTAGACTAGAAAGCCCACATCCCTTTAGAATAAAAATGCCATCCTCTTAACAGGATCCCATCTTTCTTATGGCAGCAAACACGGGGTTTCATCCAACAGCTGTCACAACATTCAACCACTTAGAGATTTCATTGTGGGCTGTCAGGCACTGTGCATCTGTAGGACAGTTGCTTATGAGCTACAGAAACTGAAACTATCACTTGGTGCTCACCTTTCTTCAGCTTCTCTCTTTGACCCACTTCAAGTTACCTGCTTATAGCACAGATAGGCTTCATGGCACATAGAAAAACTGAGGCAGTGATTGCTGAAGGTATTCTAAGTGCAATGTCATGACAGCATTAGAAGAGCAGTAGCTGTTCTCTTCGTTTGGGTGCTAAATAGTATAATAAAAGCTTTTTCCAAACTACTCAAGGAAAACTACAATTTTGGCAAAACTGAGTTAAAATTATAATCTCCCTAGACACACATGCATAGCTCCCAAATGACTTTAATTTTACAGCTAAAAAATCTCCATCCTAACATACAAGTTATATTCACATAGATTGCTCAGACAGTTAGCACAGCATCAGTGGGTCAGCACTGAGGCCTTGACTCAGGAATTTCTGAGCACAAAGTACCTTGCTCAGCCTCACTAAGCCACATATCCTCTATAGACTATGCTTTCATACATTCCTCAGATTCAAAGACCTCAAATATATAACAATATATTTCTTCTCTTTTTTCTTTCTCTTTGGCCTGGTGCATATGGGCATGATGAGTGTTTTGTATGTATTTGTAAACACCAGGCAGTGACAAGCAGTTGCATGCCAAATTCTTTCAGCCTGGAAGCCAAAACTATTTAAGATGCAGTACCACAGTGTAAAACCACGCCAAACTCCCATTGACTGCAATCTGGATTAATAATACTTACAATATTGTTGTAAATCATGATAATAAATGGAAAGCACAAAAGGCTGAAAAATAGACACAGAAAGAAGAAGGTTCATTTACATCAGAGATGCATGGAGCTGACTTCAATGGAAGGCATGCACGAATAGAAACTGCAGGATAAGGACCTTGGAAATTCAATTTGGGCAGCAACCTACTTACGTGAGTAAATATTTGATGCTTAAAAATTTTAAACGCCAGTCAGTGAGAAATGGGGCTCAGCATGGCAGCCTTTCCATAAGCTCCAATAAACACAGGACTGAACTGATGACCTGTACAAAAAGCTGCCTTAAAGCTTAATTGAAGAAATCATTTCTCATGTCCCTTAAAACACAGCTCTGTTCCAAAGAAAGACAAAGTGCAAATATTAATATTCTCTCTCTAGAAATAGTCTCATTTAGGTAATCAGCAATACAGCAGTCAGATGGTTTTGATATGTCCTTACAGTTAAACAGTACATCCATATGTAAGAAAAAAATTTATAAATACATAGCCCTCTAAACCTGCATATGATTTAGACATCTAAGGATGGACTAAGGAGTGCAAAGTTAAGTCACTGATACTGAAACACCTGGGACACGTCTTTGCACCACTTTGCGCTTTAGCTAGCCAATTCACATGAGTGAGTGAGAGCCAGTTTCCTTCTTGTGTGTTATTGATAGAACTGTTTACTCAAAGCCAGGATCATCAAACTTGTTGGGACACTCTGCATTGCCTCCAGATAACTCGGGGTGTAACCTCCAACAGGATATTACCTCTCCAAAATCAATGAATGCAGTCTGGCTCCAACAAGATCTAATTTAAATCAAGTAATTTAAATGCATCTCAAGGTGCCCGTGTTGAAGCCATTACTCACTCTTTAAAAGACCTTATTTTGTTCCTAATGTAATGCAAAGCCCAGCAGAGCAGCTCTTCTGCTTTTGCCATCTCCCCTCCCATCCAGCACACACTCAGAGATACCAGGACTTCAAAACAGACAGAAAAACCCAGCTCGATCGTCAGGGCTCAGGAAGCGTTTGTTTGACTGGCAAATAAATAAATCAAAGGAAATATATCATTGTTTTCATTGATAGACCTACCTGAAGTGGAGACTGCTGAGAGGCTGTAAACACCAAATCCCACAGGGCCGTTCTCACCTAACCAAGATCTCATGTATTATGCTCTGTATTATCTCGTACCTTATGCTCTGATCTGTTCTACCAAATCTGAAGTTAGATGGGCCAGGCTGAAAGTAATCTTTGAACATAGATGAAGCAAAGCTAACAATACAAATCTACCCCAAACAAGGGGCATTTGGCCTGGTTCTTCCAGAAGAAAATTTTGTGAGGTACTACTTGCCAAAGCTGACTATTAATACAACTGGTTGTCATGTTCATTCCTCTGGTTCAAGACTATGTTGCTTTATACTGCTTCTGCACTCCTAGGCCCCTTAAACCCACCATTTTTAATGCAAATAAAGTCAAATACTTACAAAGTTGTCTGTGCAAACATCCACCAGCCTTGCAGTATTCCAGTCATGTACACTGCTAGAAGCTTACCAGCCTTTTTGGATGGGGGAACGAGATACTGTTTCAGGTTTTCCCCACCCTTCTTACAATCAGCATATTAAAGTAGATTTTGTAGTCACACTGATACAAGTTCATGATAAATTTCCAAAACTGCTTAGTGAAATATATGACAAAGTCTTTTGTTAATTTTGTTTCCTTTTGCTCTGCTTTTTTTCTGCTACTCTGCATTATGATATTAAAAATGTATTGCTTTTCTAAAACGAGAAGCAGATGTTCCTTCTATACACCCTTCCTTAAACGCCTCTATTTTTCTTAACTCATGTGAAAGTACTACTAAAGGAAAAAGAACTGGTCTGATTGATATTGAAAAGCCTATTTAAAAATGGACATGTCTTCCAATCCAACAGAACCATAATGAAAGAGGTAAAGAAATCTACCCCTGGCGCCGTTCACCTGTAGTATTCTGACACAAGCAGAGTTATTTCCCTTTGCCATACAACTGTCCAGGCTCAGCGCAGAGCTGCATAACAGGAAACAACTCCTAGGCAATGACAAGAGCTGTGACAGGGACCAGAAGGCAGGCATAAAGCATAATCCCTTAAAGGGATGCACGGACTAGAAGCATCTTTAAGAATACTTCTCCCATTATGCAATATTTTCACAATCCTTAGTTTCCAAAACAGTGCTTGGACTTTTCTTTCTGATGGCTTTTCTTTTTTTTTTTTTTTAAGAAAGGAAACATTTGCATCAGATGAGAACCATTCAAGACGCTCAGATTTAGCACTGAAACCGCAGTTGTGATTCACAATCCCCATGTTACCGGGGTAGAGAGAATTTAAATCAGAAACAAGAAACTGGGACAACTCAGCACTAGCTGGATAGGAGCTGGGTGCTTTGCCCGTTGTGTCACACAGCCCACGGATGGCAGCAGGATAGACAGGCAGCCAGCACCTGGGAGCATTTGCTCCGATTTCCACAGTACAGTCACCCACACCCCAAACAAGACATGCCTAGATCTTTGGTAAGTAGATTTCACAAAGCTCAGCTGAGACTGAAACCCCATAAACCAGAGGTTCAGTACCTACAAATAACAAGCACCAGCAACAGCAGGAAGCTGCGCCAAATTCAGAAATAACGTGAAGCCACAAACCCCAACAGCAACGGCAAGTCTCACTGGCACTTTTTAGTTTTCAGTTTTACATGCTACTTTGCCAAAACACAAATGAATTCTGAATTAGCAAACATCTCTGTTTCCTACAAGACTGAAAGTCATAATTATAAGAAGAATCAATCAATATTCACTCATATCTATTATGGAAGAGGCTTTAGAGACATCTAGGCAATTTTTCACACAAGGAGCACATAGGAGTTAACCCAAGATAGATTTCCAAGTGAAGAATCAATACGTGTAACTTTTTCTAAATACATGTAACTTTTTCTAAGTAGGTAAAAAAGAAAAAGCACAAAGATGCTCTGTTTTTCCCACATAAACAGTCTGCGTCCTTATTTTTGAAGAGAACAAGGACTTCAACAGCCTGGAGCAGTGAAACATTAAAATTTCATGTACCCTGCATGATAACAACAGGAATAATGGACTGTTTATGGAATAATTTGGAATAATGCACTTATCTTCTTTATGAAGACTTCAGTGCCCTGCACTTCACCTCCAAGAATAAAATTAGCTTCTGGGAATGGGTAACTTTGGGAGTCTGGGAACACAAGAGGTCTGATATGGCCAAGACTCACCCACAAAAGACAGAAGGCACCATGGGAATAGGAATACGGCAAGAGGGCCAGGGCTGCTGGTCCTGGGGAAAGTTCCCGGGGGCTCCTTTGGGAGCCCAGTTAAGCCAGCGAGGCTTGACCCAGGGCTCTAGCTGAAGCACAGTCCTGTCTCACATATGCACACCTGCATAAGCAAGGGCTATAGCAAACCCTGGTGAGGAGGAATAGAGGTGACAGCAAAACAGCAAGAGCTAAGTGAGCACCCAAGCAGCAAGGTCTTCAAGGCACAAGCACAAAAATCCTTTTGCTTTGTGTGTGCACAGCAGGTAACGCGACTCCAATTTGTGACACAGATATGCTAATAAGAATAAAATTGTACTCCTGAAGGAAAATGCCAGCTTCTTCAGATGTCAGAAGCCCCTTTGTCAGCTTCAGCAACAGTTTGATCCGGTGCGCATAGCATGCTTTGGGAAAAAAACAAGATCTTGTGAGATATTGAGTTGATTCATCATCATCACACATTTGTAGAGTCATCTTTGCTAACGTTTCTTTCAAACAAAGAACCATGATTTAAACGGTGTTTTGAAGATGTGATTTAATGAAAGCTTTAGGAGGAGTTCTAACAGTTCACATCAGAAACAGAGCACCAGGGTTAATGGTAAAAATATTTACCACTCAGTACATTTGCTGCTAATATTTTCTTCTAGGACTGGATTTATATGCTAGTGTTTTCCATTCTCATTAAAATCCTGGCTATGCGAATGTTGCCTCTGAAAAGCAATGCCTCACATTCTTTGTGAATTATATGTAGCAGCCTTTGTTTTATATTGACCCTTTCAGCTCTTGCATCTCTTGACTAGCTGCTAATCATCATTTATCCTTTCCCTGACTCTGCTAATCTCTGGGCAGTGGGGTGGGACAGGCAGTCAATGGAAGCAATGGAGTATAAATAATGACAGAGTACAATAAACATTCCAGTTGCAATGTCACATCTCATGACAAAGACTTTCAGAAAGATACAGTGCACAGTCCTTCTCCAGTAAGACTGTTGTAAGCATACTAGAAAATATGACAAAAAATTTATTCTTGCTTAAGACCAAGCTGTTCAGGCCCACTAGGTGAGATAAGGTAATGTTCATACTGCGTAGCCAAAAAGTCACATGGATTCAGGACACTTGTTTTTATCCCCAAATTCACTTTCCCCATATGACTTTTCACAGGTTCTTTCCTGTCTCTGTGTGTTTCGTTTTACATTTGTTATCCTATTTATTTGGTCTGTAATGTCTCAGACTAAAATATGACTCCTGTATCTTGTTATGCTTCGCACAGTAGGAATCCAACTAAAGTCTGCAGGGAGCAGTGCAGAAACCTGTTTTCGCACACAGCTGAATACTGTGGCATTTTCTGGTAACAGCCATGGATCGTCTGAATACCTTTCTTCCCCTGACCTCTCTCCCCCAACTCCAGGTGGGCAGATATATGTCCATTACTTCACTTATTCCAGTTTTAGCAAATATACAACCACAGAGTGAAAATTATCGGGGAAAAAAAAAGAAAATTAATCCCATCAAAAATGCAAGTTTTCTACCACATTAATAAGCTACAGCTGCTGTCTTAAGCAGTACAGTCAATAAATGAGACAAGGAACCCATGGTGAGGGAGACGAGGACAGGAGCAGGACTGCTCTGTTCAGATGCAACCCAGATTACCTCTGATTAGGCCTAAAATTAATCCTCATCCTGAGACAAAAATACTCTTCTGTAATGCTTCTTAGGCAGCAGAGAGATGTAACGCCCCCTCCTGCAAGACTCTCTATTTCCTAGACCTTAACGTCCCATTAAGATATTACACTCTTCTTACTAGATCTTTCCAGGATTAAGTTAATGGGTTTCCATTGCTCTTCCGCATCCTCCCCCTCCTTCATTGTGGGAAAAAAACTCTGTCAGGAACACTTACATTTTTCTTCTGATTTGAATCTTTTCTCCCATTCACGTACATCTGCCAAATATGAGTTGTCTTCTAGTCTGCTGCATGAATGGGGATGAAATTCACACAACTGTTCAGTTAGTGTAATTTTTCATTCACAGGAAGTGTCAGGGTGCCAGAACTATTTGATGTGTGCATCAGCCACATCCAACAAATTGAGAACCAGTCTGGAATTAGGCCTGGTCCATTAACTCTGGCAACAAAGTTGAGTAATATGAGACTAAGCCGTTGAGTTCATTTTTCAGATGAGAAAATGGAAGTTACGGAGCTTTGTGTATGTCTCTAGACATAACGCAGATAGAGATATTGTTGCTAATACAGCAGTGACAGAAAAATAGCCAACTCTAATTGAAGGCAGGGCCCCTGGCTCTGCTGTGGCTCTGGCGCTGCACAAGGACAGTGTCAGGCGGCCGCAGGGCTGGCACAGCCAGCTGCCCTCCTCCAGCACCTCACGGAGCCGTGGCCAGCCGGGGCTGGCAGAGGGGCAGGCAAGCCCAGGGGAAGCCACTCCGCCAGCTGCCCAGGGAGCCCTGGCACTGCAGAAACACTACAAAGGCGACTTCAAGACTGTGTCTTCAGAAGCACAATAAATGCAGCACTCCTGAGAAGCTGGAGCTCTGAATTTTCACTGTATGGGGCTTTTTTCAGGATAACCAGGATGAAAGTTTTAAAGCAGGGGTACATTCAACCTTTCAGTCTTTCGACACTTTGCAAGTACTACCAGCTTCTCTTTTTCTTCAGCTAAAAGTTCACACGAACGTTCAATCAAGACAGTTGTATGCACCTAAGCAAACCCAAAGTGCACTGCAGCAGGCTCTGGAAGAGGAACAAGCAGCCTGATAAGGTATTACTGCCTGCCGGCTGATTCATCTGAGCATACCACAAAGCGCCACATAAAGGAATCTTCTGCTATAAATCTGAATACCTCCAAAATTACTCAGCTCCCAGTTTGCACTGTTGGTCTGGAGCTCAGTTTTTCCATGTGATTCCTGAAATCAGCAATGAGTCCCTCTGGAAACTGATCTACTGGTTTGAGGAATGCAGCTATGGTCATTAGAGCTTTGCAAAATCTCCAAACCCGCTTGTCAATTACTTAGTACAACAATTTAAAACGGGCAAAGAATGCAAGATCTTACGTTCTCCCTTCAATGGAAATCCTGCTACACCCCTTTCCTTTCTCTTTCTTATACTTCAGTGAAATGTCACTGTGTGGTAACCTGGATTTTTAAGCATCTTGGCAAGATGCAGTGGCCAGTAATCAAGCAACGTACCAGAGTGCCACACTCCAGTAAGCTCCTGTGACACAGGCACCCTTTAAATCAACTGCCATCTTTCCTTGTTATTTTTTTTTAAAGTAAAATATATTACATAAATAGGGGAAAATGCTTTCAGGTCTAATAAAACTATAATCATATGCAAACAGAAATGGCTGACTGCACACTTTAATTTACCAGGATAATTCTACAGAACTTCAGAGAAATTGCAAACCAAAACCCAAAAGCCTTCAGCAAACGGCTGCGTGACAGTAGCTTTATAGGGCTCAGTGGCACCTGTTCTGTTCCCACTGAACCCAGTAGGGAAATTCCTAGTGACTTCAGCAGCTACAAGGCACAACATTCCTGTTCTGCTGTGATTAAGAGTTATTACAAAGAAAGATGGCCGAGTTTTAGGAACACAGTGTCTCAGAACATCACAGCAACTATTTCCATGTCATCTGAATGCTAGTTCGGGATGCTTTATACACAGAGCATGGAGATTTCTTTCTTTTGGTATACATGTTATTTTTGGAAACATAGTTGCTAGTGTTCATGGGAATATTTCCAATGGGGCAACACTTCCAATTAAGAACTTGTTTTTGTAGTTTATAAGAACTTTAATAAGTGCCTGACAGCCTTAAAAAAAAAAATCTATTTTTAAATAAGCAGATGATGGTTAACCTGTCACAGAATGACAGGCAGCCCAAATAAGTCAAGAGATTCCTGCCAACCATTACTTACAATTTAAGAACTTTCAGTATCCTGATAACCAAAAATGACACGTGCTATGCATATCTATCCCACATCCGTATCATCTACTGATTATTTAGGAATAGTTAAAAAGTGGTTCATTTAAAAAACGCAAAGTCATTTCTTACATAGATGAGAGGCTCTTTCACAAACCCTTGTGGGACGTAATTCAAAACCAAGTATTTCTAAGAACAGAGAACAGGAGAAAGAGGAAAAACAACCTTCCCTGGAGATGTATTTAGATTCTCTTCAGCACAGTAAGCTATCAGAGGCATCAGTGCTATCACTGGCATTTGTGGACTGCCCTGCACACACACAGCTTGGTTGCAGTTAAAGGGAACATCACACAAGCACTCTCATAAAACTGTACTGTAAGACTACAATTCACCTAGCAGGGACCACGGTCACTGTAGGGCACAGCCCAGGTTGTGCCCACTAATAAAGTAGAAGGTTAAAGAACCAGAGTGAAACAGCCTTGAAACTCAATACAAAGAAAAGGAACATAATTTAAATGCAGTCTCCTAGTTTATGGCCAGCCTTTCATTATGGTCTCCTCATGCTACACAGAATCACAAAGCAGAAGAGCCTGGGGAAGGAGACAGAAGGATGGGATGAAGGAAAGAAAAACACAGCCCTTTCTTCCACTTGGACTCAGCCATGTGTACGATGACTTCGTAATCTAAGAGTACTTCACATTACAGGACTGCAAGAAAATACAACTCTCTAAAGTAGCAAAACCCCATCTGAAATGTTATGTACCTACAGGATTATCACTAATGCCTCATCAAACTGTGCTGCATAACAGTCAGCTACCTCTGGTGCTACCCAGTATGTTAGGTACAATTTAAATAAGATGCACCCAGTGAACACAGTGGAGAGCGAAGAGTAGCCCAGGGAATCTTCTAAGAACTTGCAACAGGACTTCAGTAACACAGCCAAATCTCTTATTTCCCTTTTACGCAGTCGTGATTCATTTCTACTTATGCCCCACCAGCAAACTATTGATTCAGCAGGCTTTCTTCAGAGTTCTGTTCTAATTGTCTTCTCATTGTTTACCTCAGCAAACTCTCCTAGTTCTTTTGACATTCAATCTCAGTGGACCACAAAGAGCAACGAGATCAAAAGGCCATATCCAGTGTCTCAGGTGAGTCAGTATGTTTCAGGAACATCTAACCTTTAATGTCTGCTACCTGTAAAAGCAGCTTTTAAGAATCTGGTCATGAAGGATGTTCAGTATGACCTAATGCAAGGAGGTTTAATGCAATTTTATAAGTGGACTGTCCTCACCATGCTTAGTCTTTTTATGTTGCACTGGACCTACAAAGGACTTCAGGGTGAGTGCAACTGTAACCAAGACTGGGCTGGAACATAAATCAGCAAATGTCTTTGTGTCCAATCCAATCTGCCTACAAAGTGAATATCATTACAGAATTCATGGCTTGATCCCAAATCCATTTAAGTCAGTTGGTCTTTCTTTGGATTTAAAGGAGTTTTGCATCATTGTCTCCATTATAGGGCCAGCAAAATTCCTCATTAGTACCCTCAGAGACTTCAGATTCTGCCAGATTACGTTACTAGAAAGTACTGCCAACCCAACAAGAGCTTTCCAGCACCACAGACCTTTACAATCCAAAGGTGTGGCCCACTTCAAAGGTAATTTTAATTTTTTTGTTGTTTTTCCATGTTGCACTGTTTTCTAGTTTTTTCATTTTGATTGACTTAGATACAGATTGCCCTAATGCTTATGAATGTGAGCTGCTGGAGTCAAAGGAGCAATCTGTGTAAGGCAATGTTCAGGACAGAGAAGCAAGTGCTGTATGCAATAGCCCTTCCCACGCCTTAATCTCTTCCTTGGGTTCCAGCTGTATCCTCTTCCCAAAAAGTACAAGCTACTTTTCCGTGAAGAGGAATTTGCAGTCTTGCTGGCGAATGTTTCAACCAGCTGCACTGAGCTCAGGCACTGCACATCTCAGAAGAGAAACCTACGGACTGGTCCTGCATCACATGAAGACATGAGTCTCAATCCCACTTGAGCCTTCCAAAGAAAGGAAGGGGCTACTCGGGCATCAAAATCATGCACATCCTTTGGTCTGCACCACTTGTTTGCTGTCAGTAGAGGTATTTTAGGGGATGCAACATAACTATCACAAGAACTTGCATGAGAAGTCAAAAAGATAAAATACATGTGAAAACATCTGAAGGCAAAATGTGAACATTCAGGTGTACTGAGTAGCTGTTTGATGCACTATTGAGGGCTATTAGATGTAATCTGTATTACAGATGCATATCTTATGCTTGAATAATCAAGGCTATTAAAATACTGTTTCTCCCTAAATCCACATGTCACTTTACTGCTTTTAGCTCCTCTTTCTCCCCTGCTCTCAAGAACCAAAATCACAACAATCACATTAGCTTTTAATAGAAGGAACAGTGAAACTAATTCCAGCCTTGGGCAGTCCAGATAGCAATAATCTACTCTCATCCTTGACATATTGTACATAAATGAGACTGCAATTAGATTGCATCTTTTTATCAACCACATGCTGAAGAACCCGAAACCGGGTGCTCCTCCCTGTTCTTTTCACTGGGCGCCTAACAATCACTCTGCCTCAGTGGGAATATGGTAAAATACTGAAAAATCTAGAGATAAAGCATATGTAGTGACATAGCCAATGAATCAGATTATTGTAGAGGGCTATAGACATTGTGCAAACTGCAGCACATGACTATGTGGTACATGGATATTATAGGTTACAGCACTCGCCAGACTTGGATCCGTCGACTTCAGCTGACATCCCAAATGCCCACTTTTGCCTACTTCTTCCTAGTAATTAACACAAGCAGCCTTTAATGTATGTTACAGCAGGGGACTGCTATCCAACTGTTAATAATGCACACAGGCCAACAAACGTAGCAATCATGAGACTTTGACATGGCAGTCTCCAGTTCCCCAGCTTCAATTACTAACAGAGCTCCTTTGACACACACTATATAAAGCAGTTTGCCGGCATGCTGAAGGCTGAGACAAGATTTAAAATACCCTCAGAAAACTAACATGTGCCAATTTTTCACAATTAAAAGCAATGCTTTTTTTCTCTTAATTTTGATTGTGACATTTACAATTTTCTTTCCTTTAAAAAAAAAAAAAAGCTTATTTTATCCTGTTGGTTGGGTGTGGCTTTAAACATACTTTTCTTAAAGGGCTATTCAGTGAAAACAAAAGAAAATTATTTGTTTCCCCACACTCCTTGAGGTCACAAAAATTTCTTTGAGAGAATACTTCCATGTTAGGCTGAAATGGGGTGGGTATTCAAACAGAACTAATTGATTTCTAACTTCTTATGTCTATACTGTTGCTTTTTACTCCATTCTCAAACTGAAATACATAATGTGTTTGGGCACAGCACACAACTCCAACTAAAATACATTCTCTGGACAATACCAGCAGTATTTTTACTGTGGCTGGAAAGTACACGAACACATGGGTGAACACAGAGAGAGAGAGAGAGAGAAGAGTGTCAGAAAACACATTCTGTTCATGGAACAAACTCTCTCCAATTAAGATTAATTTAAACTCCAGTTTACCTGATAGTAAAAAGGATCACATCCAAAAAAGAGCCACAGCTATAGATCTTGAGTGCACAAACAGTTGTGCTCCACCTAGTCAGAAGCCTGATGAAATAAAAAATTACCTGTTGGGGAGATATGGATAGCTTCTCATACACATACAGAAAAGAAGACGACAATCACATGTATGCCTGTCCATGAAATTGGAAATTACCCATTTCCAAGTTTATGCATTGGACAGAAAACTCATCAAAGATTCATAAAGACTTGTTTCCTATTTTTCCTGAAATTTTACATGAAACAAATATTCCTCTCTACATTTTGTTTGGATGTGGGGGAAGTTGTTTTGATTTCGTTCATCTTTTCCATTTTGCTGTAATGTGGGACCGGAAAATAAAATTCTGGAAAATCATGAAATTGCAAAAATTAAAACACTGAAAAGTCCCAATTTTCCTTAACATCTTCCCCAAGAAATCACTGAGTGATAAAAATTGTCCCCTAATTTTGAAAAAAAATACTGTGGCATTTTCAAGACATTTTGGTATTTCTCTTCTGGGACATATTCTCTTGTTTCTCAGCCTATATGTAATACAGCAAATTATTAAATTCAGTCATACTAAATAATTGCCCAGAACGGGTATCTTGGTATCTCAGAGGTATACATTGTCACAGCCCAAAATCTGACAACATAACTGCTCAACATGTCTCCCCATGGCGTAAGTGAAAAAGCCTGCAGGCATTTTTATCACCTCCGTTTCTAAGGACATACATGTCATTTTTATTTTTGCACATTTCCCCTAACAGTTATCCTACAGCTTTACCAAAAGCTTTTTTTCTTTTCCAGCACAGGCAGTTCATTCACTGATTTTGGTGGCAAGAGGACCAAACCCACCAAAATCACTTAAATACGAGATCAGACCCACAGGGGTGATGACTTCCAGAGATTTTCATTAGAATAAAAGAGAAACAGTGCTTTGGGGGCTGGTTTGTTGGTGGGTTGTGGGGTTTTGCCGCTGCTGTTTTTAGTTTTAGAGCAGGACTAAGCCTGAAGCCAACAGTGTCATTTATCAATCTGAGTCTTTGTGATGTAAAACTTTCTAAAGAGCTTGTTTTCATTTTATGATAAAAAGGGAGAGGAGGGCAACAATTCTGCTTTGAGCTTGTTTCTAGTATTTCAATTTTTAACTCTGAGGACAACTACAAGGCCAAACTGTAGATACCTAAAATACAGGGTTTCTAAAGAAGATGCTGACAGCCTATGAACTATAAAAGATGTGGAGTAACCCTATAATAGTAATAATAATATCTTTCATTTCTATATAGTTATTTTTCTCCCAAAACATCTCTTAAACTGTAAGTCAAACCATCTAGTCTGTGGAAATTAAAAAGACTAAAATAACAAGTATTGTAAACTTCTAGATTGGAGAAACCCTGGTTCAGCTGCTGGCAAGGACTTTCTGTCCAGTAAAATGGAGTTAAACCAAATAAATTAATTTGGGCAGCTCACCTGGTTACTAATGCCTTTCCTATGAACTGTTCTGAGTGTTCAGAATGAGAGCAGGCTTGCAGTAAGATTAGGCTTCCAGAGATTCACATGGTGAAGAAAAAAGATTTCCCATAGGACTTCAAGATCTGAGCAGCCCGAGAGTCACCGGCCACAGTACACAGCTGATAACTCTGAAACTCCACGCTTGACATTACCTGCCAGAGAGCTCAGGAAGGAACAAGTCAACGCTGTATTGCTATGTGGGCAAATAACACTTGGGAAAGAGAAAAGACAATACATTTTTCCAGCAGAAACTACTAAGAGTGCAATGGCTTTTCCAGTTTCAGTTAAATCTTTCTGTTGAGATAGTGACTTCAACAAAATAAATTTTCTCCTGAAGTTTCTCCAAGAGACCAAAGTTACAATTAGTAGTAATAATAAAGTAAAACATATGTGAATCCTATACGAATGACAGAAACTAAGTACATCGCCACTTGAGGAAAAACTGAGGCTGCTTCTTTGATGTAAAGTATTTCCAATCACATTACATGTATACTTGCATACCACAAGAGGTCTAGCTAAAAACATGAAATCATTAAGAAAACAATTTTTAAGACAAAGCTAAGTGATTTATTTTGCATAGCAGTTTCTGCTCCGAAGATCCTACTAGCAAGCTGAAAAATAAACGTCTGATTCAAATTTATGATGAGAAATAGGCACAAACCAAATAGTAAAATATTTGTGGCATATGGCAACGAGCAACTATGTGAGCTGCCCAAATTGTTTTCAGAAAATAATCTCTATACAGTAACAGCCAGCTCCTGGTCTCTTTGAAGTCAGTGGGAACTTTACCACTGACTTCAGCAGGACCAGAACGCGGCCTCCTTATTTGGAAGGTGGGGGTAGGAAGTTCTTTGTTTTTTGTTAAATTTGTGTGTTGGAACAGGAAGACTCCTCAAAACCAATATCATATATTATTTGCAAATTAATTTAAACCAGTGATGCAGCAGCAATGTATCTGAAAACCTCTGTTCCAAGTCTTTATTTGTGTTAAGTGCCAATATGCCAAGCACTGAGAGCACACACAGTTTCAGCTATGAAGAGCCAAATATCCAAATAGAAAAGAATGGTTAAGAACAAAAAAAAAAATGTTGAAAGATCATTGTGTCCATTTCATAAATGCGAAAACTGAAGCACTGAATTATATGGAATACTTCCCTTCTTGAGATAACTCATCATACTACTACTTATTTCAGTGAACATTTAAATAGCTTGTTCAACGTTAGAGAAGCAGATTATGCCAGATACAGAAATTGATTTTTATGTACTAAATTTTAGATATAAAATGTTTTCACCCTCCTTTTGTAATTACAGTCATTTACTTCATACACTGCAGTTCACTAGCATAATGATCAAGGGTATCACAAGGGTCTTAATTGAGGGACCATACATAAGGATTTTAAAAGGCAATAAAAAGATGGAGTAAATTTATGAAAATAAGCTTCCTATGCAAATAATTAATCTTAATATTTATCCTTACAGAAAGCATATTTACATGTTGAGGACTGCAATTATGAATGACAGTAATTTATACGTTAATTCAGCAACTCTAGAAAACTGCAGGTAAGATGAATAAAAACAAGTGAATGCTGAATAAGCTCGACAGAAGATCATCCACGCTTTTGTTTTGGAGAGTTAGAACAAACCAAGAAGACAGTGAGAAGCTATATGCTTAGTCGGAAAGATACGAAGCATCTCAATTCCCCTTCCCCAGAACCAGGACTTCCAGGGGTGGGGGGCTGTTTCCCCGGCAGACCCCTAACAGCTGCTTAGGATGAAGACAGATTTTCTGAGGGCTCAGTTTGACCCAACAATGTCACAAGGCCTATTTAAAACTGGAGCGGGCATCTCACAGGAAAGGGAAAATAACGAACAGCAGTGTATTGGCAGAAAGAGGAACTCTACCAAAACAGATGATTTCCATTCTTTTTTTCTCATTTTAACTTTCGAAAGCTCAGAAATCTGGGACACTGTTCCAAAACTGCGTGGTTTACTTATAGCGTATCTGAAACTTGGCCTGCATCTTTTTCAACTTCATGGGAATGACAGTTGCATGAGAGTCACCATAGTGCCTGGTTAGCCACAAACCAGAAGCGCCACATGAAAAGCTATTTTCATAGCATTTATGTCCAGTTCAAACACAAATCAAGAAGTGCAGAGCCTTACACTGTAGCTTTAAGTTAACAACATCTTTTTGAACATCATTACAACTTGGGTGCTGTTTGCCTCAGAGTTTGAGTTAAGGTTTACATAGTTTTCATTTTGATTAATTTTATTCAAATTTCTTATGCTCCCATAGTCAGTCCTTCAAGACTGAAGAAGTTGCTTTATTCCACAAAGTCTTCAAGATTTTCTGGAACAGCTGGTTTTAAACTTTACCCTTATAATTTGACTTGCTGGCCAAGTCTTTTGTTTGCTTTAGGTTTTTCTCTGCGTATCTTTTTTTTTGTACTTTTCCTAGCTTTTTATAATACAGTCATTTGTATGTTGGCTTTTTCCCAGCTCTCAATGTTCTGGATCACAATAAACTTATTTTTTTGCTCAAATGAAATATTTTGATTTAAACAAGTATACTCAAGAGAGGTCTTATATAGCATTAAGATTTAATAAAAATCAGAATTAAACAGAAATTTAAAGGGCAGATTAAAAAAAAAAAGTTAGGTTTTTTACAGGACTAAATGTGAACCACATCCTGCAAAGGCACAAATACCCAGAGCCTTGTCTATAGTCATTTTTGTATGTGCATGGTCAGCCTCAAATGCTACCAAACAGGAACAGAGTTGCATCAGTGCACACTGTACATAGCTACACAAAGTGCAAAGCAATGGAAAATAAGGTCCATGTTCTCACTGAGAACCTTGACCCTAGACAATTCATCTTGTAAAATACTGCAGACCCTTCTTGCTTGGGGATTTTCCCCAGATGCTTCTATCAATTACTAGTCATCAGAGCAGGAATAAGGGGATTTGGATAAGGAAATTCACCACTACTACTGGAAAATGAAGAAGGCAGCCTGATGTGGACACTTTGAGCAGTTTACCTTGTGGTTAGGTTTTGAGATACAATAATTCAATATAACTTCAAATAGCCAAAGATGAGACAAATCTCATTGGAAATAAGCCACAGAGACTATAACTAGCTTACACACACGCACTTCTAACACCCACAAGTATAAGCTTAAAGCTATGTGCTGAATCCTTCTGTTTTTGTCAGAAGCTCTTTCAGATAAGCTGAATATTTCATGATTAATTATATTTCAAAATGTGGAATGTGAAATGTTTTATTTTATTTTCTAAAATAAAAGGAGCTCCATTTTTTAAATCAATCTAGACCATTCAATCTACTTGAAAGCACAAATTACAGCTTGATTGGTGGCCAATTATTCTGGTGGAGATCACCTGAATGACTATAAATGTATTCTTTCACAGACAATATTTGTTATTTGAACATTGATTTTATTTAATTAAAGCATGAAAAATACCTCTGCCACTTTAGATCAAAAACCTACTCAAATTAGTGTTGTTCAATATATACGCTGTTTTTTTTTCTGGAATGGGTCTTTCAGCCTTTGAGGTCTGAGTCCCAGGTCTCAAAAGTAGTTTTGTTAATGTTCATGGAGCTACACGCAGGGAGAAGCACAGAGCCAAGGCCATGGCTGATTTTCTTTCACAGGGTGGCAGTGCAGCAGGTTGTAACAGCAAGCCCACAGCCACACAGAAAGGTGATATCCTTTGGGAAAAGCAGCCACAGGGTCTGCAGGTTGAAGTAGATCAGTAGAGCACAAGTAATTCCTCAATGCACTTATCTGCATGGGTTGTATTTCACTCATACTAAATGACTCCCAGAAAAAGCCTAGTCACTTTTTTTTTTTTTTTTTTTGAGTTGGCCCTCACCAATGGTCCAGTAACCACAGTCTAGGCTGCAATAAAAAAAAAATAAAATAAAATAATACAAGTGTAGAGTTCATATTCTGAACGATAAATTCTCTCTCTCCAGAAATGTTATATCTAAGGAACAGTAACGCAGAACTCATTACCAGGAGCTGATTATGAAGACTGTGAACCATGCTCTTGGTTATTACAACCTGATTAGTAGAATAATCTATTTTATCCAGCTCCATGATAATTCAGGACAGATTATCTTGAATACTTCAGCTGGTTGTGCTAATCCACTGAAAAGTTCCTCAAACTGCACTGGCTAGCATTAACTTAAAATGAAAATGTTTATTATGTTAAAAATATCCCTTTCAGATTTAGGGAGAAAAAATTCCCTTTATTTGTATTTATCTTCTCATTCTTCACATTTTGAGTCATGTCTCAAGATCAACTAAAGAAGGCCTTATTGTGGCTCCAATTATATAAATTCTTGGCATTTATGCCAATACTTTTATTTGTCATATTTATTCAAACTGACATTCTTCTGGACTCCATTCACACTATGACTTATGAGCTTAATTTGGTTTCATTTGTTTTGCTGTTTAAAATAAATTAAGACCAGGGTGTGGGGGATTTATTCTCCCTCATGATCTATACTTTCTAATATTGTGCAATGTGAATTCAACATTGCTGTTGAATTATGCCATTTTATTAGGAAAGACCTTATCTAGCATCCTGGTTTGAGTTGAGATAGAGTTAATGTTCTTCCTAGTAGCTGGTACAGTGCTGTGGTTTAGATTTAGGATGAGAACATCATTGATAACATATTGATGTTTAAGTTGTTGTTAAGCAGCATTTACACTAAGTCAAGGACTTTTTAGCTTTTCGTCAGTCCACCAGCAAGGAGGCTGGGGGGCACAAGGAGGTAGGAGGAGACACAGCCAGGACAGCTGACCCAAACTGGCCGAAATGATATTCCATACCATAAGATGTCATGCTCAGTACATAAACTAGGGGGAAAGCTGGTAACTGGCTGGGCATCGTTTGGCAGGTGGTGAGCAATTCTATTGTGCATCACTTGTTTTGTATATTCTGATTCTTTTATCATCATTATTGTTTTCTCTTCCTTTTTTGTCCTATTAAACTGCCTTTACCTCAATCCACTGATTTTACTTTTTTTTTGCCCAATTCTCTCCCCCACCCCACTGAGGGGGGTGGGGGTAGCTATGCGGTGTTTAGATGCCTGCCAGATTAAACCATGACACCTAGCTATTTATAAGATCCTCTTCCTTTCAGAACTACTGTTTCATTTAATCTCTGTAACATCAACCAGGGATCTCATCTAGTTACACTCATGCTAGAGATGAGGAGCTGATGCAGGAAAACTAAGATTCAGTTACCAGCTGTGCCTGAGGTGGTTGTGAAAGAGAGACAAGTTCAGTCTCCCAAATGCAGTCTTAGGATGGGTCATATGTGTTCTTACAACAAGCAGCAACAGGGGAACAGCTGGGCAAGCTAAGGCTCAGAGGATCTCGGAAGGTCTTAAAGAAAAGAAAACACACAGTAACGATATATGATAAATTATGCACTGAAACAGATTTAAGTCACAAAACGTCACAATTCAGGGAAAAAGTTGTTTTCCTTTGATACTGCTGGTGCTGGAAATACCTGCCACATGTCTCGACAGCAGAATTCCCACCACTTCCTGATAGCCCTCTGCAGGCACGAGCTGCCCGACAGAGGCAAAGTCAGGAAGGAGGCTATCTAGATGGATACTGCATCTGCCTTCCAAAGAGTAGGTACTGAGAAGCTGTACACTAGTCAGGATGTCTCTACCTGAGTATAATCCATGACATTTCTTCTTTGGAACCAAGATTCACCTGTGTCTGCTGCACTCCAAACACCTCTGAAGCCAAATCCAGTCTACATCATAAGGTATTATATTCAATAAAAAGAGAATAAGGTGACAGAAAATCCTTAAGCTGTTACAGTTAATTTCTGCTCTACTTCCTCCTATTAATAAATTCACAGTTTTGCCCAACTGAAGCCCAGAAGACTTGTCCTACATAAGGCTTTATGCAAAACTCACTGACGTCCAATTGAGTTCTTGCATCAGGGAGACCAGTCTCCAAGGAGTGAGCCACTGCACCAGAAATGAAGGCACATTTAAAGCATGTGTATTTGAGATAGAGAGACTTGACTAATCTGAAATGCTGAGAGCAGAAAAGCCTTTTATTCTTGATTCCCTGATTCTTGGAACACTGTTTGGACTCTTTGAAGCCAGAACATTTCAGAATCACATTGTGTAGGGTTTTCAAAACACCCTAACAATGGCCACTGCCTTGTTCTCATCAAACTTGCTCAGTGGAGTCAGGAGTCAGCATAACAGCAAAGCACAACACTGAAGCCTCTTGCAGTGAAGTACAGATCCAAGTACAATACTCTTGCTTTCCCCCAAGAAAACCCCAGCCTAACAACAAGCAACTGCAAAAGGCCCTCAAAACCTGAATACTTCAAGCATAGGTCAAATGCTTGTGTTGTGTTAAGGTTTGAAAATCATTAACCAATAAACCAGATGTCTGGGATTTTAGAAGGTGGGGGTCTCTGATGATCCTTAGGGAACTCAAGGATTACAAAGCAGAAAGGTAGAAAACTGCCTGACAGCCACAGGCACATTATAATTCCACAACTGCCCACGCACACTTTGTACTAAAGTCTTGGACAAAGTGGAAAGGACAGAAAGAAAATTAAGAAGGTTAGTTCTGTTACCTTCTTTATGTGTATAAATAAGGTTGATGATCATCCAGACAGAGAGAACACCACCTCAATTAAATTAACGACTATTAACAACAAAAATTGTTACGGGATAAGTAGTGATAGCTGGTGCTCTGTTAACAACCTCCAGGTTAATCCCCAGACACTCACTCTTTCCCTAGATAAGAATTAAAGTTTCAAAGACGTAACTGAATCAAAATTAAAAACTCTTGATGATTGCATGCAAAGTAACAATTAACATGACTAATTTCTGATGAAACAAGCATTGTTGGCACTAAGGAAATGCTGTTTAAAAATAATACTATGCTGTGCCATTGAAGCAAAGTTGGCTAATAATTGAGGTACTGTAAGTGGAGACACAAAGCAATTCTGCCAGAGGAATAGCAGGACACCTCAAAGAGATGTGATAGAGACAGAAAAGGAAAAGGTTGATGGGCCCCAGAATATTCCCAGTAACTATACTTTGCTCTTCTTTTAAACCATGTTTCAAAGCCATTTATGAATCCATCTCCAATAAGCTACAGTGGATCAGACAAAACCAACCTCAGGATAATACTCAAAAAGAAACTGGATTTATCCCTAGGAAGAAAAGGCCCACACCGTATCCTTCACACAAGATTGCTGACCAGCTCTTAATTTCTAAAATAGCCTTCTAAGGGTATGCTCCACACACCTTTACCTGATCTAGTGGGTCACCTTCTACAATAGCCTGCTGTTCTCTACACCTTATATAGTGACTAGTTTATTCCCCACTTTCAACCTGTCTGGTTTATCCCATCTGTCAGCTCTGACAGCCAGTTCCTTTCACAATGTCCTAAATTATTTTACTCCTCAACTAACCACTTAATCTTCACCCTTTTCATTATGCATTTGGTAAACAGCAAATTTTCAAGTTTTCATTTTGGTGCCTTAAAACAACGTGGACCTATTTGTTGGTTCTGGGATGACAGATTAAATAGCCTATTTGCCCCTAAAGGCAGGCATACATACAGGTTTTGGCTTGTTTAAGAGGGTATGGAAAGGTGAATACATTTGAAGTTGCTGACACCTGCAAACTCCAGACAGGAATATGAGCACTGATCGGTGGAAATATATTCAACTGCTGGCCTCCAGATACATTTCTTTTTATTATGTATCTTTTCACAAAGTTCTGGCCTTGTACAGTTGCTGCACCTTACTGGGTTTTATTTGCCATTCTATTATTTCCTTAGTCCTGTCCATGTTGTAACTTCATACAGATGGCATTGAATAGGTTGATCCATCTTGTAGTTAATCAACCTAGTCCTTTCTTGACAGCAGGGACTGATTACAGTACCTCCCCATTCCTCCTGAATTACCTTTGCTTACGTAAATATTCCCAAAGAATTCTCCCACAATGGAACTGCCCCTTTATCCCTCTAACAGTCTGCTGTGTCCAACAAGGACTGTAAGACAATAACTGCTCACTTCATTCAGTTTGCATTCCAAGTGTGGAACCTCTTCTTGTTAGTATGAAATCAAGTGTCAAATGTACATGTCAGAAAAAAGAGGGTTAGTATTGCTCTGAGGAAACATCTTAGTATAACTGGATAAACAACTCAAACTGTAGATTTGGTGTGTATCATACACAGTTATGAACAGTCTTCCAGTATTTATCTTCTCACAACTCACCTATACAGACACTGTTCCTATGTTCAGCCTTATAATTCAAGAATCAAGTTATGTTATACATGTGCCATTGTTCCTACAGACTAGATCCCGATATGCAGTACAGAAACTGAAGTTTGATTTTCAGAGACCTATCAAGAAAATAAGAAATCACTGATTTTATCAATAAAGCAGCAAGAAAGAGAATACAAATAAACTGATTCTTATATTTTCAAACATACATAAAAAACTTCATAAATATACCATCTCAGCACTGACAAGAAGAATTAGAGATAAATAAAAATGCTATGGAAACTCTTTACTGATCTGTTTGTTTCACTAAAGCTTTCAGTTAAATCCACTGCAACTCCCAGAAAATCGAAGAAAAAAAACAGATCCAAGTGTCAGAGACCCACAAAGAATACTCAAAGATAATCTAAAAAGAGGCCTACTAAATTTCATCTTTATCAATTGGGATACCACAATACAAAACACACTGAAAACTTGGCCCTTCAGGGAGGTTTGTCTGCATTTGGTTTCTAAAGGCAGAAAGCACTACCTGGGTGCTGCTCACAGAAAAAGAAACAGAAGAGTGGCAGAAGCTCCTGGAGACCAGTAGAAGGTAGCTCAGGCAACAAGCAGAGCGTAGGGATGAGCTGAGGATTCAAAGCAGCAAACAAGGTTGGGAGTTGTAGTGAAATATTCTAGAGTGTCAAAAAAAACATTTTCTTCTTTGATACAATGACCCTCTCTCTACATGCATGTAACAGAACATTGCATATCGTTTCATTTTTGAAACAGAAAACACTCTGAAAACATTCAGACTCAATGTCATGCTAAAACAAAAATATACATTACATGTTCAAATACTGAAATGTTTCAATTTTAAAAAAAATACTACACATGTTTATAAATACTCAGCGAGAGCTATTCACTACTTTCAGCACAAATGACACTTAATTCAGCCCACCCAAATATATGGGGTTTAGCAAATAGAGTAGTTAATGAAAACATTTCCTTAGCATATAACACAGCCGATTTTGCATCACTCTGACTCTCTCAGGAGCCCTGGGCGTTTTGCCCTATGCACAGACACCAAAGAGCCCTGTGCTGCTCCACCAGCCCTGGTCCTGCTGCTCTGACTTGGGCAGCGCATGCTCCGTTCCCCTCCCCTCCCACGCAAGGTAGCACAGCACAAGGCAGCACCTCCCGGCTCCAGCGCTCACCCTCTCAGCTCATCAATACCACTTCTGTTCTTAAAGAGAGGCTACAGTAACAAAGATCTTTGGAGCCTGTTAAAACAGCGCAGCTGCAAGTCCACTATTACGCTTTTCAAAGGGGGGATAACAAAAAGAAAAAAAAAAAAAGCAGCTTCTTTCAATATAATCTTTCTTTCAAGCAGAGCAACTTAAGTAAGGGATCTTAGTTCAATCTCAACAGAAACAGATAAACATAATTCTGGGAGATTTCTTAAATTGTTTTGTGAAATACTTCAACCTCTGGGCTTCAGGGCATGGAGAGCAGCACTGTAAACACACATTTTGGGATGACAACATTTACACTGAAAAGATTTTGCCAATGCACTGACACCAGAACTTCCTAGTAGAGATGTCATTTATACCAGCAAAACACATGCATCAGCCAAGCAAACCCCCATCCCTGAATGACACAGGCTGTTTTTGCATTGACACAGGCAGGCTTGCCTGCACAAGCGTTATTGTTTGGGGTAAAGAGAAAATGATGGTAGTGTGGTGACGGCCCAAACAGTTCTGAGAACCAAGCACATCTTTTCCTATGCTCTTAGAATTTAATGGAAATGGGCCGTGATTCAGCTAATTTCACACTTTACTCAAAGCTGGACTTGACCAGGTTCGCTAACATTTTTGCATAATCATTAAGGAAGCATTAAAGTGCAATCCAATTTCTTAGAAAAGGATCATGCAAATTAACGCCACACATTCCTTTTGCTGACTTGCTATACAGTTTGTGCTACAAACTGTGGACTTGGATGTAAGCAAGCATAAAGGCAATGAACCTCTCCCCTAAAATACTACTGCATGCTAACTCTACGTTAACTTTTCTGCAGGTAAGGCAGCACACAGGCAGAAGAACTGGTTACCTCGACTATGCCATTCCCCAATGACAACTCTCAGATATTTCTCCAGCTTACTTTTTCCAAAGGCAGGAGCGGAAGAAGAAACCTCACGTTGTCTGGGGCAGAGACATGGTCCAAATTTTCTACCTTGCACCAAAAGAGAGATTTCCTATAAAAATCAGTGCACAAATCAGGTGCTATGTTTTACATCCCTTCTTTGCAAATATAAATGACTCCTGCAGGTAGCAGTGAGCTGGGTATTGTGGATTTTTTTTGTCCCTGTTTATCACTATGTGCACATATGGCAATATGGAAACCAGAAGTAACAAATAGCTAAGTTGTCAGTACACTGAAGTACAACTCACAAAATACAAAATATATCATCACTCTCCTTCAAAACAGTGATACAATGTTTTTTATTTTGAGTGAGAGAAACACTCTCAGTATCTACATATGCACATATATGTACTCCAGACACAGCAAATTACTTTAGCCTGAGCAAACAATCCATTTGTCTAAAGAAGTGCTCCTAAGAAATACCCTGAAATTATTTATAATTTCTGATGACAGAAACCATCCCCCCCAAAATGCTTCACAGTGCATGGAGAGATGTAAAGAAGCAAATGTACTTTGTACGTGACAGACTGTTGCTCTTCTGAGTAATTTCTTGTCTTTTTGTTTGAAGTGTATTTGCTGCTGTGCACTAAACAGCAGATGCAGATGTAATTGAAAGTGGCTGGTTGTGTCAAATGAGAAAGATTTCATGAGAGGCCTTAAAGAGCTAATCTATACACTTCTTGGGAGAGCTGAATTCACTGATCTGCCAGAGGAAAGTCACAGGCTGACTGCAAAACAAGAGCGCCCATTTGGCCTTCCTCCACCACTCCTGATGAAATCATGCTATCCAGGGGCCAGTACAGCTCCACAGATGTGCTCTGCCTTATAAACAGATGAGTGAGGTGCCTTGGGAACAGGCACTTTAATGTATGAAACAGATTGCATTCTGTTCTGCCACAAGCAAATAGATGACTGGGCGAACAACTGACATCTTTATTTGCAAATATTTCCGATTCTTTCCTTGCACTGGGCCCCTACCACTTTCATCACAAAACTGGTTTTCCAGTTCCTGGAGCTTGGTCCCACGGCCTCCATGACAGCACATTTCAGGAGATGCAGGCAGGCACTCCTCATCTAAAGTACCTCTTCTTAGCTAAGCAGAAAGACGGACTGGTATTTTGTGAATTTCTGCCACAGCTAATTAGATTTAAGAGTTCTGGCCTGTAGTAAGAGGAAAGATGATGGATGTCCCTCCATCTGCAAGTGAACCAGAGTGATGTGGATATACCCATATGTTACACAAACCCAAGCAACAAAAGAAGAGCTTGGAGCAGAGCCATTGTCAATTTTACAAAAACGCAAAATAAGTGCCTGAGTGTTAGACACTACAATTACTGACAGTCAGGGTGCCTTTTTTGTGACATGCTAGAGTCACACTTCTTACAGTTTCCTTCTCAAGGAAAGTTGAAAAGTCTCTCATTGCTGGAAAGGCTGGAAAAGGCAGAACTTGGCCAGACTGAGAACAGGCTGAGAAAAGTTACCCTCATTGTTTTTCTTTCCAACCTGAAAGATGAACAATGCAGATGATAAAGAAACAACAGATGTTTTAGTACCCGTTTAGAAAGAAAAGAGATTCATATACCCTAGGAGACTAAATACGCACTGCAGTACTTATGACTAATGCTGCCACACCATAATTCAGGCTGCATGATCCCTCTTATTTTTCCAGCTTTTTATTTAAGTCCTCGCCTCGCCTGTCCTTCTTAAACAATAAATAAAAAATAAATAAATAATTAAAAAAAGCCTTGCAATTTTTGTTGCCATCCCATATTCAACCAAGAGCCTCCTGAGACAAAGCATCCTGGAAACATCCTGCAATGTCTGAACCACTGGAAATCTTACAATCCTTTCTACCTTTGAGATGATCTCTTGTTACAGTTCAAGCGGGTGGAAAAACAAAGAACAATACGGAATAGGTAATTATTAAAAATTCAGTAATTACCAAGGGGCCTTTTTTCCAGATGTTATAGCCCAATCTGACTGCAGTTCCAATACACCATCTAAGAATCTAACTCTCTAGCCACAGCGGGTGGTCCAAGAAACCTGTAATAAAGGCAGGATTATATCACAGTGGAGAGTGCTTTGTTTTACAGATTCATCCCAAGCAACCTAGGTCTCTTTGCAAAAATAACTAGAAAGACTTAACTCTCATGCAACTCAAAGTCCACATATAGTCAGGCTAACAGAAGAAAAAAAATAAAAAAGCTTTCACCAACCTGCTTCAGGTTACAATAAATTTGGGGATATACATATTCACATGAGAACTGTCGTATGCTCATGTAATGTAAAGCACAACCATTAATGGGTATCCCTTCAGAAAACAAAGTCTGAACTGATCTTTTCTCTAAACTAGATAAATACTCCTATTTTTAGAGCAGCTAAAAGAACAAAAGATTTGGAGTTGACCTCGGTCTCCTACTGTACCGCAGCAAAAGCAGCAAATGCCAAGTAATAGCTGAGGTATTTCCTAAGTGGCACCAGAGCATGGCTGCCCTGCCTCAGCCTCTAGTTGGAGGGAGCACAGATTCAGGGCTGACTCACCAGCCCGTGTTTACACCTCCTGCTCCAAGAATGTATTTTGACAGCATGCAGTGTATGCTACCACCCACCACAAAGACAGAACATTCCTGGAAGGGAGTTTCTCTCTTTCTTTTGCAGCTGATATAACTTTAAAGGTTTGATTTTTTGTTTTGGGGTGGTTTTTTGTTGTTTTTTAAGAGAGAATTTCACAAAGCTCTTGTTTCTTCACAAGCAACAGCTGTCAGGTTTCATGAGAAGAGGGCTCCACATTTTATAGAACATGGCTACAGAACAAAGACCTTAGGCCAATGTTTTGGCTACACTCAACCAAAGAAAATCTTCCTCGACTTTACGTAAGAGTTTATAGGATTAAGATCCATTGGGTCTCATATGTAGTTATACTGTGAACATGTTAACATGATTCACAATGAAACGGTCTCTTTACATGTTTGTTCTAAAGCTGGGCTGAAGATTACCCCACCCAAATTTTCAGCCCAATTTCCACCTCTGCTGTATTTTCCATCCACAAATGTTAAATACAGTACTCCCAACTTCAAGAATTTTTTTACATGTTTAAGTATATTCCTATGTTATTCCTTTTGGGACATTCATTGCTTCCAAAAAAATCATCTTGATTCTGTTCATGCTGTATTTTAGGCAAGACACTTCTTTCAGAAGATATGGTTTTAAATCTACATCTGAGTGACTGCCACTGCACAATGGCCATTCATGATGAACTCATTCAGTAAACTCAGCCTTGTGATGTGCTGTTCCCTGAGATTAGTTCCAGTCTATAGCATCTGTAGAAAAAAATGTATTTTTTTTCAGTTTGTCTTTGTTTTCTAGAAGAAATTTAATGCCAGTAACACCAGAGTATGAAATCTTATTAATAAATCAAGTTTTTGTCTGCTTTGTCAAGTTTTACTTTAGAGCTTTGAGATTCTGACATAATGGCTTGCCACGAATATTGTATCTATGAATGAAAATAAAGTAAGACCAGAGCTGTACTCCTCAATCTATTTCTGCCCTTCATGGAATTAAGTAAGCATGCTAACTGGTGTCTGAGAGTAGTTATGTTATGCGTATACTTTGAAAACAACAAAAAAAAAACCCAAACAACAAACTACCAGCTTAGATCTCGGCCCCACAAAGAATTACGTACACATATCTTTAAGCAGATGATGCTAAAATGATGCTATTTCTATCTCAGATTAAAGATCATGTGTATCTTTCTTACTCATGATTTTTAGAAGATAAAGGTTACTCAAAGTTTAATTAAGACAAAAGCACAGTATATTACAAGTTTTTTCACAAGGACATTGCTGTTTCAAATGCCATTAACAGAGAGTAGCCATTACACTACTACGGAGATCTGCGTAATCTGTAATTACATTAACTGTCAGGAATTGATATGTATAGTAACAAAACAGGAACACTAGCTGCATTATTTGAGTGTTGGTCTACTCAAAAGACACTGCAAAAGCCCTTTCTTAATTCCATAATCTTGAATGAATTTTATATATAGATTACAATTCTCTTCCATGGACCGTATTTTCATTAGTTTCAAAAACTATGTATCCATAGCAGCTTAAACCAAACCCTCTGAAGTCACAGTACACCCACCACCTTTGATCAAACGCAGCAGAAAGAATGGAATTATTGTTTGGATCCTGGAATCAAGACCCTAACTTTTCCTACTTAAATAGGAGAAATTAAACACAGGTAGTTTTAGGCTTTCAGTCTGGAATTGCTTCTTATTTTGCCATTTTTAATTGTAGGAATAAGCACATCTGCTATAGCAGTAATATTATAATTGTTTCTTTTTAAGTTGGGACAGGAAATCACTTAGCAGAATTTGAGAAAAAAGCTTACAAACACATTAGAAACATCATGAAAATGAGAGCATAGGAGCAAATTTCAAAGGAGTGACTGACTGCAGAATCTTAAGAGCAGGCAGACTCCTGTGCTTCTATAAACTCCCCGCAAGAAACCTGAAGCTTTCACAAATAGCTTTTACTCTGTTACACTGGGGGGTGGATGGGATTTCAAAAGAGACTTTCTGTTAGTTAATAAAGACAACAGAAAACAAACAGGGTACTAAAGGGTTAGCTGTGCCAGTATCTTTTCCTGAAGGCGATCATTACAAGCTGACCCACCCAGAACTGGAACAGTTCAGCAGATGTGGTATTTGAGCTGTGTTTAGTTTATCCAACACCACACATCTCCAGTGATAACATTTTCAGGAGAAAAATCATCCCTGTTGCCCGGTGCTCTCCATCAAGTGCATTCCTTCCCCAGCTTGGCCTGGCACTACCAGGCACAGCCATGCTGTAAGGCACTGTCTCATTGCTAACATTTTCTTAAAGTCTGGAGTTTTTGTAGTTGGCATGAGCAGGAAAGAATGAACCTTGGAAAATACACAGATGATACCAAAGGAATGTAGGGCAAGGATTAAATTATAAACTGAACTGACTTTAAATGAAATAACACAGCAGGTTGTGACGGCCATTTGATATGGTTATTTAGTATCTGACTTACTAAATACAACAGGAGTAGGTGGTAGATGTGAGAAAGAGGAGGGGACTCTTGGCTTGCCTGAAGGCTTGCATGATACCCCAAGATGGGGTCTACATTCCTCCTCCTTTTGCCTCTCCAATCTACTTCTTGACTTGGTGCCTAGAGAATCTGGTCACATTAATACATATAATTGAAAACCTATCAACGTAGAAGTCCACACTGACATCTGAAAGTGATCATTTTACTGCCCACACTGGAGGAATGTTTCCCTACAGGAATAAGGAATTTTCTCTGTGTTATAAAAAGTTACTGGCACTACAACGTATTATCACTGTGGTTTAAATTACTGATCTGCATGTCAGCTACTGGCCAGCTAGGGTGGCAGCCAGAACCACCCCTCTGCTCTGAAAGAGCTGCAAGGGCAACTGCCTCCCTTTGAAGCCTTCATCCATAGCGTGACCTCTGTAAGAGGGATGGATCCAAACCAGAAGACAGAGAAGGGCAGAGCAGAAAGCTCTTGGATCACATACTGATCCTAATGCAACTGCAGCAGCAGATGATGTTTCAATAGCATCAGTCTTGCTTCCAGTAACAGTAACAACGTAACACTATTTTTCACCAATAGATACCAAAGCTGCAGCCAGTTCTGTCATACTCTCAAGCTTGGAGTAAATTTAAGTATACTTAAGTATATTCAAGTACAGTCTTACTTTTTAAAATGAAAAATACTCAGATTCTCAACAGGCTGCGTTTTAGCTGCACAATTTTATTTTCTTTCCAAGCGCTCTGAAATTTACCCTTATTTTTAGCCTGTGTTTTCCTGAAGTTGTCATAGGTTCTGTGACAGATGGAGATGCTGTGTACAAAATTCAAAATATTGATACCTACACTGTCCCTCGTATTCCTAAACCGTAATCTCCCAAGCAAGTTGTTACACACCAGCAGCAGCAGTGTGGAAGGCGGCACCTCGTACAGGGCAGTTTTTCCCCGCTCTGCAGGGAGCTGAGAGGTGCTGGCAAGCACATGCCACACACGGTTAAGCCAAGACAAACGCAACATGCACAAACCCAGGCTCAGCCAGCGCACAGGGAGAATCCAGCTGAGGGTGTAGGCTCAGTCTGGTTCCTACCTGGTCCTTTACTTCAGGGAAAAAAAGCAGCATCCAAGCCCTGATCCATTCATCAGCAGTTATGTAACTGAAGACATAATGAATTTTGGATCCCCTAACTTAGCACAAAGTACAACTAGATGACACGTCTTCATCTCCTGTTCAGAAACCCAGTGCTATGAGGCAATGCCATATGAAGAATGCTGTCAGACAAATGAGAGAGACTGCAGCTCAGACTGCAACAATTAATCTGTATGCAGGGGTTGTCATCATTTGCCGTTAGTTTGGAAGTTCCAGCCTTGTCAGTGATCCATCAGTGGTTCCAAGACACATTTTTATTTTCAGGGCTCTATAGCTCTTGATTGAAATATCACATTTGTGGTGCCATCAAAACATACAAAATCTGGTTCGGTCACGCAAGAAAGAATATGAGGAAAAACAAAGGACTTCCATAGTCTTAGTACCCATCCCTTTAATTTTTTTCTCTACCTTTTCAAATGCATTCATTAGGCTTAAATATTGCTCACTAGAAAAAATTCCAAAATGGGGCAAGTTTTTCTCAGCATGCAATCCAAACTTCAACTTTTACAAATATAAACCATGATATCTCATCTGTACAGTTTTACCCTAAGCATGAATACTATCTCTAATGCATTGATGTACCTCTACTGCTCCCCTCACCATATTGCCCACAGCAGAGAACTTCCCTGTAAGTGAAGATCTGCATAACTCTGCAGTGAAGGAAGACAGAGAGGGTGGGTTCTAGCTGAGCAAATCTAGGTGTTCATCACTCCAGGTTCCCTTCATATCAGTGGAGACAACAGAAATAATTCAGCCAATACATTTTAAACAAATACTCTGGCATGAGACTGATCATGTTCTAGAACTAACATCTCTTGCACAGTAGCAAAGTCAGGGATGAAATGTGCGCATCAAGAAAGCATAAATGAAAAGCAGCTCTTCTTAAAGGTAGCATTGGTACAGTCATTGTATTGATTAATTGCCTTTATGCAACTGATCACTATATTTAATCCAGTAAATCTTTGGGGGTTTTGACATGTCATTAGTGAAGACAGAGACAGACACATACATACATAGCATCAAGAAGTAGCAGATACCCAGGAAAAAAACATCACAGCTTGCAAGAAATGTGTAATTCAGCCCTTCTGCTTACTCTGTAACTTGAAGATGTTACATCTAGTTGAGATAGATGCGGCTACCAGAAAAGTTGCCTTTCTGTAATACATTGTACCTTGGCTTTAAAAAAATACTTCTGCATTAGTTAAGATGATTATTGTAAAAATGTCTTTCTAACACCAAAAGGAGAAAATCTTGTTAGGTTTCCTCAGATAGCATAAGGAGCCTCCATGGACTGTTCCCACTAAACTAGGAGATTGCAGGCTGGCAGTGTAAAATCCAAAGAGCATAAGAGAAACAGGGCTTGGTCAGCCACCACTTTTGATCTTGAGGCATAATAACAGGACCAATTTGGGATGTTTCATAGGCTTTCAAAGAAGCAATGAGCAAGTTACCCAGTAACTCTTTCTTTTTATATTCAGGATTTGGCTGAGTCTTCTGAGGTTTTTAACTGTTTGGGTTTTCAGAATATACATCTGTCCTGAGCATTTCAACAACAATTAAAATTCAAGAGACCAGTGCCTTTGATGATCCCCAAAGTTGTGGATTATTCTTCCTTTCTTCAGTGAAAGCAGCCTAATTTTAAGTCAAGAGCCACAGTTAAAAATTCAGCTTTTCAGAATCTGCCTTCCAGGAACAGTCTTCAGTAACCACTCCAAATTTGCTGCTCTGCTAAATATTGTTGCTAGTACACTTACTTTCTGCTGCCTAGTCGATAGTTGCAGGAAGCAAACTTTAATTTTATTTTTTTCCTTAAATGGCAGGATATTTACAGCTTTTTTAAAAAATAGTATGTACTGAGTTCTAACTTCCCTCACGAGAAAGCCAAAGAATGAGTTAAAATATGTGAATCTAGTTCAGGGATATACAAAATATTCAAGCTGAGGGAAGTAAAAAGCTAACCAACAGCCTCAGGCTACACCAGAAAAAAGGAAATAGACAATAAAGGAATATACTACATACTGAAGCTGTATTTTTGTTCCTTTGGGTACAAGCTTTACCACAATAAAGCACTAAGTGTCTGCAACTTTTTATAAATTTTACTGGAGATATTTGTATCATTCCATCAGGTTTGATGTTCACAGGATAAACTTGGGTTTAATGTTTGTGTGGTTAGCTGAGAAACACATCATTTAAAGTGACATCACATGCTCCAAGGTGGTTAGGTAAGTGTGAGGTTACACGTTTCTTAAAATAAATCAGGCTTAATTACACATTTATAACAAGCTTGTTCTCTCCATGCTGCCTTCAAGGGATTAATTTGCACACACAATCCCATTTCACCCCTCCCAACTATTCATTCCCATGCTGCTTTTTCACTCCTGTACATCTAAATGCTAAAGAGAAATCTACAAAAGAAATAAGGCAAAATACCCTGTTAGACAACTTAGATGCCTCTAGTTAGGATTTAAGGGCAGGAATTTCATTGTCAGACACAGACCTGTGCTTGGTGCTGAAGCTGTGCAAGCTTGCTCTGAGGATCCAAGCAGAAACATGCACATGCCAAGAGGATGGCTGTAAGGAGAACTATCTTCTCCCAGCTGTGTACAAATGCAACCTGTAGGGGTATGCACCTTCATTGCTCCTGCCAGTTCAGCTATGAATTCAGTGATAAGCAGGCCTTGAGCATCTAACTGAACCTCACTTAGTAAAAGTTTTGACCTGAAAGATTAAAAGTTAACCTAACCTTATCACATGCCTGAAGTAAATGAGTTGACAGCACTCAGCTGTTCTACAATAGAACTAAGTCCCACAGAGGATGCTGAATTCAGGCTTATTTGCCTCACACTGGCAACTATTCCCAAGAGAAAAGTAATGCTTCTCTGAAAAAGAAATGGTGTTTGTGCTGTATTTTCTTTTGCTATGTTAAATTATTCCCTGGGTGATTTTCTTCCTTCGCCCACACCTCTTTTACCCAACTAACACTTTGTCTAATTCTTGGCAGACTTTCAATGTAAATATCTTTGCTCCTTGAAGGAATTTGCATAAAGCCTGACTGCTTTGCAAAGGAGAAATGCATGAAGGTGTCACAGCTCCTTGGTGACAGTTTAGGAGGACTCAACACTGCATGCACAGGACCAAGAAAGGGAACATTTTGACCCCCTCTGAGTGTGCTTTGTCATTCATCAAACAACTTCACTTAAGACTTAGTTTTGTGTCAAAGCTTTTATATGTCAGTCTGAAATAATGATCTGAAACACATTTTTATTAGTGGTGTTCAACAGGTTTGCAGTAGTCACCTTTTTGCAAATTTTGTCAGGTTTTGTACAGTAACGCCCTGGGTGCCACTGTGGCTGAGTCTGAGAATGTCTTTCTTGGAGAAGATGCCCTCAGTTAGTACAATCTGGCATCATTTTATTAACTTACGTGAATTCCTGCTGCTTGACTCCATATGAGAACCTGGTCCCACTAAATGTTTAGCCAGTTTATATAGCCATGTTCCCTCCCCAGTTGAAGCAAGAACAAATAAGACCATTGGAGTAGAAAATAGATCATGATTTCACGTATTGAAATCAAGGGAAGTCAGGACTTCTAACACTGACATAAATCTAGGGGGAAAGTTTTATGAATCACAACACAAACATTACATAGAAAGTGAAATTGAGAAATCAAAGATCAGAACAAAAATTCAATACTGTTCTAGTTTTTTTAATTAGTTGGAGTGCATCATTAGTAGCATTACATTGCCAAGCTAACTGCCTTTAAAGAAAAATTCATCCACTTCTGAGGATATCTAAGTAACACTCCTAGAAGAACTATCATGTGTCTGCCATATGCAAAAATAAAGAAAATTTATTTTCAGGTTAGGGGGTGGGGGAACACACATGCTAACAACAAAAAAAGAAACAACCAACCAACAAAAGCTTTCTTCCAAATCTGAAGTCCCACAACTTGTTGAGGGTAGAATTGTCATCCCTAACAACAAGTGGGAACCAGTAAGACTTCATCAGTGTAGCTGAATAATTACAAACATCACTCGGGAAAACCAAATTCCCTAGTGTTTTTGGAGTTTTGTCCAAATTTATTCTTTTGCTGACTATTTAAGCTGTATTTGGTATCAAACTATCACAGCAGATGGAGACAAGGAATGAAAAACACAGACAGCAGTTCTCCTGAAATTATCACAATTGAAATGATTTAAAACATCTTTAGGCTAATACAAAGTCTATTGCAAAAGTTTTTACCAAAGAGCAGCATAATTCACACACAGTCTAACATGGATCAATCCACTTCTTAGGTGCCACAGGGTATTTTTTTCCCTTGTAACTTTATTAAAAATCTCTCTGAGCATTCAGTTCATACATTCTCTACCTTATTGCCACAGACAGACTACAAATGGGAATTGTCTGCTGTGGAAAAATGTACATTGCAAAAATGTTCGATCTTATGGAGGCTTTCCGTACCCACCTATAACATGTGTCACAACAACCTCTCCAAAGCATGGAGAAAAGGCACTCTGATGCTTTACACAACCTCTCCCTTCCTCCTATTTATACAGAGCAGGAGTCCTGAGGTAGCTGACAGTAGGATCTCCAGACTTTTGATAATATCACCAGTTACTACATCATTACATTGAACAATGAGATTTAGCCACAGTATAGAGGATTAACTTATTTCACAGTACTTTGGTTAGCATGAATGCAAAATAATGAAGTTAATGACTTACACTGGACTGAAAGCTATTGACTAAACATTTTTTACTAGATGACAAGCTGTGCATCTAGGGATTAATTCCACCTAAACCCTTACATGATCTGACAAAGTACATTTCATCAGCCTAACCCTGTAAGTTCTTCCCACAGTGCACCAGATATAATATAAATACAAGGAATGGTATAATTCTAGGATGGGAGCCTTATATCTTCCTTCTATCAGAGTACTCAGGCTTAGTTAAAGCCCCACATTATCTGGCACAGCACTCCAGCTCTTGCCTTTTATTCAGCAATATGGTGTTTAATATTAACATCAAGCATACATATAAATATATAAAAGCAGGCAACAAGATAACTAGATTAGGATAGACATATAGATACAGATGCAGCAAGCCAAAAAAAAAAAAAATTACTAGTTGACCAGACTTGCTCTAACTAAACCCAAGAATTTTAACCAATATAATACTTATCTATTTCTTTCTGCAAAATCAACCAACAGCTTTTTTTACTAAAAATATCTGTGCCTTCAAGACATTACTTTCTACACTTATCTTCATGAGGTTTTCTAAACTGATTGTTATATCAAGCATATTTTATAGACTCCCTGCATTAGTTACATGCATGACATCTCCAGACTCAACCCTAGAAGAACAAATAAAATCAAAACATCAAAATCCAACAATTTGATAAAAGGAACTCTCAAAGAAAAAAGCACTTAGAAAATGAAAAACCCAGGATAAAGAAAGTAAGAAGGAGAATGTCAGGATTATTTTTTTTTTTTAAGTAACAGATGAACATTCTGAATTAGAACCTTAAACTTACCCAACTTTCATTTACTGCAAATTAATTACATTTCTTTCTACTTCTTTTATTTGTTCATGGGATTTCTCTGTGATTTTCACATATTCTACCTCTCCTTGTTTAGCACCGTCTAATACCCAACCAGCAAAACACTTAGCAATGTGCTTGATTCAAATCACATGAGTAATCCCTGTAAAACGTGCTGCTACATTCTTTGCTCTCCTAAACTGTAATGCTCTGGTTATCACACTGAAAGTGTTATCGTAAGCCCTGCCTTCATCTACGGTACACTTTCCCCTACAAAGCATACGTTATCCATTAAATCATAGCTTGAACAGATCAAGATTACTGAAATTTATTATGAGAGGAGGAAGGTATGCAGAGCTAGCTTCAGGGTGAGTCATTGAAAAGCAGTTCTTGGCTGGCCCTGTCCTGATAGGAATCTTGTTGCTGACCCAGCTTGTGTTAAGCCTCTTAAAATGGGAAGGACTCTACATCTTTTTGGAAAAAAAAAGAAAAGAAAAAAAAAAAAAAGAAAAAAGAGGGAAAATACCTCCTTAACAGCTGTTTATTTCCTGCTAGAAAAACAACTCCAAGTTTCTATTACCAGCTGTTAATACCATTATCTACAAGCTCTGTTGCAAAGCAGAGGGAGGTGAGTTAAAATTGCTTTCTGTAACAAGCGGTGGGGAGGGAAACAAGCAAAACCAGAAATTTACCATCCACAGATTTCCCTGAAGTATGACTTCTCTGCCATTACTGAGCTAAAATTAAGGCTATTTTCTAAGCCACATTTTTTTATTTATGTTGTGAACTAAGTATGTGCATTGGTTTAGATTGGTGATGTTACTGTAAACACAGCCTGTACTTAGCCATAATGCTGCCTTGTAATAAGTACAGTCACAGCCACAATGCAGTATCAGGTGACTGATTTTGCTTTAGAAGAAATGCCACTGTGAAAAGGCAAAGGCAGATCACACCCATCACTGCTGAGCAGGTGCCTTGTTTTTCCTTTGCTGGTTAAATGGAACAGCTCAGGACCCTAATAAAAAGCAGAGAAATCATTCCAAAATCTGTGTAATTATTTCTGTACTAATGCCACTCATCACCAGCAGCAGAGCAATAATCTTTGCCTCTATTAGGCTGTATAACTGGTATCTCTCTTTCAACCTTTCCCATTTCACTATTATGGTTGTAAGGACTCCACTCTGAATGTGTGTCATATTCTAGATTTCCCATTTAGTGGTCCAACGCAATATTCACAGAATTTTCCAACAGAAACAGTGACTATTTAAAGAGAAGAAAAAAAATGAAAAAATCAATTTGTGTTAAGTGGACTTGCAGGAGTTTTCCAAACCTAACTATAAATTAGTTCTGACTACTATTTGGATATCTAGTACTATTTTATCACCAGATAAAAGTTGAAGACAACTTAGCAACCCTCACTATCACAAACAAAGCCTTTTCAGTTCCACACAACTATACCGAACTCCCTTGCATTCATTGTTAATGTCTAATGTGTGTAACATGTCAACATGCAACTTTAAAAAAAAAAAACCTACTCAAATCCATTTTAATCGCAAGCCCACACAGAGGAGCTTCATGTTCAAAAACCTCAAATATTCCATGATTTATAATCACCTTCTAGACATTGTACTCCTTTGGACACTCCCCACCTACAAAAGAAATAATTAAAAACAGCCTATGGCCTTTCCACAAGTGTGTTCTAAACCAGAGTATGTGCAGAAGCCCCTATTCTTTTCAAAACATATTCCATCTTCACAACAGTTAGCTTTTCATTACCTTACCATTTTAAGTATATTTTTACATATGTTTCCAAGGCAGCTAAACGTAAATCAGAAAGACAAAACCAGATTTTGTCTGTTTACCATTTTCTGCGTGAAGCATCATTTGTTTATATTCATTCAAATATGGGTCATTCATGCCATATAAATGATTCCTGCAAGCTTAAAAGGTTTCAGAGACATGGGCAGACATGCCAGAAGACTAGAAACTTGAACAGAACCATGTGATAATGTCTTGGATTGGCAAGTGAGAAATGTAAATGCACAATCTAAAAGGCAAAACAGCATGAGCAAAGAGTTCAAACTACGCACAATTAATAAAAGCAGCCTAGTTTCCTCAAAACTCAGTGCTAATGTTTTGAAGTCACCACCGGTACAAAAAACCTAGCAACTGTTACACCAAACTATCTCAAGGAGACTATACAACAGGTTGTTCTGATCTCAGACTACTGAAAGCAGTAAAATATAAATTAGATTGAACAAATATAGTCACAGATGGCTCTTCTGCTGAAACAACTAGCGAAAAAATTTTTAGCACACTTTGTACTTGTTGTTTATTTACTTAATATGCATGCTGACAGACCTTTCCATTTTCAGAAATTATTAGTCCAGATTACCTTTACTTATTCCTCATAAATATAGGTCCATTTAACCGCTAGGACTCATCCTGTGCAACAAATAGTATCATGGCAATTCTGCCTATGAGATACACATAAGATGTTAGAGACAGAAAATTGGCTTAAGAGCAATTCTCATCAATTAGGTACATGGTCTTCTCTGTGGTTCTCATATGTGAGAACACAGTAAAAAATAATAAAATAAACAGCTCAGGAAAATCTAGATCTTAAAAGCTTGCCAGTGTGTGTAAGAGTTCCAGTATGAAGCCAGATATCACATAATGTGATGCTGGTGAAATGTGAAGGATCGAGGTAACAAATCAAGGAAAACAGAAAAGAACATCTTTCTTTAAACATCCCTCCACCACAGTGCCTTATCTGGAATTCAGTCACATTGATCTGGAAGACAAACTGAGTTGAACCTGCCTAGAGTTAAGTCAATAGGTCCAGAGAATCCAGTAAGTCCTTTCTCTTCTTCCTTTTACATGGATTATCCAAGACATAACTAAAGGAGAGGTAGCAATGCACTAGCATTAGATTTCTACTCATTGAAAAACACTGGCTGTCAGTAAAATCAACAGACAAATTATCTGAAACAAGTATTTATTTTTAATGTTTGGACTTGATTCTTTTTTCTCTTCAAATTGTTATGAATAAAGGAGAATGGAGTTGTACCAGTTTGAAAGCAACAGAAGATCACCACAGAGTGAGGACTGAAAGCTCAGCCTCATGGGAGTCAGTAGTTCTACCACAGATTGTGGTTAAATCAGAATTTTACCCTTTATATTTGATAGATCTCTCTACAAAACAGTTTTTGAAAGATACTCTCTCTCCAAGTGCCATACTCTAGTGAATTTGAAATTCTCTATCAGCAAACCTATTTCTGAGCTTGAAGAGAATTTGGGCATTCTGAGTCTAAATCCAGCTGCTTCTGTTTAAAATCCTACAGTTTACTTCTGCAACTTCAAAACAGCTTGACCTCATCAAAAGATGTTTTACAGGATCTGTGCTCACACTGGGGATTAGGGACTGGTGGTATGTTATTTTTACTTTTCTGTTTATAATTTTAAACAAAGTTACCATCTGAATGTTGGCTACTTCACCACCACAGTAACTTTTTTTCATAATAATCGAAATATGTATCTGTATTAACATTGTGCAAAGAAGCACAGTGTTTTATAGCAGAAACACTGATAGTTCCTTAAGTGTAGCACAACTAGCTGGAACTCCTGCAATAAGCCACCACCACACACAAGGATGCTCTGAGGATGTAGTCACTGATGAGGAACTTAAAGGAACTAAATTGGATTTTAAAATGGTGTTCACAGCTGCAACAGAACTTTACATCACTGGACCAGACTTGATCATGTCAAACATAAACCCTATAATTTTCTCTTCTCCTCCTGTGACAAATATTCAGAGGCACAAGACGCCACAGTTCTGTAAAACAGGATAACTGTGGAATTATGTTCTGGGTTTATTTTATAAGTCAGCAAGATTTTTCAGCGTTTATTGCTTGGTATTGACTGACCTCCAACTCCTGATGCACTGTCACTTGGAAGCAGAATTTGAAAGAAAAAGCAGATGTTTTTTCTGTAGATTGATAACACTTGGTTCCAGTCACCAGTAGTTATTTTCTTTAGGCAAGAGGTAATTTTATAGATACTAAGTGGAACCTAGCATGCCCAAAGAATAAAAGTCAGCAACTAAACTTAAAACTGAAAGCAAACTTTACTTGAATACTTCCAAAAACGTTAAATCACTTTATGACGTCCTCACTCCTGTTGCAATATCTACCTCAAAGGCAAAGGACTCATTTACAAAGACATACTGAGGACTTGTTTCATGACAAATGAGTGATAACACAGTGAAAGTACTGCACCTTCAAAGGCTTAAGTCTGTTCTGACATGAAAATGAAATCTTCTATGAATTACAGCTTCTTACAATGCAATCCCAATTCTTTCAACGAGCAATCTTCAGTGTGCTTAATGAAAACCTGTATTTTTTGTTACTGCACATTTCCAGGCTTTTAGAATGGACTCCTATGAGAAAATAAGTCTTTGGATGTTTCTGTTAATAACATTAACAATACAGAACCATTGCTGTATTGTTAAGAGATGCCATATATCATCATAATAACTATTGGTATTTTAAGGTTGCCCAGGAGCAAGAAAATTAGCTGTAACTATGTTCATTTCTCATTTGAACTCAATGGATTTTCTGTATTCTTTATAGCAAGGATTTAACTTGTGCAACAAAGTGCTAAACTTTGCATTGATTTCTAAATTATGAGCTTTTTTTTTTTCTTAAGTACAGTACAATCTGTAAGAGTCATAGTTTTAATTGTATTTTATTCAAGTTTTTCTGGGAAAGTCCCCCGAGTGAAAAATTATACCCCTGTTCTGCCGATGTGGGCAAAAGTCATTGTTTTTCCTTGATCCATATATAAATTAGTCAACACTTAACTTGCCATAAAAATAAATTGGCTCTGTATTGATTTGTCTCTCTCATGGTAGCACTAATATTTGTTTACAAATGGGAATTGGTTATTTTATTTTCCTATCAGTAATGATGTTAAACAAACCTCAGGATATAGCACGCTGCTGGCCAGGCAAAAGGCAACAGATAGAAGGATGAGATTCAGGCACCTTTTAGAGGGAAAAGCCCCACTGCCTCATTAAATGCTTAGTGAAGTTCTTTAACCTTGTCTCTATCCTCCTGAACTGCAAGACTACCACCAGTTTTTTATAAGGGGAGCACAGTTAAGAAAAGAGGAGGTCTATCTTCTCCCTGTACTTTACCATCTCCAAAGGACTCCAAGAGAGCACTTCCCAAATATGCAGGCTGCACTTAACAACGAATGCCGATGCTCTCGTATGACTCCTGGTTCTTGAGGTTTAAGGAAGTCAGAATATGAGATGGGATTAACAGGAAAAACTGGTAAAGCTGTATTGATGGAGCACTCTAGAGAGCAGCAGAGGAAGCAGCTCACTGTGGGGTTCTGATGGGAAACATTCATTGCAGAAAGTAAAAAAGCAGAAGCAAGAGAAATGACAGAGAGGAGAGGGTCAAAAAAATGAGGAGAGAAGCAGATTGTTTGAATGATTCAGTGTAATAATATGGTAAGAAAGATTAACACTTCATGGTCATGCAGACAACTCCCCAAGCACTACATTTGTGAAAATGAACCACATAGAGCAAAGGAATGAGATGGAACAACACTAAAGTTAGTCCTAACGTGGTAGTATCTTAGTAAACCACACTCTTTTTCCCCAGAATCAAACAGATCTCTAATGTGGCATTTGCATTAACTGTATTGGAGGCATACATACATGTGTGTGTGTGTGTGTGTATATACATATATATATATATATATATATATATATATATATATATATATATATAAAAACTATGATTCTATGATTTGGAGGAAAAAACAGCTACATCATCCCTCCAGAGGAGATTTAACTAACAGTGAGTTAGACTGTAGAATGATAAATGCTCTGTGAAGTTTTGATTCAAGAGGTGATACTCAGTTCACAGACATTTTCTTTGTACCTATTTCCTAAACAAGATGTTTTATTTTACTCCCTTTTGTCTTCTGTTGCTCAATGATTGACGCTTTTCCTACTAGACACACTAGAAGAAAAAGATATAAAATTTAATTGAACTGGGCCAAGCACTGCTACAATCAGTATAAGAAACCATATTCTTTCACTCCTCTTATTTTTATACTTGTAAAAATCCAGTAGACTCCACTGGAGTAGCTACAACTAAAATCAGATCAGCTGAAAAAAAAGTCAGACTCAAACTTAAATTTTAATAGAGAAAAACTATTTGTTTGGACTTTTTTTTTTTTACTTTTTCTTATTACACTTCCCTCAAACTGAGAACGTTATGTGGAACAAACTGGCAACTATGGGACTGGTATCCACTTCAAATGCTTCTTCCATCATTATTAGAAGCAAGCAAGCAGTATTTTAATGGCTGAAACAGGTTTCTAAGCCAGATTTTATGCTCTTGGTTTAATTATTATATTCAGTCATAAACTTACATAAATAGCTTTACTGTTACTCTTTAAAGTATGTACTTTAACATAGAGATCTTGCAGCCAGAATTTCTTTTACATATTAAAGTCTACTTCTATTTCATAAGTAATCATACTCAACTGAATGAAACCGCTTCAGACAGTAAAATAATATGCAGTATGATAGAAAGGACCCGTGCTGCTATCATATGAAAGCTTCCAGAGACATGTAGTCATTTCCTGAGCTGCTTAAGTAAATTCACTTGAACTAACTTCTGTAAATTTGCTTAAGTAATTTACTTAAATAGATTCACAATTGTCTAAACCTACATATTTTTAAATTATTCCAAGGAATTCACGGGACACACAGCAAAATTAAAGAGAACGGATTTGGCCCACTGTTGACATACTTATGTATAACATCTGGAAGGTATAATCTATTCATCCATTCCCTGATATTAAACATACCTACTAATTAAAAGCCAGAAGAGAAATTATACTCTCAAAGCAATAGGTGTCAGAAACAAGCAGTCTTCCTATCAATTTCAATGCATTTACCACTTCAGCAGAGCTGCACACGTTCTACTAACAACTCCTCACTGCGCATTTTCCTCACAGACAAATATTCAGTTTATTTCTACCTATCTTTATATATACTTTATCTTTGTTTCTAAAGAATACTCACAGAATTTGGAATCCCTATACAAGATAGCCAGAGGCATTTGGGTTGGTTCTGTTGCTCACTAATAGTTTAGGGTTTGTTTTTTTTTTTTTTTTTTTTTAGCAAAGTCACACCATCAGCGAAAAAACACAATAAAGGCAGAACAGATAACTTGATGTATTCCTATTGCCCAGATCTCATACTATAGCTTTATTAATTCTCTTTACAAACTTTTTTGCCAAGTTCTCCTTTTAAACACCTATTCTGACACAAGATTATACTCCTCCACTGTGAAAACAATAAAAATGAAATATGGCAAATAATTTAAATAAAATATTTTATGAGGTCAAAGCAGATTTTCTGTTTCACACATTTGATTATTTCAGAATGTTTTGGTATTTGAAAGTTTTTTACCATTTGGATTTTTTTACATCTAATTTGAAATTTTAAAAGGAATTTTAGAAACCAAGCTAGGAGATACACAAAGTGTTTCACCATCAGATACCACTGAAATCAAGTTCTGGAACAAGCATAGAAAATATCCCACACAGTTGCATTTTATTTTGATTTGAAAAACACTGGAGAAATGAATGTTTAGTCCACCATTGGACCTGTTTCTAATTCAAGTCCACAAACTGTTCAGGGGTAAAAATGCAATGTGATTATGAATTTTCTAACAGTACTTGTGGAGCAAAAATGTCACTGCATCTCTTAAACTTCTTGTCAAAGTAACAGAATGGTACCAGTTCATAAGATGTAAAAGCCAGCAGCAGATTACTACTTAAGGGAATAAGTAAGCAGATTAAGGGTTCCCTGCCTTTTAGAGGGATGCACCTTTTGTGCTTTATCCATCTCCTTTCAAGGTTGTATGCCTAAGAGTAAAATCTAGCACAATTGTCCTAACATAGATAATTGAACAGCGTTTAAGATCATGCTCACTACACATTTAGAAATATTCCCCCCTTTAATTATAAATTAGCAGAACTTTAAATACAAATGCACTGACATGTATTTATGGACTGATTTCAGACAGCACTGAGCTACTTCTTCAGTGCTGTGAACACAATGGGGTAAATTTCCCCATCTCCCGCAATGCTTTTAAAAATAAACTCAAACTCAGAAAACAAACATAAAAATCCCAAACACAGACACACAAAAAAAACCCACCACAAACCAAAACCAAGCCACACCTGAAGAGGTGTTCACACGATAAGACCTGAACAATCCCCAGAACAGAAGTAGCTGTAGAAATACTATGGCAGATAATCGACGGCTGCCTGTGAACGCATTGCCCATCAGCAGTAATAGGTCTGTAAGAGACGACGGCCACTGCCCTGATGCACAATATAAAGCACATACTGCCCTAGGCAGTCTGAAACTCCCAATCAACCTGTATCCATTATACACAGGATATGTTAGACAGACATGTTCATACCACATTCTCATGGATTCTGCTGACTAAACCAGAGAGACCAATGATAAATGCAAAGTTTTTATCTGTATACCAAGATCCTAGTGATCTTCACAGTTAAAGTCAACAGGCATAAAGGAAAAAAGACAACTGGTTTAACAGCCTGCTAGTAAATTATCACAGTAAATCATGAGAAGGTACCTGCATAAAAAAGGCAAAGTACATTTTATAATGACCTACACAAAATACAGTCTTCACTTTGCAAGTGCCCACCTCCAAGAGGCCCCTAGGGACACGCAAGAGAGTCCTTAGTTTGAAAAACCGTCAGCAACACACTATTCATTTTTATGCCTTAGGGTCATATATCTGTTTTCTGCAGCCTACTCCATCTCTATCAGTAGCCCAACAGGAAGAAGATAAATAGGCTTGAAAACAGCCATTGAAAAAAACATGATAAAATATTCAGAAGAACATAAAAGAGATGTTTTCTAGTAACTGAAATCTTTCTTTTCCATTCAATACTAAGTAGGTTATAGATGCTGCATGTCTCATGCCAGCACCTCATAGTTTTAACTCAACTATTCTACATTTCACTGACAAGACAAAGAGGCATCTTATTCTCCAAGGGCAAACAAAACCAGCTCTTTTTTCAGTTTCTGGCTGGAATATGCTAATTAGTGAAACTGAAATGTCTTACCAAAACTGATCAGTTTGAATATAACTTGTCTCCAAGTTTTCTCAGATCCTCACATTTCTTGTCTCTTGTTTCTCAGATTCAGAATGCTCTGCTCTCTAGAAAGGGCAGTTTACACCTGAACAGAGATTTAAACCTGCCTCTCTCCTATTCCAGGAGATACTGTGCCCATCATACCTGTCTCTGCCCTTAAAGGAGTTCCTTCTGTAGGTGTATTCACGACAACACTCAAAACACCTCAGTTGTCTCAGTGTGGACTAAGACCAAAAGCAAAAACCGTAAGCGCATTCTTGGTTTTAACAGCTCTAACGAGAAAGCAGTAATTCGTACCATCCTGTTGTAGATTGGACAAACACATCCACAGAGCAATACATACAGAAAGGCCTAAAGCTCTACTTGTCACATCATCTTTTTTTTTCAACATGTACACTAATCAGCCTTTTGCAGTGATGGATACAGAAGTCATTGAACTGTAATGGCTGGAAAAACATAATATTGTAGTCACAAATGCCATCTGAATTGCTACTAAAAACACCCATAAAAATTACAAGAGAAATACAAAACAATCATGACAGATACTGAAGTTTTGAACAGCTTTAACAATAACCTAACAGGTAGTTTCCATTTCACTTACCAATTTGTGGGTCAGCTGGATGGTAATAAGAGGAGATCCTGACAGATTGTGGGACAACTTGGGTGGAGGTTCCACTTTGATAGAGATGAGATAACTGGTTGCTGCGATCATACAACTTTTGTAGGCAGCAGCTTCAGCAATCCTTGGAAAGAAACAAATGTATTAAGGAAGCAGAAAAATATTTTTTTTTTAGTTCATCCACAACACCCACAACAGGAATACAGAACCTCCTTTTTCCATTCAAGACAATGAATTTCTATAGGGGAGTAAAGATCTGGTGCCCAGGATCCTACAGGACTAGAAACAACAGCTAAAAAGTACAGAGAACAGTTTTAGGCATTAGGAGACTTGGTATCGTAAGTATTACTTCATTATGCTCCTTTTCTGTAAAGGCTGCTGAAAGTGCTTTAGATAATTAGACAGAATCTTACAAGTATCTAAAAATAACCTAAGCAAAGCAACCTAGGTAAGGAGAAAACTTTGGGGGGGTTCAGGCTAATTATACATGCATGTGAGTGTGTAAAACACATTATATATAATGCAAATAAATGTACATATATTAATATATTTAGAAGTAATTTATAGCTTTACTTTGAAAAATTGATTATGTTCAGTTAGGTTTGTTACTAAGTCAAGTCACAATAAAAACAGATGAAGCTGACTTATCATCTAATTAGTCCAGGTAAGTTTTTCTTCTAGGCTGAAGTAATTTTGCAGTACATAAGAACCCTTTCATTTCTGCTTTCAGACAGAAGTTATGACTTTGGCATTTTCACAATTTAGAAGTAACTAAGATCCATCTGGTTGTAGAGCAAAATTTTTGGACTGTCAGTAACAAACTGTGCAGGAGTAAAATGGTCTCTGTCATCTAACTCTTCAGTATGAATGGTGAATGATATTTACTATAAGAAACACGAGCCACAGCAAATTAACCTTCACTGCGGGCTTCCAAACATAGCACTCCACTGGAAAGAGCCAGTTTGCAAAGTACATTTAAAAATACCTTATTTATATCTGCCACTTGTTTGCAATGGTTTCTTTTCTTTTTTCCCCCCCAAAAAAAATAATCATGTCAGATATTAAAATAAATTCATTCAGTTGCTCAGCAAGGTCAAATGAAACAGAACTAATTTAGCACAACCCCAAGCTGAACCCTTAGTTCTGACCACAGAAAAAACATCGGTATCAAAGATTACTTCTGCTCATAACCAGCATGTTCATCTGAGGACAGAATTTGCTACACTGATATGAAAAGTTTAAGTTTAGAGAAGGACTAGTAATGTTAAGACCACTATCCAACATTGTGAGATTTCCCCTATGCAGATTAACAGGGTGGGCATTTCTTCTACACCCATTATCTGCCATTTCAACTTTAGAGAGCTAGTTGAATTTTGACGTGTAGAAAAACTTCAGCACACGCAAGAAAAAATGTCTCTCTGTTTCGTGCTTGTATATGCAGGTCTTTCTTCACCGTGGCCCTGGACGTTAGATGATAGTGAGTCCATCATCTGAATACCTTCACTGGGATTCCTACAGAGCTACACAAACTGTATATGACTGGAAACAGAACAGGGCTCAAAGCCTTTTTTTGTTTTGATTCTTTTTTGGTAAATAATCAAAACTGACTCCTCTTAGAAACTGCTATTTATGTAGTCTGAAAACAGAAGTCATCTGCCTGTACAACACAAAAGCTCCGAGTTTTGGTTTTAGCTTTCCACCGCAAAAGAAAAAAAATCACCCTTAAGAAGAAAGTGGACAGGCTTCAAATTACAGGTGTTCAAGTAGCCCAGTGCTAGAAGAAACATAAAGTCTTTAAAACAAACTACTCTGGAAAAACGTTACTCTACTGAAATGTAAGCAAAAAAGTTATAATAGTACAACACAAAAAAGAAAACCATGCAGAAGAGAAGTGCATACTCACTTTTAAAACTTTTTTTAATGCCTGGGGTTTGATTCCACAGAGGAAAATCACTAAGCTAGCATTCCATGTATTACTAGTGGTTTAGATGTTGTTTTGGACAGATCCATGTGTAGAATTTTATAGACATGATTCTGTAGTGCATTACCTACTGCAAACAGTTCAAGTAGTTTGGATTAATTATCAAAATCTAGGAGTTCTTCTCCAGCGTCTTTGTTTCCCTTTAACATTGCAGCAGGGCCAGATCCTTCCTTCTCAAAAATGAGTGCTAAAAAAATACATACAACTCAGTGGAACGGGAATAGGTCTCCAGGCTATCCTATACCACAAAATTCAGAGAATATACTCAAAGATGATGTAACTGTTGTGTTTTGCTCTATCAGAGCCCCAGGAGATGTAGACTCTGACAATGCATTAGAATACATCTTTTTGACACGCAGCATCTTTAATCATACTGTTTGCTAAACTTTGACCTAAGTCAAGACCATATAATTTCTTTTTCTCTGAGAAGCTGAGATTATAGCTTATTCATAAATTACACTGATCCTCCTGCCTGTAAAAACTTAAGCCACCATTACTGCCTCCATTTCTTCGTGTCAGTAAGAAATATTGCACAGTAATGTAAAGGTTCCTATACATCCACCTGCTAAGAGCTTATTTTTGAGAGACCAGGGTAAACAACCATATAGCTGCCTACTTGATTTAAAAAATGCTATTTAGTAATAGCTGTGTGATTATCTCATGTGATCAATCTCGTCATAATCCAGGATACTTTACCGTACCCTAAAGTTCACAAATGAGTTCCTGCGATCCTGACCTTCCGTGTAACTGTACATAAAAAAAGGAAAGCAAACCCTGACATTCATGACAGCTGAGATGCTGCACCTTTCCTTCCTCTGACACAAACACAGCAAAAAGCCACAGACTGGAAAAGATTTGAGAGGAAGTATAAACTAATCTGCGTACCCCAGTGAAGATCAAATAAAACCATAGTCATACTAGCTTAAGAGGAAAGTATAATAATTTACATGAATGGTCTCCAAAATTCCCTGGGGAACTGTATTGATGAGAGGTATACAGGTCTGCATGTACTTTATATGCTAGTGATTTCATCGATGCATCTTATAAAACAAAAGGTCTTTAAAACATTGCCTGGTCTCCTGTTATAAAATTACCTTGTGGGTTTCTAGGATTAGGATTCAGATTTTATCTAAAGAGCTACATGATGTTTTCTTACTCATTTTCTTTAAGTGCAAGATCTATCTTTATATGTGTCAGGAGAAAAGATGTAATTTCCTTTTATGAGACAGACTAAAATTATGAAATTCTAACACCAGATCTGATGAATGGAAGGAAAAGACAAAGAAAGACAAACATGTCACTACAGGGATCTATTTTACTACAACATAAAATAAAATATCCAATGTAAGCTTTAATATCTCTCTCGCTAATGACTACATGTCCTCAATATTGCAGAATCAGGATTATGGCTTGTAATTTATTTACAGTTGATAATGACATTTGGTAATGACTGTTTAAAGGTGTGTCACTAAGATAATAAACAAGCTGTTACAGCATGAGAAGTCTGAGATACTTACTTGGTATCCATAGGGTTGATATTATGAAAGAAATAATGCACTTCATGGTAAAGCAGGCCAACAACGGTAATCCAAGCTGTGAAAAGGAAACAGGAGTTATTCCTTAGAGCGACAGTTCTAAGCAAGGGACCTTTCTCTCCTAGACCTGAAACATTGTGTTAATTAAGAGCTTTGATTTCTGTAGATTTTCATATCTTTGCTTTAGCAGATTTCTGATTATTCCTTTAAGTAAGTGAAAAAGTACAAACATTTGCAGTGCAGCACAGGGGACAGATATCAAAAGCAAAACAGGATGCCTGCCCTGCACAACTGTACTTCCAAAACAAGCTGTTAGAATAATCAGTTTTCAATTGCAAATCCCCCACATAGCACTAGAAAGCGTCACATGACATACCAGTCAATGTCCCAGTGGTAGCTACACTAACCTCAAGGTTACTACACCACCACCTAAATTAACTGGCAGTTTATGAAACCCAGACACGGGCAACCCCTTTCCGCTTTGGCTGTCCGTTTACTGCCTGCATTCCAAGTATTTATGGGTACACCAGCATCTGAGTGAAGAGAAATATGAGTATTTTCTAAGTGTTAGTGATGCAGATTCTTTTACCAGCTCTTTTGCCAGGTTCCAAGCATTTATAGTGTCAACTATTTAAGGTGGCATAATAAATGCTCATGTTAGCTCATTTGGACAGTGCAGAAGTGTGGTCTGAAGGCTGAAACTACTCAGAAGTGAGTTTTAGCTGGGGGTGGGGAGAAAGAAAAAAAAGTGTTAAACATTTAATGGGCTGGATTATTTCATAGTAGCAAGCATGATAATATTCCGAAGATATAAAAAATGCATAGTGAGAGACTTTAAGTGGGAAAGGAAAAAGGTCCCCACACATGCTATTTTTAACATTACACGTTGGTTAGCAATTATAGTTATTCAAGCCTCAGAGCATTTGCAGAGAAGTCTCCAGCCAACATCCCCTGCCACTGCAAAGAAACAAAGCTGTCATCCCAAATCATGTAGACAGTTCAGTAATTATTAAGAGTATTTCTCACTGCAGGTTATCTGCAGTTAACTTTGCACTTCGTGAACCGGGACCAATCTTCCTTTAACAGAGGTGACTGCGTAAAGTCAGATTTTCAAAGATCTGAGGATGTAGGTAGATGTTTTTGTAAATAGGTTCCTTCAATCCCTGATTAAAACATAGATAATAACATAGATAATTAAAATAAATAATTAATTAGATAAATAAATAAAGCTTCAGATTTTTGCTATACCTTGCTTTTGAGACTATTAAAATTTTAGCCTAGGGTATGGATTTGTGACTTCTTCCTTTTTGCCTTGACTGTAGTCTACACCTTCAATTCTGTTTCTGTAGCTGCTGTTGCTTCAAACTGTCATATTATAGTTCAATTTCATAAAAAATGTTGAGAGCGATTTTGCATGAAGAAGTAATACCTGATCTGACATCCTGGAATTTCTTAAATATCACCAGTTCACGTGATTACAAACAATTTATGAAATTATGGCTTCTCTGATGTAAAAAGATGCCAAAATTAAATGGCTCCAGTCTCTGTGGCCCAGCTGTATTATTCAAGATTAGTTCAAGTAATATGAAAATTCCACCACATTAATCACTCATTAGTATGACAGGACAACTGCTGCTTCTTTAGAGCTAGTATGATCTACAGTGATCAAATCGGATACTTGGAAAAATAAAGCAAACCAAATCCTATTTTCAAGTAATTTCAAAAACTGCTTTTTTGGATATCCTGATTACATCATTCCACTCCTCCCTTTAAATTTTTCCTTACCTTTTTTATTAAAAGCTTCACTGGGAATGGAAATATAACTCTGTCCTCGGGATGGAAATCGATAGTGGGACAAATTCAGAGTCTGAGGATGCATTTTGACCAAGGCATAATCTGTGTGATAACCCAAACAAAAATATGATAAAATAAATAGTCTCTACCACCTACTTGACTATTTAACCAGACTTTCCTAATAGCTATTGGAAGACATGAATTTAAAACCCCAGATGTCTGCAGAAAGTACTGCAAATTCCCTAAGTATAAAATTGCCTTTTATATTTGACTGATTTATGACAGAGAAGGTGTCATAGAAGGTATATGCACTGTTAATATACCATGGATCACTTCACTCATGCTCAAATACTAAGGGCAAGGGCAAGCAAAACACATTGCTAACATACTTTTCCACTGACATTTGAAGGCATTATTTCAGACCTGCACTACTCCATTTGAGAATGCCAGTGTCCAAGTGAGTATGTGCAGTGATTAATGGTACCACTGACTGCTCAGGTTATTTGCCCCCTCACAGGGGTCTCACTAAGGCAGAGCAGAATGCCAGAACAGATAAGTTATCTTTGTTACCTGTAACATCCAAAGACACAGATGAAATTTGGGTGCTAGGATGCTAAACAACAGTAAGATAAAATTCTCCTAAAAGGTCAAACTATTCCTATTATTTGCAACTTCTTGCAAAAACCTTGCAAAATTAAGGTTTTGTAGCATCCAGACATCTGCAGCTTCAAAGGGCTGCAAAAGAGCTCTAGGTTGTTCAACTACTTATTAGTGTAGTATTACTAGATTAATTTAATGGAATTCACATTCTAAACTCCATCCTCAAATAATCTCAAGTACTATCAGAGCTGATTACCTCTGGAATGACTGCACAGCCATCTTTCTACAACTGAAATACTGTTATGCATTCAAAAGAGGAAATTACCTGTTTTGATTTCCTCCTTAATGTTGGCAAAGGAGAAGCTGCAAGCACAGAAGCATTTAGGACATCCAGACAGTCCAGAGAGGTTTCTACTAAATCCTACCTGCAACAGATGACGTGCCTTCAACAGTTAAAGGTAATAAGTTTTCATCCAGATTATGTGTCATATGAGCCATCACACTGTCAATAGTTTGAATTAAACTTCCAAATATGTGAGCAGTCTGGGGGAAGAAGACAGACAAGGCACTACAACAAAAGAAACTGAACCTCACAGCACAAACTGCCAAGGTGCCATATTATATTCCCACATAGCTGACCATTCAACTGTCCAAAGACAAACACGACTTTCTCCACAACCTCTTCCACATATAGCGGATAAAACGTAACGCAAATTGATGCCACCCTGAGCCTGACGTTATAAAATACTATGTTTTATAGAATGCCTCCAAATTACTCTCTTCTCCCACCAGCATTTGACAGTCAATTACACTCAGGATTCAGCAGAATGAGGCCAAGAACTGAGCAGATTCTTTTGACAATTATATAGAGACTGGTATCGAATCCTTATTGGAACGTAAGCTGAGACACTGCACTTTGGCCTTTCTTTCATCTTTATCAAAATGGTCCCCAGTATAAAGCTACTTCTGAAGAGTTTGTATGTCCCCTGGAAAACAAACCTCCAGGCTGAAACCTGATCCATAGAATCTCAGAGTGAATGTGTCAATAAAAAGGAATCTATTTTACATCAAACACGATCAAGGTTTTTTAGGCCAAGAACTTAATACAATTAGACATCTTTCCATCTTAAAATCATTTTAGGCTTCAGAAAGATCTTAATTTACTTTAACCCCTCCTTCTCTCAGTTTAAAAAGCTCTCTGTTTGAAATACATGCTCCCTTACAATTCAAACAAAAAGCTCAGGAAATTCCTGGGTTCCTCCTACAATTATTTCTCTGCACTCTAAAAGGCAGACCAGAAGAGAAAGAACACAGATAAAAGTTACTTTTCCCTACATTAGGTTTAATGTCTCTCAAAGCTTCAGTTCATAAACAGCTATTACCATGTTTCACATGCATTGAAAAACATCAACCTACAAGATAAATCCAAAGTTTTAAATATCAAAGTTCAGTGCTAAAGAAGGAGTGATTGAACACTTACTTTAGTGACAACATGTTATTTTATAAATACAGTTTTGTTTCATTCATCCTGAAATATGTGGAAACAGCAACAGATAGCATCTTCTTATTTTAACCCTTTAAAAAGCATTATAAAAGAAAACTACATAATTGTCTTGTCTGGGGACCTTTACTGCAAATATGAAAGTGACACACAAGAAAATACTAAGTCATACTGCCAAAAAGTCCTAACAAGAATAATAACGGAGGTAACCAGTTTCACCACTATCCACGTGAAATTATGCAACCAAAGTAACCTACAAATCTAATCCCATTTGTCTTACCTCTGGTACATCAGTCCAGTTGGGCAATGACAGAAAGTCTTCAATAGCTTTTAAAAAAGCCTAAAAGATAAATAAAACCATATTATTTGATTGCATCTCCTAGTAATGATCCAAGGCAAATCTCTGCTAGGGTTTTCTTAGGTTTATTTTAAGATGACAGTCCCATTTTCATTCAAGTCACAGATTCATCACTGCCTACCAGCACTCTCATCATGTTCTGCATGGTGACATTTTCCAGTAATACTTAATTTGTTAAAACTAACAACACTGTGAAACTCCTAAATTGCAATCGTTACACTACAGCTGAGGTGACAACACTGGAACTAAGACTAAAGTGAACTTATGCTCTTGTTCTATCTAAACTCGTATGACATTAATACTTCTTTTGATCTTAGATGACTAGCTATTTCAACAGCAGTAGATAAATACCTCGGTTGCATCATCTGTACAATTTATTATCTGCTTAACTTCTGTACTTAAAGGGTGGTTTTGAGATCAAGATCTGTCATGGTGGGCACTGTTCAAGTGCTCAGCACAGTACAGTCCCTGTCCTAAGGAGTCTTACTGATGAAGACAAAGAGAAGGAGGAGAAAAGGGAGCACAGAAAATTACACAAGAAAAACCCTACATCTCTGGCTTAAACTTCTCTTAAAATGTCTTAAAAGCATCAACTGAATACAGAAAAGTTCTACTGAGAAACATGAAAGAAAGCTGCAAGAGTTCTGAGCATAATTTTACAAGTCATAATACACAGGGCAGTACCAGAGCTTTGCTGTATGAGCTTGCTTTTGGGCGGCATAAACGACGCAGCCCCTCTCAAACATTCAGTGTGGAATTCTACCTGGCATGCACAGAAGTCATCCTAAACCCAGGACCCAGCCCAAATTGCCAAAAGCACTTGGTGAGTATCTCTTCTCAGGACTCAGCACCACTCCAGAATTACTCCAAGAAGGATGTGTTAGACCACTGGAAAGGGAGGGAAAGCAGGAGTGCTGGAGCTCCTGAGTAGAGCAGCATTATAACAGAAAACACAAGCCCGATCTGTCAGAAGCAATGCATTATAAATGTGTGTCAATAATCAGAAAGTTTATTGCATATCACTTAAATCAAATTTTCTTGTGCTGTGAGGCATATGACAACCAGGACAAAGATAACTTTACAGAAAATAGCATGCATGCTCAGTGCCCATCTTACAGGGAATTAATTAGCTGCAGACAATACAAAGCCTAACCCTCAATCAGACAAATGGCAGAGTCTGTATGTATGATCAGGACTCTTGTGTTTACTTCCCAAAACAGCTTTGCTAAAGATAATCATGTCCCACATTTCTGTCTGCAAATCTCTTTCATGGTACACAAAGCCACATCAGATAGCATGAATGAGCAACCAAATGGCAACTGAAATGATGTGGGAAACAGGTATGATATCTGACAGGTTGATGTCCCATTTTCAATGTAAAGCCCCCACAAAATTTTCAGCAAAGCAAAGGAAATAATGCATTAGAGCTTTTTAGAAGGGCTTTTGCTACATATTAAATGTGATCTATGAAATCCAAGCTTTACAGTTTGCAACTGCTAAGCTTTTTACACAAACTATCAATTGCTGTCCATGTAGTTTTCAGAAGCATTTATTTATATTGTCTGAGTAAATAATCCTTGTCACTCTGGTATTACCCACAGGCTTAAAGGAACAATCACTAGTGAGTCCAGAGCACAGTACTGTAATAATAGCTTTCTGGCCTGCTGAAATCAGGGAATTAGATGTCCATCGTTTTACAGAAAGCTAACTCTGTTAGCAGAACATGACCACTTGTCCTCATCCTCAGCTCAGACTGCAGAAAACGAATTCCCCCATCTGCCACCCCTTGTGGATTAGCTTAAACAAAAATAAATTACTCAGTTAAGCTTTGGACCTGATCTTTCCATGGACCAGTTTCAGTGCAGATTTGTGATATGTCTGCACAGGAGTGCTGGCTATGATCGGAACCCGGCACAAGATAAAGCTACTAACTCACACAGTGTTCCACCTCCCACACAGAGCTGGCAGAGCAGCATGTGTGCCTGCCACTGCACAAGAATAATGCATAACTTTGCAAAAGAGAAGCCGTAGGAAAGGCAAAACTTTTCTTCAGCTTAGTACAGGAGCAATCAATGCCAAGAAAAGGTCAGGCAGACAGCAGTAATTGTTAGCTTTTTAGCCCTCTAGTGCAGGTGCCAAACTCAAAGATACTAAGCTACAAGTTTACACCTGGGCAGTTACTCCTTGCCATACTGATAGAGCTCCCTGAATCCAAGGTGGTGATTACTAGGTCCTTGATAGTGATCACTAGGCTACTTCCATGCCTCCACTTTGCTGCTGTCACTACTCTGATTACAGTGTCTATGTCCCACACCCGACAGACAACTGTCAAACTGCTGCTGGGCCATGCAGAAAAATGGTTATTTTTTTCCAGAATTATATAATTGTCATTGGATATACCTAAAAAATTGACCAGTTATATTGTCTTCTGTTTCTGGCTTAACTGGTTTTAATGTGTGGTCATGGTGCCAAGATTTATAGAATCATACAGTCATTTAGGTTTGAAGACACTTTTAAGATCAAGTCCAACCGTTAACCCAGTACTGCCAAGCCCACCACCAAACCATGTCCCTAAGTGCCACACCTACACATCTTTTAAACACCTCCAGGGATG
>JAVJGJ010000001.1:83836471-83879813 GCA_035590215.1 Microhierax caerulescens | reverse complement strand
CTTGCCCTGTTGCTTGTTAGCTGGGAGAAGAGACAGACACCCCTCCGTGCCTACCACCTCCTGTCAGGCAGCTGGAGAGAGCCCTCAGGTCCCCCCCGAGCCCCCTCCTCTCCAGGCTGAACACCCCCAGCTCCCCCAGCCGCTCCCTATCAGACCTGTGCTCCAGCCCCTTCCCCAGCTCTGCTGCCCTTCTCTGGACATGCTCCAGCAGCACCTCAATGTATTTCTTGTTGTGAGGGGCCCAAATGCATTACATATCATCCCCAAGAACTAATGAGAACTTTTAGCTATCTTCTCTGGTTGAGATTCACCTTCTGCTACTTCCTAAAATAGCTACCTACTTTTTTTCACGTGTATTTTCTGCAATCAGCAAAAACATTCAAACAAAAATATTCCAGCTTCTGTAAAAATTTTAGGGTCACCTGGCTCCACACAGAGATGTGAAAAGTACTTACCTCTGTCAGGCTTAGAGCAGTATTTTCTGACAAGGATTTGTTGGGCAAGCTGAAGGACATGTTCTCCAGGTAGCCCAGCATGCTGTCCGGGGAGCGGAAGTTCCCTCTCTCCTCGGTCAGATTAGTTATGATGGGACAATAGGCATTTGTGGAGAGCTACAAGAGAGAGGTACAACACAGAAATTGTTCCATACTGCAGTCATTATTTATTGTTTATAATGTCTGGGGGAGCAGGGAGTATAAAAGGGAGTCTGGGGTATGGCAGACTGCTGCAATTACACACCAGAGGCTACATAAGCAAAGGGAAACAGAAAGCACACAGACAGACAGACAGAGAGGATAAACAGAACGTACAGGCACAGCTTCATTTTTTCATTAGCAATTCAGGTCCTATCTGCCATGGTTCCCTGAAAGCCTCTGTGAACAAGAAGAAAACTAATACAACTTTGAAAATACACTGCAATAGCTAATCACACATAGTCTAATTACAGCTAATTGTACATATTCTGCTATGAAAAGTTCATTTTAATATTTTTCATTATGCATTTACTAAACAGATGAAAACTAATATTATTATTGTGGTGAGAAATTTTTTCTAATTTTAAAGGAAACAAGAGGAAAAATTAGCAAAATGTTTTTGAATGTCCTATAGCTTGAGAGTTCATCAAAATACTACAGAAGTTTCTAATTTTTTTCCCTTTTTTTAATATAGAAAACAATTTTATTGAACAATGAATTCCCATTATCTGTCCTACATTAAGACTTCAGTAGTATTCCCATCTTCCTAATATAGTGGCTAAAAATTATCCCTATGCGTATCTGAAAGTGTTTATAATTGGAATACTAAAATAAGTTTCATTAATGAAAACTGTGAAGTAAGGAGGGTCTGTTACTCTGCTATATATACACATTCTGACACTATAGAAAACAGTTATGAGGGCTGTCCTACCACAGGCTTTGTAGTGGTTGTCATTACAGACCATGGAAGCGTTGAAGACAGCAAAACTTGCATACCTGGGGAAGATACATACACAAACGAGAGTGTTAACAAATCTGATATTCCCATTGCCAGTTGAACCAGTTCTAACTGAAGGTAACATACTTGCTGTTCTGTGCATTTTGCTTATCCACAGTACTGTAGCTATACAGGCTTATTTAAAGGATATCATTTACTGATTCTCTCATCAATTTTACTTCATCATCTTTAAAGAGATGAGAATTGCAACTTAGTTTGAGTCTTAAACACTTCAATCTTTGTAAACAGGAAATTTGTGATAGAGAAATAAAATTTTCTTCTAATCTATGTCTCACCAAGAATTTATATTTGCCAGGAGTGTGGTATTTCAGCACAGTCAAACAGTAGTTGCATATATAGGACACATTTTTTTCACAGTTCCAAAAGGAATGTAATTATTCATTTGATTAAAATCCAGGCTGTACTATAAAGTTTCTTACGGCAAACCACATTAGCCCAGCTTCAACCCTGCTTTAAGTCCTCCAAAGTCAATACATAGATAGCAAGAATAATTCTTGTTTACTATTTTGATTAGTATTGTGCTATGCATTGCTTCCTCTGAGAACATTCTAACTTCATCCATCAAATTGGAAATTTTATATAATCTGATCTGTCCATTACTTTGAAGGAAAAAGCAAAAGATTCAATACTCCAAGTTTCTCAAGTGCTCCAAATCACCTGGGCACTTTATAAGAACACTGGCTTGAAATTCTTCACTTACAAAAAATATATATATACCTGACATCCCTTTACATTTTAATTCCTAAGGCCCTAGAAAATACATGAAGCTTCACTTTCAATTAAGAGTCTAGAAATTCATTTTTCCACATAAAACTGATAGTTCCAGATGACCCTGAAAACCTGTGAACTATGGGGTTTAGAAAAAAAACCAACACCTAACATCATGCAAATTGCAGTAAACTCACAAAAGCTCACATCTCAATGTATAAATCATAGAATTTGCTATACAGCCTTCTGAAAATCTGCCAAGATTGAAAGGTAGGATACAGGCAAAATTCTTTACAACTCTTTAAAAATTTAGACTTTGGCAGAACCCAAGAGCCCAACTCCTTCTGCACTGTTTCAAAAGCTAGCTACAAACATTCATGTCCAGTGACCAGATATTTTGAGCACCAGTAATAGTCTTTCCAAACAGAAGCAAAGAGGAAAGAAGTAGAAATCTAAGACCTGAATAGGATTTGCCTTCATGCAAAAAGCTTTTCCTGATGCCTTGGTTATTTATTAGAGTGAAGATGGGAGGGTGGAGGGCTTCAGACAAGGGTTGCTGTGAGTTAACAAGAATTCAAGGAATTTAAAAAAAAAAAAAAAAAAAAAAAGGTTGTTTGTCTTTCTAAAACATATTTTTCTGACAATGAAACACAGAACACTGTTGATGGATCAGGTCAATCTGAAAATCTACTGCTGTTGAGTTTAGCAACATAACATTCTTGAGTTACACTAAATCAAACAATGTGATTAATGGTAGCTTTGAGTTGGACAGTGTTACAGTAATCCTAGATTGTTGTGAGAGATACAACAGCCAAATACAAAAGCATTTTTTCCAACATGACTAAATTATAATAAACTTTTTTATTTTGAAACTATTGCCTGTATGAAATGAATACCCTCCCAATCAGAATTTTTGAAGACTTTCATAGGAATTACTTTTTAAAATAAAAATATTTAAAAAAAAAAATGGTATGAAATCACTATTATTTGTGCGGCAAAGCAAATAGATGGCTTCATTATATACCAGATGGAAGGGTTTTTTTTTCAGCGACCTCAGTTCTACATAAAACTAGTTGATATTTTCTTTTCAGTAAAATATATTTTGTATAGATTTGATTGCTATAATCAAACCTGGAAGTCAAACACATACATTCTCATTTCCAGGCAGGCATCAAAGTTCTGTGTTATCCAAAGAGTTTCCATTGTGAAAATGGTTCCCATGGGTTTAAAAGCACAAGAGTTATGAGTATAACTGCTTTAGCTCTCTGTGACCTAGTAAGAATAAATAAAAGCAGGGGAACGGGCAGCAAAGCTGAATGTTCCAGATGCCCATAGCTGTATCCTCAAGATGGATGTTTTCTAATTCCTATTCACACACAAGCACTTAATAGCAACAGCCTTTCTTGTAAAGTTTATAATAAAGGTCGATAGAATGTCTGACAGGGTTTACAGGCCAATCTTGTAAGTCTTTGTTCTAATCCTGATTCTTTGCCTTTTATATTACATTTCAGCTGAGAACTTTCTTTTCGTTCATAAGCATATATGAATTAGTAAGTCTTTATCATTCCAGGAACTTGAGAGATAACCTTTATTATCCACATCTGCTGGAATACAGAGTGACTAGGCTCTAAGTTACACAATAACCAGAAGGCAAGTTAGAAATCTGGAGTCAGTCTTTCCTAATATTGTTCTGCCTCAAGTCTAATTATTGCTCCTCTTCTCTTTAAACCAGGGTATGTAACAATGGCCAAATACTTCAAGTCCTGGTAAATTTTTGGTGCATTTTTCAGGAGCTAAATCGCAGGATGAAAAGACTGCACACCCAAAGACAGCTAAGCATTGCAGTGACATTCATACCTGACTTTTTCTGCCTCTAAAAATTACATTCAATAGCTGAAAGATGCAAAATGAACACAAATTCTACACACTAAACATCAAGTCAGCATCTTTACAGAAGATGAATTATGACAACAGTGCATATACTCACCAATGGCAGCTGTAAAGTACAGCTCAATTTCACTGGGGGTGAGTGCCCTTTCCCATATAATGAATTCATCAAATGCCCCATTCACATAGCGCTTGGTTTGATCCCCCTCTGTCCCAGTAAGTAGATTTGCACTGGGGCCTCCATAATCATAGAAAACTTTCCCATCTGGATCAGTTGTGTTTAGAGTTCCATTGACATAGACTTTCAGTCCTTCTCTTGATTTCCAAGTAAAGAGAATATGAGTCCAATAAGGACCTGCAAAACATTAAAAGTCACAGCAAAATCTATGAATCAATTCCATTTAGAATTTTTCCCGTTCAGTATGTTTTTGCTGACTTGCGCAATGCTATAGAGCTGTGTAGGAATTGCTAAGAGTGAATTATGGGATGCTCATGTCATGTATATTAATCTTTATACTCATGGGGAAGCTCACACTTCGGCAGAATGCCTGTTAGCTTTTGTCTGAACTCTTCGGCTTACTGCAGTTTCATGAATTACGCTTGCTAAGTATTATTGTCCAAGATCTGAAGTCTCTTCAATACTGTCTCAAAATTCAGTTCAGCAAGAACTGCATACAGACTGCAAGAACTAGAGACCAAGAAAATAGACTAAAAGTTGACATAGTTTCTTTGTTACACTTGAAAAGCTGAAAACATACTATTAATTTTCACATGGATTGGATAATCCATAAATGTGTGAATTATTCTTACCATTTAGCTGCTTTTCTCTAAAAGTAAGATTTCTGAAATCTCTGCTACTATGAGGTGAGAAAGTCCTATTTTACCAATGTACAGGTAGTCAAAATAAGGCAAGAAAAGATTAAGTGATTGTCACTGGCATTACCAGAAGACCTACATTTGTTCCAGTTGCTAGGTATTACTGCTCCCCAACAATACACAGTTTAGATTGAAGCAGTAAGATATGTGATATATCAATGTGTTTATTAATACTATGCAATGGCATACAAAACTTGACACTCAGCAGATAACAAAATTACCAAAGCACTAACCACCCAGTCAGTTATCAAACAAAGTCTTAATTTAGGAGGCAGTAGGGGACAGCATACATATCTAGTTTTAGAATATACTGAGAACTGTCAGGGATTAACCTTAATTCTTCACTCATGTTTCCATCTAAGCACTCTATCTATTGATGTCAATAAGAATTCCACTTCAGAAAAAAACCTGAGACTTGGGTCCATGGACTGCTACCAAATGAAAAACGTTCTATAATACTATATAACTTTTTTCTCAGTTTGTACTTTATCTCTCTCCACATCAAGAGAGTTCTTAAGCACAGAGCTCTGCAGCTATTTTTATATATCCACTTCTTTCTTGAAGCTGTGCTCTTATCACTACATCACTCCCGCAAGAATAAAAATAACAAAGAAATGAAGAAAAAATTTAAAAAAAAAAAAAAACAAAAAACAAAAAACCCCAACCAAACAAAAAACTAACAGGAAAAAACCCAAAATATAAACACTTTACCTGGCGGACTAAAACTTGCTTTCCACTTCATCATTGCATTCCCACGGGTATAAAATTCCACTGAACCTTCACCTTCATTGGAACAGATTTTGAAACCACTGGAAATAACTTGTCCACCATAGGCAGGAAGAGACTTAGTGTGCTGGTCTTGAGTCTTCCAGAAAAATGAAAATGTTACTCCTGATGAAAGCAAGTGAGAGGTTTTTAATGTAAAAAACAAGTGTAAAAAAAAAATTTCCAATACTGTAGAATACAGAGAGTGGGAATACTTTTGAGGACAGATCATCCACTAGCATAAACAAGGACAGCATTTTTGAAATCAACAATGCTCTAAGAGTTTAAACCCAATAAACATCTTTTCCTTGGTTTCACATCACACACACAGGACAGAGTAGTAATCATTGCTTCCTGAGTAGCTTCTCACAAACTAAAGTTGTTGAGCACCAAAAGTAATGAATTTCTTAGATTTATGCTTCCATTCCCTTTGCCTTATCCCTCCAGTCTCCTGACCCTTCTCACCCTCCTGTCATGATCCCCTTTTCCTCCCGTTATCTGATTTCAAAGCACAAGTTGCTCTCATACCCCCATATCCTCCACTTGCATCTAGGGGGTTTTTTTTTGATGTTCACCAAATGCCAGCACAGCCAGAAGCAGTACACTGGCTGCTTCCAAGCTACTGATGTGCTAACTGGCTGCCAGTATGCCCATGCTTATTGAGTAGCATCCATTGCTAATTACACTTTAATTATTCTAAGCATGTTATTACCCGTGTTTTCACTCTTCAGTGCTCCAATAATCACTGAAACCAAAGAATCAATGTAAAAGAAAGTGACAGCAACATATGCAGAGCCACAGTCAAAATTCTGAGGTCCCCACCTACACAAAAATCAAAGAATTCTTCACAAAACGCAAGTGCAATCCTGCAAGTGCATGTGATTCACTTTGTCCACAAATAATCCTGTTCAAGTCACAGTAAATTTTACCATTACACTGTAAAATTGAAAAGCTCTTCATATTGCACATTAGTGAAGATATATGATTTCTTTAAAATGGCTTGTTTCTTTAATATAGGTTACCTCACAAGGCTTGACTGAAAAGTAGCAAATCAAACCTCCCTTGCATAATGGAAATTCATAGTGGCTCTACTGTAGAGGTTCTGCAGTCAGACAAAATTACAAAGAAAATGGCTTGACTGAACAGCTCCTAAAAATGTTCATCTCAGAATTTATGATACGAAGTGCTAACAATAAAAATCTGAGTTCAGAGCATGTTGAGAAAAACTTTATGATGTATAGAAGTAGAAAAGGCTTTGCCACAAAAAATCATAGAGAATTAATTTGGCAACGACCCTGAAGATTACCTAGTCTAAACTGCCTGTTCACAGTAAGGCCAATATCAGAGCTAGATCTGGTTGCTCAGAGCTCAGCTGAGATTTTAGTGTCACCACAGATGCAGATTGCACAGCCTGTCTGTGCAAACCATCCCAATGCTTGACCACCCATGCTGCAAAAAAAACTTTTTTCCTCAGATTTAGTCAGAATCTACCATGCTACAATGTACCTGTGTTGCCTGTCACATTTTCATTTTACATCTCCAAGATTGTTGAGCTCCATCTGTTTCTATAACCACCCATCAAGTAGCTGAAGACAGTCCTTCGCATTCTCTTTTCTTCACAGTAGAAGGAAAAAGCCTCAGACTCCCTTCCCCTATCATATTTTTCAGCCCCTTAAATCATCTGCTGGTCTCACTCTGGCTTCTCAGTATCTCTTGTATCAGGGGACAAAAATGGGACCTAGCACTTCAGATATGCTGCCATGAGCGCTGAACAGAGGGGAATAATCACTTCCCTTAACCTGCTGACTATGCTCTTCTCACATGTAGTCAAAATACATGTCTAGGTGATTTTATAGTTAGCAGTTCTTCAGGCCCCCCAGGAAGTATGAACTTTGCCAATTTGCTACAAGATAGCCCAGCACAAGTTAATGAAGCACTCAAACCATTACATACAATTCTTGCTGAAACCATAGGGCTTTATGTGTTTCATAATTTTATGATTAAAGATGGAAAAGCCTCAGAGAGTTCACTATGGTCATCAGAAATATTGCCCCACTACTAATCTGGAACATATTTTTTTTACTATTTCACATATTAATTTTATCACATTAACTTAATAGAGAAGTTTAAAATTACCTTATTGCAGTACAAATAATTTAACTATATAGCATCTTCCTGTCTAACTGCTTTCTGTTTAACCTCATGACAGCACCCTCAATTTATGTGATCTACATACAATTCCTTAACGCTTTATACATGATAAAGTAACTACCATGGAAACGCTAATCAATTATCATTGGCCCCCTAGAAATCAATCAGTATATGAACATCATCAATCTCAGTCTGCTTGATCTTGGTAGATACAGGTTTAAAGCTACAAATGCTGTGAACTCCCAACTGAAGGATTTAAGGTCTGTTTTAAGTAAGTTGCAATATCTTCATCAGCAAGTAAGTCTGAGTTCATATTCCAGCTTCTTTACCACACGCTTCCCTTGCATCTGCACACCATCTTTCACCACCCTAGCGAAAGGGCCACCAAGGCCCTTGTTAATGTTAAGCTATTACCACTATTAATACAATTCCTCTGTCAGTGTCTCAAAACCTTTTCCAGTGCTTCACCACACTTCTGAATGGCATGGAAGTGCTGTTATTCCTTCTTTACAGGCTGAGAGATGAAGTTTAAGTGATGTAGACAGAGAAACTAAGTTATACAGCATGTCTGCAGTGGCAGTGGAGATGTTTTCCCCCATCTTTTGACTGTCTATCCTCTAGCTACTGATTGTCCTGTAGCCACAAGAGAGCTGTGGGTCTAAATCCTCCTTACGGGCACTCTGGTTCATGAAATGCCGAAACTAAAATTAAAAATTCAAGTAAGGCACACAGCACAGTTTTATGAAATGCTATGTTGTGGACAAGGCTGCTTTTTATTTTTATTTTTTTTTTTAAATTTCAATTTTGCATGTATTGACCAAATCAAACTTCTCCTACTGTGTTCAAACTGATGATTAAGAGAACATTCTTGTGCATCTTTCAGAAACGTTTATTTTGACTGAAAATGCCACTTTAATAAGCCCAAAACTGCTTACAGAAAACCATTGTTTAAAAATTACTTGAGAAAGAAGGAAGGCAGAGAAGAAGGTTTCAACATCTAGAGGCCACGAATTTGTTTTCTCAAGTCTAAATAACAGTTTTGAAATGTTATTAAATTTATCTTGGGAAAAAAAATAATGGCATTTTTGTTTCATAGATTGTAATACTTCATCTGAGAAGTATCCCAAGATTGTTTCAGAAAGCATTCCCTACCTAAATGTACTTAACATGTTTCACACAAATGCAACAAACAAGACGTTTAAGCAATAGTACATTTGAATAAAATTACATGTTATCATTGCTACACGTTTTATTTGATTCAGAGACAAAGACACTCTCTTTAGATAAAGGGGTGCTGGCTTTTTTCCCTTTTTTTTTCCCCCTACTACAGTGACTTAGTCTTTATTGTTATATGATTTTTTTCTCTTCACATTTTATCTGCTGAACGTTTTAGTGTTTTATGATTTTAATGTTCTTGTTTGTGAGATACTGGGAGTACTATAAAAATATTTTATTCTGATTATTATATTATACTATAGATGTAGAAATAATATGACTTACGATTTTTATTTCCCAGTGGTAGAAGAAAAAAGTATGAAAAGATACAGCATGTATCAGAAAATATACCAACGATAGGATACTGAATCAGTTTTTATAATACTCTCATCTAACAGCCATGTAACATCTACTCTCTTGAGCTTCTCCTACCTCCTTAGAAAGTTCATACACAGCTCTTGCTTTACCAGCTAAAAAAAATAAATAAATCCTATTTCAAGTAATGTTACCCACTTGAAGAATGGCCTAAATCAATAAAAGCAAGAAAATTGAATGGTAACAATACTGTTTAAGTTTAGGGACTACTGGAGTTCAACTAAAGAAAGCCACCATTTTCCATTGATCCTTCCATTTCCATGAAATTGTAAATCTCTAGTGAATGTTTTATGCTAGTGAGTATGTCTGGTTTGACAGCTGTATAGAGTTTTAGTTATCTTTTGTAACTGGTATATTGTCAAACCTGTAACCCCTACTCCATAGGCCGTTTTGTGACCATAGCCCAAGAAGAAGGGAAGAGAAATAAAACGAAGAGATTTAAAGCACCTGCAAGGACCAACAGGCTTCCAAGACACCAGAGACTTAAAGATTTTGTTATCTCCAAGGATAAATTAAAAAAAAAGAAACTCAGAAAAAAAAAACATTCATGTTAAGAGGCCACACTGAGAAAACCGTCTCCTAAATTTGAAACCTGTTAGGACAACTTAATTGTTTGTCAAACTGCAATTCCAGTAGGAATTAATCTTCATGCCAGAAACAAGATTTTGGGCACTGTAAGCTTATTTCTGGTTTTATTCGTATTAATTCTACTGTAGACCATTGATCTGAGTAGTTGGTGATTAGTTCTAATTTGAATTGCAGTTATAAAAGACTAAATTTTCAGCAATCAACACTCAATTGTTTTAGAAGTTAGTAAAGACAGACATCAAGCTTTCTTTATTATGGAAAAAAATTAAAAAAAAAGGAAGAGTTTGTTTCAATGAAGAAAGAAACTATTATTGAATTACATAACTTGGCAGCAAAAGAAAAGTAAATAGTAATTCATTAATTTACTAACCTTCAGGTCCACAGACTTCTGGATTACTAATGCAAGAATTCTGATAGCTTCCAAAGAAGAGAAAGGTAACTCCCTTCTTTTCAGTGACATAAATTCCTTTGTTCACCATTCCTTCTACAATATCTAAAGGAAAAGCAAAATATAGTTTAACATTAATATAAATCAAAACATCCTGGAAAAACTATTTTAGTAGATTCATACACCTCATATGTTTATCTTGTCCCAACTATAGGTTTGCTTTTGTTGGCTTGTTTTGTTGTTTTCCTTTTTGGGTTTTGTGGGAGTTTTGTTGGTGGTTTGTCTTGGGGTTTTTTTGAAGAATCATACCTGTAACTCTTTCATTTCAAAATTGCAAAAATTACACTCATATCCATCAGATTCTTGATTAACTAAGACTGCTTGACAGAATCCATACACCCAAACCCCATTATTTCAAAGTAATCTGAATAAGCCTTATGCTTTCCAGAGCTCTGAATACCAGACACATCACAGAGGTATTTCTGTCATACAGTTAGGTTGTTAATGAAGAAATTCTTAAATGAAAAATGTCAAAGAATAAGAGTTTTAATTTTCATTTTTTGAAATGGCAATTTTGTGATCAAAAGCCACTTTTCTTGAAAAATACAATGCAATGAAATATACTTGACAAGCTATAGTCAAAAGGCAGAAATATATCTCCTTTTCAGACATCCTTAGGTATGGCACCACTGTCATTTGGAAAGGCTATTTCTTTGTCTAACATGGATAAAGACTAATTGTCTTGTGATTTAAATGAGATAATTCTTGTGTTCTCTCCTAAAGAAAAGGACTGTTGATTTATCTCCCACTAGCTAAAGCACATGAGCCTTCTTAATACTAAAAAAACATGAGTTTTTTTACTACAGGAAACCTCACTAAGGTCTAAGAGTCCAGCCGACAGATGATGACAGGAAGTTGATCTCATTTGTCCCAAGATAAAGAGTGATTAATTTTAGCAATGAAAACAATAGGAAATCACAATCAAAAAAATCCGCTGCATTAAAAACTCTGCATTCCACAAAACAAAGAATATTCTATCATCTATTTCTGAGCAGACAAAATTTAACTGCTCAGTTTGGAATTTCACAATACCATTGTTTGTGATGGCATTTCTTCAAGGAATGTGAAGGTTCAGGATCTTGGGTTTAAGACCCTTCTCTATAATTTCTTCTGAAAGTGTTAGTAGTTGCTCCAAGGGAAACACCAACAATGGGAATACAGTCTTTTCCTGCTCTGAGGTGAAGAAATTGCCAGCTAGGTGCTGCTTGATATTTGGAAAAAATCTAACGAGAACATAAGAGGAAATGAGGAAGGCACACATCCCTCTGTATTTATCACTGTATATCTACCTGACTTAAGAGAAGCCTTTTGCACAGCAGAGCAGTGTAAATCATGCCAAAGTTGCACATTCAGTTTTAGGGACGGACCATCGTATCTGCAGTGATAATCACAAATACCTGTCACTGCTTCAAGATGGTGCATCCCTTTATGCAATGGGGACATGGGCAAAAGGGCATCTCATTTTCAAACTGTAGACAACCACCAGGCATGAGGACAGCAGTCACAGTGCCGGCCCATCTCTAGGGTAACACCACTCAGTGTAACAGCAACAGCATGGCATAGCCCTCAGTGAATGTATGTCCAAGTATTTTCTTAGTTCATTCCAAATCTCGAGACGAACATCACAGGTTTCAGATATCTTCCCTCCCCTTTGAGCATGAAGTCATCAAGTTCTGTCTCTAACTGACAGATAAAATACAGTTTCTTTCAAAAATTTGAGTGTGTGTTATGGAGTGAAGCAAAGGTTTCTAAGTTCTTCTGGAGTCACCTGAATTCTAAATTAATCTAGCCAGAATAAATCCCATAAGGTAACGCCTTTCTGTTTCCATAGAATTTCCTTTGCCACTGATGTCACTCTTTTTAATGTTCATATTGAATATATTTTATTATGTGAGAACTATGCAAATGCTCTATAAAGCAGATAAGAAAGGATTGCAAGGAATCAGGGTCATTTGGAGTTCATTATTAATAGAGTTCACATTTGCCAGCATACTTTTACTGTTAAGAGTAGAAAAATAGTAATAGAAACTATTACTTTATTTTATTATAATATTAATAGAATATTACTATTCTACTAATAGTAGAAAAAAACTAATAGAAACCTCCTAGTATCTGAGCAGTCCAAATGACAGTTCGACCATTTCCATCCTTCTCCTTAGGTCAGATTTTCAAACTAGATGTGAGTTAATACCTAACTGTAAAGTGGACAAGAGGTCATGTTTCACTTGAACGTACACAAATATAAATGCTAGTGACTTAAATGACTTTAAACTTATGCTGGTGTAGATGTAACTAGTTTCCAATCTGTCAGATTTCTGCCTGGAGAGTTGTCATTTTCTGGTCTTCCTTTTATAACCTGGCGTGTTGATGTGAAAATAAAATACCATTAAAAGGACGTATATATGCAGATTTTTGCTTGTTAACCAAAATATGTCATGATTGACAAGATCTTACTTCCACGCTTTGCAAATCTGCTTGCATGTGTCCTTGTTAATATGTCCTTTAAAAAATACTATGAAATGGTGAAAAACAGATGGCTTCTTTTTCCTTTTATAACCTTGAAAGACAAGAAAAAAAATCAACCTATTTGTTCTTACATGTTCCTTTTACATGTCTTCTCTGTGTCTTTTAAGCTTAATACAAATATTTCAGGTTTTGGAGAACCACTGAGGCTCATCCTCCCATGGTATGCTTAGCATGAGGATGCCTCTCCCAGTAGTTCAGAGTAATTCAGATAACATTGCAGGAGTGCTTTTTCAATAACATATGCCAATGTAAGTATAAACAAATCTTTACCTAATGATCTGAACTTAAACTCAGTGTTTTTGAATCCAATGTTACAAGAACCATCCAAGCTTGACAAATGCAGAACAAAAAACACGTAAATCCTCACCTACAGTTGCAGAGAAGTTAGAGTAGGCAGAGTCATTGGTATATACAAAGGTAGAGTTATGGGAAGGAAGCACAGTGAAGTTGTGGATTCTTAGAGCTGGATGGAACAACAAAAGAAAATAAGCAAATAAGCAAAACAATGAATAAACACAATCAGTAATGAATTGGCCAGTTTGTATCTCTCAACATAGCACAAAACACAGATGTTGGTCAGCAGCCTTTAAAATTATCATACAACCCCTTCTCCCAAGGACTTGTATGCATGTGAGGGTTACATTCTTTAATTACAGAAGTTAATACTGTATCACTAAAACATTTTCTTTCCTTACAGTAACTGAGAAGAGAAAAAACTATAAAAAAATACAACTGCAGGCGAAGGGCTCTGAAATACAGCCATGCGGGTAAGCAACTCTGCAATTATAACAAAAATCATTATACTGGTGCAAAATCTATGGGTAATTGAAGTCCCTTGTCCAGTTCTGGGCTCCCCAGTACAAGAGAGACATGGACATACTGGAGAAAGTCCAGCGTAAGGCTAAGAATGCTGGGGCTGCTCAGTCTGGAGAAGAGAGGGCTGAGGGATCTTATCAATGTCTATGAACACCTGATGGGAGGTGTAAAGATAGCACCAGACTCTTCTTAGCTGTATCCAGTGAAAAGAGGCAATGGGCACAAATTAAATACAAGAAATCCCATTTTAAAATAATAAAAAATGCAACTTTTTATATCTGCAAATAAATTTTTCAGATATAAATAAAATAAAAAATTATTTTGATAAATTAACAGTATGTTATGCACTGTAATTATTTACCCTGGGCAGGCAAATAGACCTTGATGGAAAGCCCATGAAAGTAAATAGACACACATCGATTTGGGTTTTAGACCAACTGAGCTCACAGAAGGGAAAGGCAAACATTCTTAAAAAAAAAAACCAAAAACTAAACCAAACAAAAGCACACAAAAACCTCAAGAGAAAAATGCATGGAAAACAAGGGCTCAAATAAAAAACCTGAACACGGCCACAACTTTTTCTGTTTTCTACATTTTAAGTTGATTGTTTCCCTTCAATTGCTTCTACTGCTGAGATAACAAAAGAAAATTAATTTGCTGACACTCTCACAACACAAATGCATTGAGAGATATAAATCTGGCTTCACACACAATGACTTCAACAAATAACATGGATTAACATGATGGACAGAGTATGATGCCTCAAGAATTTAAGAGGAGAAACTTGGAATGAAAATAATCGCATGATACGATGAATAGAAAAACAAGAAAGACTAGCAATAAACAGAAGAGTTGTGTAATCAGAATAGTATAAAAAAAACCCAAATTGTCACCTGTATTAGATTACACCAATATAGAAAACTTCTTGTATATCAAAGTCAAATATCAGACAGATACATAAAACCTCTGCTAGAGGCAGCTGAAATAAGATCTGTGTGCTATAAGACACAATACGGGCAACTGAGAAGAATATGAACTATCCACTACAACGCTAAGGAAAGAATTCATCATTATCATAACTGCAGTGCAGAGAAAAAGACTTTTTGCTACTGGCATCCCCTGCAAATAATAGTAAGACAATATCCAGCAAACTTCTTCAGCAAAGTCATGCAGCTGGCTTATTTATACAGTTATTCAACACAACACCACAGTACAAGTCAAAGAAGATTGCTCATGTGAGCCAGTCCCATTCCTTTAAGTGAAGCTTTGTAGGACTAGGAACTGTATGTGTTCTGCTTTCTATCTCTTCCAAGATACTACTGAAAAGATTTCTGAATGTTGCTGAAATAATATCATTTAACACAGTCTGAAAAACAATCTAACATCAATTGTCATTCTTCTGAGAGCTGCATTTTATGTATCACTTTCAAGCACTTTCCAAACAACTTTGTTGTAACATGAGTGCCAAAACAGTGCTAGATATGGAGTACTTCACTCTTCCTGATACAAAGTGAAGTCCAGTGTCAGAAAATTACTTTAACACACTGTTAGAGAACTCACATGGGCACTTTGTAAGCCAAATTATGATTCTATTGAACTCAACAGGAACGCTGCCATCAGCCTCTAATAGGAGCAGAATATTGCCCAGATTTATTTCTGATCAGGCCATTTCATTCCTTTAAGAGACTTTGTGGAAAGATGTGTCAAAGTTTAAGCTTAAAATACTTGAACACCTCTGGAATAAAAGACTTTATATATTTATGGATCTTTTGCCCTGCTTCAGAACATTTTTGTGTAATAAACAGCAATAACTTTGCACTTTTGTAACATTTTTCACGTAAGGCTTTACTGTAAAGGTCTCTAACACATGATTTAATCTTCTGCAGTGATATTTCTAGGTGAAGCTATTGCAGTCACCAGTAGCGACACAGCAGCTACCCCTTGCACTAGTACAAAACAGTTTAGTTCAACTGCCAAGTGGCTCAGCCATACCGTGAGAAATACTAGGGAATATAAATCAGCCCAATTTGGAATTGTCTAAAACATCAGAAGAGAAAAAACAGTTCATGTGAAAATTACCAAGGGACCTTTGAGTCTCAGAAGGAGGCAGAGCATAGCTAAAAATATGTTCTGAAAGGAATGGCCTTATGCTGCCCATAATGCTGCAATGGGATACAGTGACTGGTCGAAGCTTCATTAACTACATCACCACACATGTCCGGGAAGCCCCACCATCCTTTTTGAAACATCAGAACCAGAAAACTGCCAAATCCCACCAGACTGCCTTTTAGCATCATTCCTTCTGGGATCCTGCAGTCCTGATAACTGAGTGTTTCAAATTAGTGTGAGTTTTGCCTTACCAAACCTCTCGGGTTTGCCCAGTCAAAAAAGAATTTGAACTAATGCTGCAATGCTGCTCTTAAGGAAATACCCAAAAGCACATAAAAATGAGTAAAAAGTGTTCAGATAAGGGTTTACACTTCTCTTGCTACAAACACTAATGCAATTTTCAAAAGTGCATGAAGAATGTGGACATTTAACTCCTTCCAAAAAGCAAAAAGAAAGAGGTGTCTTCACTGCTGGCATAGCCAAGGATCACAGTCACTGACTGCATTAGTGCATTTTATGCATGTATCAAACCAACTAATAACAACGTGATTCAATGACTCTTTGGATCATAAACCTTTTCTCTTTATAACCTTAACAATGTGTAGACAGCCCATAAAATATCTGAGAATACTCTGTAAAAATCAGTTCACAAATACAGTATCATTTGGACATTGAAGCACTGCAAAAACATTAACTGGGAAAAAAAAAATATCTCAGCTGCTGTGGTACAAAAACTAACCCCTTTCATTTCTCCTGCTCCCTTTCTATTTACAGAATGCAACAAATATTTATGTCAAATACTTATGTTATTGCCACTGTCAACGAATCCTTTGTCTACCTCCATTCGTATCCCGAAACTCATGAATTCCATCCACATCTTCCAATGGCCAGTAATGGGAAGCTGATGCAAGAACTTTGAACCCTTTCAAGAAACACACATGAAAAGGTTATTAAAGTAAGGACCAACAAGGAGTGGAACAAGGCTCCACAGAAGAGAACAATAATGGAGGTCACTAGGTTAAGTAAAACAAGATATTTTATGTAAATCAAGTACAGCACATAAATAAGATCATAAATCAAAATAGTAGAGTAGATTAAAGCCACACATCTGACTGACCATTGCAGAAAACAGCTGTTTTTAAAACTCAACTGATTTTTATTTTAATTGCACTTAAAATGCATAATAATCTCCGACTAAATCTCTGCTAGCCTATCAGGCAGCATTTGTTGAAGTAACAGTTAAGGAGTCATTCAAGAGTAATTTCAAGATTTTACTGAGATTTTAAACACATGGTGGATAGCACAAAGCACCAAGAAGGGAATGCACAGGGTATGTTTATCAACTCTACAGCATACTACCACTGTTTCTGCCTCCTCCATAGGTAACTCAGATCTCTTCAGTTCAAGGGAGTAGGGGAAGATGCTAGAGAGTTCCCAGGAATCTTATCCTTTCTGCAAAATCCACTGAAAAGCCAGTGCAACACCTTCAGGTTATATTAACCCAAGCGTTTTTTCACTTTTGGTCTTCCATGGAGACACTAGTCAGCCATAGAAGACCAAAGATGAAAAAAAGCTCATCGATGGAAGAGCTGCCATGTGGATGAGAGCAAAGATGCCTGCAGAGTCTAGTCCTCCTGACGTCTCCAGATAACTCTCACCTTAACAATGTCACCAGAACTTCCTTTAAAAGAAGACATTTGACATTTCTCAAGAGTAGGAGTTCCATCCAGACTATTAAGCAACACATGGATAAAGAGTTCACTCCTCCCCATATGGCATTAGCTGTTCCTTCATAACCTTCTCCACTACACCAAAACCAGAACAACTCCTTGTGGCTGATGAGAACACTTTGTTTTCCTAGATGTCCCCCTTAGCAACAGGTGGACAAGCTGACAAAAACAAAACATCTGCTGGTTTCCACTGGCAGATTATCTGCACAGTCTAACGACTTTGAAATTTTAGATGTGAGTACTCAAACCTGACCAGAAGCAGGCTGCCCAAAAGTATTAAATTTTGTGTTAAGATAATAATTCTGTTTTAATAGTATAGCATTAATAATGTAGGAAAACATGAACTGCAATTTTTATTATCTTATTAGCTGCAAGAAATCCTTTATTCTCAAAAGAATTAATTTAACCAGCTGTGATGAAATAAATTTATAATCTCCCATTAATAAAGTTTTAGAAGGCCGATACAGAAATTTTACTGTGAATGCCAATGAGAACATGTTTTGTTCACCATCATGGTATGTCATCCTATTAGAATTAATCATTTTTTTGGAGGGGGGTAAATGACAGAACAGACAACAGGGACAGAGAGCGTAAATAGTTATATTACACCATACCTGTAGTTCTTTGCCCTACAATCATTTTTCATCCCCAAGAAATCTTTCAAGAACATGGGGGTGCGAAGCTGATAGATTGAAGTTTGTTAAAAACCATTTCAGCTGTTACGCACAAAAGCTTCCCACACCTAGTGTGTAAATTAAAACTCATCACAAGCAGTGTCCTATGACATTCACAGTCTATCCTACACCTGTCTTCATTCCCGAGATCAAAACAGCTTGCCTATTTGCTAATTACTCCATCATTTTAACATTCTGGATACAAACAGGATTTCTTTAATCATAGATATGAAGATGCAGCAATTTTATTTGCATCCTTAAATTGCCTAGCCCACACAGTGGAGATCAATTTGATGCTCTCCATCCTCATGGTGTAGTTTTAGAGCTGTGACAGACAGGATCCCCCCCCCCAATTTTATTTTATTTTTTTAATAACAGTGCAGAGTTAATAAAATTGCTGAACAGCAAAATAAGCAATTCTAGATCTCAGAGCACAGAACTAAAAGAAGGTCTGCATCTTGTGATGATACAAACTATTCAGACTTGCTTCTAAACTCTACTATACCAAAGATATCTAAACAAATGATTCATAATTGACCAGAATCTTGGTCAGAGCAGAATTGGGCTACCTAACTAGAAATGTTTGCAGTTGAATATTTGAAAGATACAGAGAAACGCACAACTGCTAACAAAAAGAGAAAGCTACTGTCAACATAAGCAAATAATGACATAGAATAAGCATATACAAAACCCAATCTGAATATTCCAGGCAACCCAAACTCAACGAAGCTGAGCATGGCAAAGTACAGAGGAAAGGGCATATAAGAACAAGTTTTTTTTGCATGTGCATAAAGTATATCTGAGTATATGCTTAGTTCTGCCTCCAAAGAACATATTGGCTGCTGCAGAAGAAATGAAGTTATAAATTTCTGTGATATTAAGAGCATCCACATAGGCTACATGTGCTAACATACCTCCATGCAACTTCCTTCAATCTACCAGTTCCATCTTGCAGAGCACAAAACATGCCTGCTGTCTCACAGTGTGCCTATATGCAAATATCTCTTGCTCCCACTAACATCTGCCTTTTGCAGAAGGTCAAAAAAAGGATTAAAGTTAAGAGAGGTGGTAGAAATTTCAGAAAAATAGAAAAGAAAAACCTCAGGACAAAATTATATGACACCAAACAATTGTGTTACAACATGGCACAATTATTTTGGTAGTAGTAGTAGCAGCAGCAGCACGACAAAGGCAATGCCGTGGTTGGTATCAAACTCATAAGGAGAAGCTATATTTTAACAAGCTTACATTTAAAATTTGGCAAAAAAAAAAAAAAAAGGGAAGGGAAACAGATACACAGCAAAGTGAATTGCCTAGAGCCATGCTGCATGTCACTGGCTTTCCCAGCTCCCAGTTCTGAACTACATAAAGCCATGCTGTTACCCTGTTACCAGCCCATCAAGCCTGAGAAGACCTTTGAAAACCAATACCTGCTACCTTGAATTCAACTTACACTTGCAATATCCTTTCAACAGGCAACACCATGCTGAGTTTAGAACAAAATCACAGCCTAGTTGTTCAAATCCAGAAATCATCACTCGCAGTTATGCTTCTGCATATGCACTGTACTACAAAATAAATGTTGTGTAATTTGCCCCCTTATTGTGGGAAGGGGTTTTCCCCCCTATTGTTCCATCCACTAGAAGCCAGTGAACCTCATCTATAGGAAATTAGACTGTATTTCTTTGGTTTTGAGTGAAGGTAGAATGAAAGAAACTAATGGGGCTGAAGCTACTGCAATAGCAGACAACATGGCTTTTTCACATCGCTCTGTATTTTATTTGAAAATAATTACTTCAGGTTAAAACATGAAAGCACAAACCAATAAATGAATTGGTAAAGCAGTAAAATTGTACTTGTACACCACCATGAGGCTTGAGATTAAACTATTTATATAAACACAAGAATTCTGCAGTTACACACACAGATCCCAAATAAGCTTTGAGTTTTTTCTACATTGAAAACAGATGAGCAACCCTTAATGTGTTCTATAATTATTTAAACTTCAGCACAAAGACTGGGAGGAGGGTACATGACTTGAAGCCATGCCAAAGTACTGCAAAGTATACAAGTTGGCATATCTAACTGTACATGATTGAACTGAAAATGCTGAACACTAAGGCATTGAGGGGGGAAGAGAAAATAGTCTATGTAGAGATGTGATTCAGTAACTCGTGCTCAGAGAAAAAAAACAAAAAAAGCCAGTGTAAACAGGATTTTCCTACATATCAAATACAAGCCGTTTTTCTCCAAATATATTTCTGTGCAGAATATTTAGTTAGTAGGTTACTGAATTTAAAATGACTGGGACAGTCTGATACTTTAGACTTCATTACATTTTTAATACAGAGCTGACATTCACATATAGGATCAGTTTCTTTGGAGCTATTAAGAAAATGAAAAATGCAACCCAAAAAGCAAACAAATATTTAAGCACAACGTCATAAAAAGTAAATAGAACATTCCTTACCTGGGTGTTTGGGCAGCTGGGAATAATTTCCATACACCTGCACATAAAACATTACATAATGAGACATGCTGAGGTAAAACTTCCTGAGGAATCCAAATATATCTCAGTATTGACCATATTCAGAACGTTACCTGATAATTGTACTGAAATAAAATCAGCAAAGACAGCAAACACAGCAGAGACAGTAAATTCTCCATGGTCTATATAAGGTTAGAAGTTGACTGGAATCAAATTCCTGTAAGATTTCAATCATAAGTTTTCCTTTGCTACTTTTTGTGTTAAAAGGGACATTTTCCATGCAGGTTCAAAAAGTTCATTCCTTCAATGATGGCAAAATATCCTCCCAGACTCTTTAAGTAGGATTTGCTTGCTTCACACTTTGATTTCTTCATTTAACTCTATAAATAAATTACCATGATTGGGAGAAATTTAAAAGAAACATGCATCAGATCCGAAAGCTGTACTGTTCCATGGAAAGAAGTCAAATATTTGTTACAATCTGTGCCAAAAAGAAAAGATCTTGTTTTCAACTTTCTTCCTATGGTTGTCTTTTCAATCACTTTCACGTTGTCAGAGATCTGAAGCCAGTTTTAGTTTTGCTAGTACGAAAATGTACTTCCTTATAGCACCAGGCATATAACTCTCACTATTTCCTCAGAAACTGAGCTGAAAAGAGTTTCTAACTCCTTGCTTGCACAGCTCATTTTTGCACCTCCATCCCAGATCTTTTTGGGTGGAGAGCAAGTCTGAGTGATGTCATGCTTTCTTCTCAAACTTTGTCCCATTCTGGTACTCTATTTATATCACACTGCTGCTGTCTCTTTTCTGGGTCCTAACACTAGCCAGCTAGGAACAAGTGGAAACAAGTCAATGTGCTTCAGCAAACAGATAATAGAGATTACTGCTCTTAGCAATCTGCATGCTTAAAGAAGGATTAAAGCCAGAACAAGTGTTCATAATTTGAATGCTTAAGGAAAAAAAAAACAGGTTTTGGACAGGAATTTTGGTAGGAAAGCTAAGATCTATTTATTAAAATAACAGATTTTATTTCTGTTTTAAAAAGCATAACCTTTAAATAAAAAATACTGATTTAAATTACATGGCATTCTGAGGGATTAATTTTACTATGTCTGTATAAAGGAGAAACTGAGGCATTACCCATTTCACTGATTTGCTCAGTCGCACAACAAAGCTAGTAAAAGCACTAGCAAAATACCTTTATAGCTGCCACTTTCTTAAAAATAAAAATTGCATTTACATATTTATAAAAGCCTCCCAACTACACTCTGAACTACATCATAAATAATAACTATTATTTTATATGTAAAACAAAAATAGTAGCTAGAATTATATTCTTCATTTAATCTGCTCCTTTACAGTAAAATCTTGTTTTCAGTTACCTCCAAGTGTTTTTTTTTGTTTGCAGTGAAATAATTGAAAACAACAGTATTTTAAACAAAATTTTATAAGCTTTCCATCCTTGTTCATCTCTCCCCCTCATTTCTATACCAACCCCTCCTTTATCCTCACACAAGCCATTTAAAGCTGATGTAGGCAAGATCAGAAACAACATCAGGCTCAAACCATGTTACTATCAGAGCAAAATTCAAATTATTTTATTTACCTTTTCATTTGCCAAAAGTTATATCAACAGATTAGATCTTACTTTCAGCCCCAGATGCTTACTGGTACAGCACAACATTCTCTGTTTAAAATCACTGGACACACAAGATACTGATCTATAGAAAAGTGATCATGCATTTCTGTTTCCACACATGCCACTGCCCCTCTGCAACTCACTTTATGACCTTTAGTTATCCTCCCCACCCATCCATTCCATGATTCTTAGCCCCATTTCTTCATGTACCTGTATCAGTCTGTATTTGCCTGGTTCCTTTTCCTAGGTCTATTCCTTCGAGTATACTAGCCCTCTTACTTCTCTACTACTTAACTGCAACTTCTGCACCAAACTCTTAGCTAGAGTTGATTGTAATTTTCAGGATGAAAGTTTTCCACTGACACTTTATGTAGGGGTTATATAGCTGAAAGCCCAGCAAGCTTGGTAGTGGCTGTGGCCCTGATTTACCCAGCTGGCTCCCCAGATGCACAATGAACTTCTGAAGCTTCTGATGGTAACTAGCTCCTTGCAAATAGACGGGATTTCAGGGTCCAAGAACTGAAAAGATCAAAATTAATTTTGGAAACCTAAAGATGTTTATACTGCATGAACACTTCAATGTTACCGAAGTTTACTATTACAAAATTTCAGTACTGAAATAAAGCGTGTCTTGTGTTTCTAACACTGATTTAGGGCCTACATCAAAATAATTCTGAAAAAATTGGATTTCAGTTCCTACAAAAATTTAGCTTCCCATTTAGTTATAACCAGTCTGACTTTCACTTATTTCCCTCTAGGTTTTTTTTAGATTCCTTCCCTCATTACTGTTAGCCACAAACTCCTCCATATCCTGAAGGAAGAAGAGGAATTTTGTGTAAACCCTATGAATTCTGCATCACTTTCTGAAAAGTAGAGCCACCCTTAGAAATAATAGAGAGCTGCAGCTAAAAATCTTGAGAACAGCCAAAACGTAAAAAAAGAAAGACAGGAATCTGAAATATTTGCCAAGAGGGGCCTGTCAAGGGAAAGAATATGCTTACCAAAACATTTGGGAGAATCCAAGCAAACATGTTCACTGCCAAAAATTTCCGTGGAAACAGCAAATTGCAAGCAGACATTGGAGATTATTTGCAGAAACAAATTCTGAATTTATTCCTGTGATCCTCTGGAAACCTGGTCTGAGAAGCCACACTGCTCCCACTGCAGACCAAAGGCAGCACTCAGCACCTTACATGCAAACCACAGTAACTGATCCAACACTCAGAAGACAAGTAATCACAGTGGATTGCTCCTGAAGGACCTGTAGATGAAATGGTGTTCATTTAAAGTACTTGCATGTCAACAAAATCACAAAGTCTGCACATGCTGGGGCACTGAGCAGCCCATGCTGAGCCCACTGGAGAGGTTTCTTAGCAGTGCAGCTCTCCTACACTGCTGCCCTGGGGCTCTGCTAAGTTAGTAAGGAAGGAAAAAGCTGTGACCCACACACGTTACAGTACCTGGGGGTAGGGGGGTGTCTATGAAAGGCCTCTAGGTTTTTCTGTCCCACTTAAGTAGGGCAGCAAAAAGGCCAGGGAGGAGCTGCACTGCAGCTCAGACATTTGCTGACAGGTAGAGCGAGTACCCTAAACAGAAAGCCTGAAGACCTGTAGCAACCATCAGAGGCTTGCAAACAGCATAGGGAAATGATACATCCAGGCTTCTCTCTCTCTTTTCTCCACCCACCATTTTTTTTTTTTTTTTTTTGGCGGGGTGGCGGGTGGGAAGGGAGCAGTAGAAGGGACTTTCAAAGAGAACAGTTTAACAAAAAAGAAAAGATCAACTATTACATCTTGGTGATAGCAGTTGCAACACCACTTTCACAGCAACACGAATATGTCCTATCATGCAATAATTAAAGTTAAATTTCAGCTTTCCTTGTTCACCCTGTGTTCAGAAAGGATGATTATATTATTGAAACAGAAAATTTGCAAATGCTATAACCAACGTTTACCAGGAAATGAAAAATAACCTGAAGTTAAAAAACTTTATTGCTAGGTATGTAAATACAGAGAATAATCCTTTAAAGAATATTTTTACAGTGCAGAAGACAAACAAGTTTTCTTCCTGTTTTCATTTGAATTGTTAACTTCCAACAAGAGAGCTGGTGCATAATTGAGATTAAAATGTTACAACAAGCATCTTACAAAGGAGTATTTTAAGAATAAATCTAACAGATAGATTTTTCTAAACCTTCTCTACTATCACAGTCTCTGTGAATACACCTATAAATATCCTGGATTAAATTAATTCCTGGTCAAAGTATTTCTCCATCAGTAATAGAAATTATTAACAAGGTGGTTATAGCTGATACATCAATACCTACCCACTTAAATTTGAAACTTTAGCACTAACTTCTCAGGCTTTTTATGGGCATCCAAGGTAAGTAGTTGTAGAACTGATTGTATTTATTTCACAATCAATTATTTAAAGAATTAGATTATTTTTTAAAACCCCACAGTTTAGTAAATTAATTCAGCTGTCCTTTGCTGAAGGGAACATCTAGGGCAGCTCTACCAGCTCTCCTGGAGCTACTCAGATATATCTAGGTGCAGTTTGATTAGATTGGCACATATGCAAGAAACCACAACAAGATCCTGTATTAAACTTGCCATCTTCTCAATACACGCCTTTATACTAGCACAAGTTATTTTTGTAGCAAATATAAATTGTTTACTCACAGAACTCTAAAGCAGAAGCAGTTTCACAGGTAAAGGGGTTGCCTCTAACACAGTTTAACACAGTTAAAACCTTTTCTTTATATAACCTTATTCCAACTAGAATAGTTGGAATACTGTTATAAACTCCCATTAGAATTGTGAGCTCATACCAAGGAAGAATTTTGGGGTATTTTACATTCACTTTGATGACAAAAAATCATTCCTAAACCAATTAAGTTGGCCTTGAACAAGACTGTAACAATAAGAAGGTCCTGCACTAGCTCTGAGACCAAGTTTGATAATATTCACTAGCAAAGCAGCATGTTGGCACTGTATTTAGAAACTCCTGCAGCGCTCACGCTCAACAGAAAAATGAAGGACTTGGTGAACAGTCCTGTCCCTCTAGTTATTGTACAAGGACAAAATATAATACAAGGTAGAGAAGCTGTATCTGCTGATAACTGCATTAACAACATGCGATGGAAAAGCAATCTGTGTCATTCACTGGGTTCTTCTTTTACTTGTGCATCCCTGTCCCACCACCTCTGTCCGGATTTTGCAGTCACCTTCCTAAACCAGGGACTGTGCCTTCAGCTGCTTCACTAGCCTTCCCCTGCCACCAGCCCCATTCTAAGGTTTAACCAGCTGCAACCAAAGCCACTTCACCACAGTTCAAATACAAACATACTCGGGACCAAGACACAAATTGACAGTGCAGTTTATAAACAAGAAAGGTATTTCAGAACTCTTGTTCCTTTCTACTAGCTACATGTCATGTACTTGAAGGCTGTGGGCATCTATCGGCCATGCAAACCTAAGGCTGTCTCTTCCATTGTATGGCTCGTTACAGCCTTTCAAAGGAGCCATCACACTCAGTCTACACCAGCTCTATCCAATTCACTGAGACACTAACATCTACTTTGATTTTTAAAAGAAGCTGTGCCCATATCACGACAGACAGGTCCACCTTGCATTTAGCAGTACTTAGAAGCACTGTAGTATGAAGGGTTGGGTTTTTTCCTTTTCCAACCTCTCATTTCTTCTTTGAGCAAGGGAACTGAAAATTGCCATTTGAGAGAAATATTTTCAGTCAATTCACTCTAAGTATTTTGTATGCAGGTAATGCCATTTTTTTTAGGTATCTCAAAAGACTTAACACTTAGTTTAGCTCTCACTTTTATAGCATGGGTAATTTATCTCTATATTGTAAATGAAAACTTAAAAGAGGCAAAAGCTACGTGATTTGAAGAGAACTGCTCATCCAGGTGAACTGGTTATCTAGAATACTGCATATTGGTTGTTTTGGTTAGTCATTCCAGCACACCTGGGTTTTTTTTCCTCACAAGTTTTGCTCATTTAAAACAACTACTGCTATTAAAGCAGCTTCTTTCAATCTCGGCAAATAAGTCCTCTTCTTCCTCAAAAGGACAGCTTGCTCCAGGTAAAGATTTAATACCATCTAAGGATAGCCACTGTTCCAGGATGACCTAAACAAATTCTTGGGGAGCGGGGGAGTAATTTCCCAGGGGCACCACCTTCAAAGAAATTGGTAAGTTTCTTTCCCTGTGTTCTTCCTTGGTGTAATACAACAAAATCATGATGATAGGCAATACTAATTGGCAAAGTATCTATGGAAGATTCACTTTATGAACATAATGTGGCAGACCCTAGTTCTATAGAAAAGCAGGAAAATACAAATTTCACTCAAAGACAGAAGATTGTTGCTTAAATTGCCAACTGTCACTTTTTAAATGGTATCATCACTATATTAATGCATATTAGATGGGGATGAGGCAGAAAAAAACTGAGTCCTGCTTTCCTTATGTTTCCAGCACACAAATTCTCTCTTTTCGCCATGGGATGGAGTGCTCCTATGGCTATGGTAACATACTATGGAACTTTTCTTGTGTGCTGGAAGAATTACATGGCATCTGTTCTCAGGCATTTAACAACTACATGCCCTTCTTCATTGTTATCCCTTACATAACATGCATCAGGGCTATACTTAAACTACCAGTGAAAACCTAGTCTATGATATGCTTAAGTTTTATTTAAACTGAAAACATGCACACTCTTGTGCTTTCTTAACTGCAATTCTAAGCAAAACGAAAATATATAACTGAGGGTTTTTTGCTAATTTGAAAACTGTTTATTAATGTTTATTCTTGCAGATGTACCATCATCTCATGCTACTATACTAAATTCTCTATAGGCACCATTTGCTATGATCCCTGTAACATTCTTTTAAATGGTAAACATCCACTGATCTGTGGATGCCTACAAGTGAACAGTTAAGCATGCTGTACAGGTTTTCTTATAATATTAAAAGCATTTAAGTATTTTGTCCCTTTTATTTTAGCACTTTCCCAACTGAACAGCTAGAAAATGTAACACAACATTTTTTTAGGTTCGCAAGTTTTCTCTAGGACCACAAAAATCAGCCAACAACATTAGTTGCTTCTATTTACTTTTAAACTTTGAAATGAATAAATCTTGTGTGATATTAGAAAAAGAGGGTTGTACAGCTGAAATTAAGGATATGTTTTCACAATAAAAAGTGTGGCTGTAGCCCTCATAGTAGCAAAACCAAAAATACTATGGGTGGCACAGGCCAGCAAACATGATCTATTATATGCAAGTATCAAATCAGTTGTAGTTGCTACACTATGCCAAAGCTTGCTATAGCTTTGCTTATTGCTTTGTGTAATACTTAATGCATTATTGAGCTAAAAAACTCAAATGCATTGAGAACAAATACAGAATTTCATTTCCTATCTACCTTTAAGTCATCTATTAGAAAGAACCTCCAACCCAGCATCTTTTTGTTGGTTTGGGGGTGGGGATTGGGGTGTTGAATCAGAAATCAGTTCGTAGGCCTGAAGTCCCCTAAAAAGGGCCATGATTTCCAAGGTTCATACACTACCTAGACCAAAAACAGTCTCTTCTGGGTCTCAGGTATAGGTGCACCAACTGTCAAAATAATAAAAATGAATGGATGTAAGTTCTGTTATTTACACACAACTCACTACATAAATGCAGGGTAAGAAACAGGGTAAGAAACACTAAGGCTATTCCTGAAGACAGAGGAAAAAAATGTTTTTAAAATCACTATGCTCCACAGGGGGTCACAAGCAGAACAGGAGTCAAGAGTGGCATGTCAGGAAGTACAGAGGGATTTGGTTATGTGAAAAGAATCAAATCTTTTTCATGCTCACTGCAGAGGAATAAGAGGCAGCAAGGCTTGGTTTTGGTGTAGAATATTGCAGAAGCGAAGGAGAGGAAGGACAGTCCCATCTCCATTATTGGATTTCTTCAAGGACAGACTGGAAAAACATGTCAGATTATGAAAAGTCAGCCTTACCTTGCAGCACAAGGGTGAGCTAAATTAGTTCTTTTGGCCAATTCCAACTGTATTTTGCCATGATTCTGTGACCTCTGAGCTAGTTGACAGATTTGTATATTCTCCTTTTCAATTTTTTATTCATAATAAGGCAATATTAACTTTTTCTAGTATAAACACTAAGCTTTTCAGTGCAAATTCTGAAGTAAATTTGAATTTCCAATACATAGCAAAAAAAACACCCAAACAAAACCCTTCAAGGCATTATAAAGGACAATTAAAAAAAAAATCAACACTTTGACTTTATGGGAAAGGATTTTATCCTTTTTATGGATTTTTTCTTTTTAGTTTTTTGGGGTTTTGTTTGGTTGGGGTTTTTGGTTTTTTTTTTAATAGTCTACAGAAGCTAGTACTGCCTTTGAAAGAATGCATGTTATGGGAGGGACATAGAAGTGTCTAGTGTGAGAAAGTTATAAATACGTATTTTATTAACATCTGTATTACTGTGATTAACAATAGGATGATTCTTGACAAAGCACAGCTTCTGAGTTGCATCCTTCAATTGCACAATAGCAGTTCTGTGCTCCCCAGTTCAAGAGAGACTTGAACTACTGGAGATGGTCCAGCAGAGAACTACACAGATGAGGGGACTGGAGCATCTCCCTGATGAGGAAAGGCTGAGGGAGCTGGGCCTGTTCAGCCTGGAGAAGACAGAGGGGATCTTATCAATACATACAAATATCTTAGGGGCAAGTGTCAACAGGACTGGGACAGGCTCCTTTCAGTGGTGCCCAGCAACAGGACAAGGGGCAACAGGCACAAACTGTAACACAAGAAGTTCCATCTGAATATGAGGAAGAACTTTACTTTGAAGGTGACAGAGCACTGGCACAGGCTGCCCAGAGAGGTTGTGGAGTCACCTTCTCTAGAGATACTCAAAACCTGCCTGGACATAACTCTGTACAACCTGATCTAGGAGAACCTGCTTTAGCGGGGGGGTGGGGGAACCAGACCATCTCCAGAGGTCCCTTCTGACCCTGACCATTCTGATTCTGTGAAATGCAACATTGAATGAACAGCTATCAGATGTGATATAACAAGCTACTTCACAAGCTCTTCACTGGGCCCCCAGCTCTGTCAGGAATCACCTGCACAAAGATAGCTGCTAATGAGCAACTTGCCTCTCAGATCAGCAAAGAACCACAAAAGCTACGAAAAAAGCTTCGTACAAGGAACTGTAATGCCTGAAATTCTAATTTTCATAATGCCATCTAATAAAAAACAATCAAAAGGTGGTAGTGGCCATTGCACAATTCTGGTCCCCAGAATACATCAAGTAGTATAAGATCTTTCAGCAAAATTAGAAAGTAGACCACAAAATATTGCATGAAATTGAGTTGACTATACTAAAAAGGACAAACTGAACAGTTCAGACTGAAGAAAAACAAACAAAAATCCTGGAGCTAATTTAACAAGGCTAATGCTGTCATGGAAAGTATTTTTCTAATTAAGAAAATGAGAAATTGCTGGTCAATGCCAGAAAACAAAATACAGCTTTTTGGCAATAAGACTTAAGCCTTATAATGCTATGTATGTAATGTTAAACTGATTCAATTTATAAATTCTTTCTGAAAACATTAAGGGCCTGATGATTCAAAGACTAAGTAAACAGGTGAATAACATACAATACATTAGACATTTAAGTTTTCTCTTTACAAAGTCCCACTAATAGTTATTAGGTCACTCTTTTTATTGTGCATTTACTGAATCATCCTTTCATGAGACTTTTTCTGTATTGTGGTAAGTCTTACTTCATACACTGAAGAGGACTTGATTTCTGCAAAACAGTGGGATTTCAAAAAAACCTAAAAAGACTTAATTTAATCAGATCTTTGATTATCCCAACCTTAATGTCAAGTTTAAATAAAATACGATAATTGTATAAATAGACCCTGTAATTTTTTAAACATGATTAAACTAAATCTTATTTTGCAAAAAGCCACTGCCTGTAATTGCATGGGGTTTTGTATCATTCAGGTAGTCCTATTTTCTTTATTTCAGAAATATTTCACAATTATAGAAGTTTTGCTTTTGGAATTTGTGTTATTTTTTCTCTTACAGTCTTACTTAACTTACTTTCACCCTTTTGGGCAAAAGCAACTCAATTTTCATTCAGTTTCATTCAACTGCTTTGTGAAACAAGTTTACTAGTACAAATGGAGAATACACCCAGAAGCCAATGCAAGTTACTTCTCAATATATACATCTATAAAAGTCTTCAATGTTCTTAAAGACTTCTCGTTCTGTGGGGAATAACACAGTCCCTGTCTTTTATAGTTTCTTACTTCAGATTTAAGTGGCAAAAGCAATGAGGGTGGGGACAGAAATCAGAGTGCTTGCTAAAACGCTCGCAGTAGCTTCGAAAACTGCAGTTATTAAGCAATGAAGAGTCATCTGAAATGCAACCTATTAATTAGTTTAAAAGTATGAAAACTATTCCAGAGTTAAGATCCAGACTAAGCCACATGACTTCAGGTACCGAGTCTCGGAATTTTAGCTCTTCATTGATAGAAGAGTGTCCATACATAAACCAAATCCTAGCATAAATTCTCTTCCATACACTCTTAATCGCAGTGACTCCCCTTGGTTTGTTCCTCATTCTGCAGTAATGCTTAACATGACTAGAGAAATCACATCTGTTGGCTGCAACAGCCATCCCAAAGATCCTAAAAATCACAAGACACACCAGACACACAACAATCATGGAACTGACTAAAAACATATTTTCAAAGCAATACACAAAAGAAAAAAAAAATCCCATTTGTATCCGCCACTGTTCTTAATGAATGATGCAGGAAAGCAAACTAAAATAAAATCAACTACTCAAAATGTGATTTTGACTACAAGAACAGATAGGATATGGAGACGAAAAAATCCCTTTTCTTTTTCTAGAGGATTTGTCAGTCTCCCAGTGATTTTCATAGGCTTTTAAGTAACTGTCATTTTCAGATGTCTCTTGCAGCTTAAAGACTGACTATTGATGTGCCCTTCATTCAGATCCTTTTTCATTAGTTAGAAATACTGATATTTTTTTTTTCAGAAATTAAGCATTTTCCTTCTTTCTCTTAGGCTCTATGCCTTTTCTAGCACATGCAAAGTCATCTGGGGTGAAAAGCAGAAGACAGAATCATCAAGGAATGGCTACCATGCCAACATTCATGTCTAGAGAATTAAATAAGGAAGAAACAGGTCTGTAGTCAAGCTAGTACGTGTGAAAATGGCATTACAAAGCTTAATATGTCAAATTTTAAATAGCCAGTGATACGTGCCATTTCTATATACGTAGGGTTTACCCATTGCTCAGAGGAGATAAAAGCATTAGTCTACTGCTAGAGGTAAGCCACTAGTAGCAAGTATCCACTCAGCAGAGGTCAACAGCAATTGAAATGCAAATAAATTTTGAAAGTGTAATTAACAAAGTAGCAATAAATAATTAGTATTATTTTCTACCAGTTTTACAAAGGCAGAAGAGAAGGTTTTATACTTGTATGTTTTCATTTGCATTTAGTCTGCAAGGCTGACATATATTTACATGAAAATTAAAAGTACTGTTCCACATGTTAAACTGAAGCTTCCAGGTCAGGACATGGTTTTAGTTGTACAAGGCACCATATACACACATACCAAAAAGACAGCACCTACTCACTTAAAAGCCTGTAACCAAAGCACTTAACAAGTACTTGTGAAAGTAGCCAACTGAAGTAACAGAAAGGGGTGACAAAACAGGTCACAGAAAGATGCTTGGCCCAGTGCATAAGTCTTTCAGACTGTGACACAGAATGTTATATGGCCAAATCATATTTATCTTTTACAAGTTACTAGAAGTCCCTGCTGTTCAATGAAGTTAACACCTGATCTGGAAATAACCAAGTTATTCACCTACAACAAAGTGACAAAACACTCTACCTGACAAGTGATCTTCAAGTTGCAGGGTGTTAAGGTAGATTTTCTCAGGCAGTTTCCATTTAAATCACAGAAGTCCTAGCAAAGTCAACTGACCTGTGCACAACGAAGATCAGCAATAGGACAAACTCAATTACTTTGTTAGGTTCATTTCTTCACTGTGAAGTTTTTTGCTATACTACCCTGTCAGCACTGCCTAAACTGGTTTCCAGCAAAGCAAGGGTATGTGATCAGCCTCTTTCACACATGGATACAGGGAGTTCCTCCAATCTGTTGGATACCAAGCTGGTATTATTTTCAATTCCCCATGGTGGAGAACTGTTTAGCGAAATTCTCAGTTACCAGAATTTGCATTTCCTCTGCCTCTCCAGTCTGCATCTTTCTTTCCCCCTACTGCTTTCTTCTATTTGGTTTGTATCTAATAGCAGGCTTCCATTAAGCGTAATTGCTACTAGTCATGCTTTGGAGTGTTACGTTAATCATTATCACATTAACATGTAAGCATTTTCTGCTCCAGTCATAATTTGTCTTCCTTCATCTAATCTCCATACCTTTGCTAGAAGCCCAACTTTGTGCGTGCTTTCTTCTTGCTGCTTTTGAGTTCCTTCATATTCCTTCCCAAAGGTTCAGACCCCTACAACAGAGGCGTCGACTCACTGCCTAGTACGACATTTTGCTTGTTGCTTTATCTTACCAACACTCTAGGCTATTACTTCTGAAGATGCCACTTTGGTTTTGTGCCACACTGCCCAGGCTTCTCTGGTGCAATAACTGCCATTAGTTCCAGATAGCTGTCATTAGGTCAGCTAGGAAACTGCCTGTGTAGAGAGAGAGTCACTTGCTTATTCAGCACTCTGAACTGGAGACCTCAGCTGGACAGCATAGATGCAGTTTTTCACCTATGAAATATGCAGAGTGCATTTAAAGAACTTTTTAAAGACTGCATTCCCCAGCATAACTAGAAAGAATTATCATGGAACAATTCTTCCAGCTACCTTAATTTCAAATCTGAAGCTCTGAGTGGAGGAACATCTTTCTTCCTTACGTACAGTCTCTTTACAGCAAAACAGGAACTATAATACTCAGAGCACCAATCCCTCAAGCTTTCTGATTTTTTGCTAGTCATACTGTAACTTGAATACAAGATCAACCATGAATAATGTGACACCGCGCTAGATTTGGCTAAAGCGGATCCTTCACCAGATTTTTATTTCGCATCGAAGTTAGGTGATCAGCACTTAATGCACAGATCTTTTTCCAGTAGTTATACTTCAGTTCAATGCCATTTATCAAGACATTGACTGGTTCCATATAGTAAGCTCCAATTTTTCAGTTTTTTTAAACCTAAATTGAAAAACAGGAGAAGAAAGCACATGACAGGAGTGCCCAAGCTTTGCTATGCTAATAGGTTTAGGATGACAAAAATCCTCCTTGCCTTGGTCTATTTCACACTCCTAGTGGATTTAACTTAAAAGAAAAAAAATAATCACGTTAAAAACCCAGTTACACTTAATCTTATTTTGGAAGAAATACTGTAGAACAGAGCAAACACTTACCTACTTGTTTTTATTTTTTATCAACTAGCATCTGTCACTGCACATGCATTATAGCCATTCTCTACTGTTAATAAACCTAAAAGCATCCAGTGCCTCCGTGGATACACGATACTCGGGCAACCCCAACAGGTCTATTTCGATGCAACACTGTATCCCCCGAGCCGACCAGCTACACAGGCAGCGCGCCCCGCCGTGTGGCTGAAACTGGTACCACAGAAGCAGTTTCACTCAACCCTACAATCACTAGTCTACTTAAAGTAGAACCCAGATACTACAGCCTACTTAGCTAGCCAGAGAAAAGAAGTGTGCTGCAACCACTCCATCACCTTAACAATTTCTTATTTTTTTTAAAAACAAAAAAAGCTAATGACCTAAGAACTACTCTCACCTGGTTTAAGCACCACGTACCTGGCAACAACGCCTGCACTTCTGCCTGCCGTGTCTCAGAAAGCTCTTTTATACATCATCTTTGAAGAATTATCTCAATTGTCTCTCATCTGCTATAGTTTGAAATAAAAGTTTTGTAACTAGAGATCAGTTTAGGTATTCAAGCACAAACAAAACATCCAGACAAAAATATTAGATCCAGAATCAAAAGGCAATGATTAATGCCAAAAAATGTACATTTTTCTGGTTTATTATGACTCACCTTTTTATTTATAAATGGAACAAACTTCTTTGGCTTGACCTCTTTCCCTACATACCTGCCCTGCAAACCCTGAGATCTGGAAGTTTTAACACTTTATGATATAATCCATCAAAAACGCTGATTGGGAAAGTTAGCTTTTTTATATTCTCAGTGTTAACGCACATTGCTTCCCTCCAGTACTATTTTCAAGTGTCACCAAGACACAGAAGAGTCAGCACCATGTTACCACTGGTTGTGTGTAGTAAAAAGCTTCTGAAGTAGCAGCAACAGGAATTAGTGTTACAACTGTGAAATGACACTGTGATACTGGCTCATGCAAGCTCCTACCTGAAAAAGAAGTTCAAAGCAAAGAACAACCATATATATTAGTCATTTGATTTGCTATCTTTAGGCTTAACACTTTGTACAGAAGACTTAAATAGCTGTATCAAGAAATACATGCTTCAGAGTATAGTCAGTCATTTTGTCACCAAAACAATCACAACAGGAAGGACACTGGTTAAAGTTTTCTACTTGAAGGTCATCGATCACAACCTATGAGCCTCCTGTTTGTGACAGCCTACTTTACACCTAGTTTTGGTTTCAACTGCCCTTTTCGGTCCTTTATTCATTAAGTGTCAACACAGAAACAGGCAGAGTAAACCAAGCTCACCACGTCCTATTAACCTAGAACTATATTGATGGAATTCAATTTTAAATACTTCCTTAAAAACTTCCATTAAGTATATTAAAACTATGACTTCTGAGATATTGGGAAAAACTTTAAAACTTCTGTTAATGTTACATAAAATACAAAATTCTGTTTATAATGTTATTTGGGGAAATTTGTCATCATATTTGCAACTTTTTTGCCCCAAGGAAGTAGCAATTTTAAATAGTTAAAAAAAAGTAAGTAATTTTAATTGCAGGATCGCAGTAAGACAGGTACCCGACTACAAAAAATAAAGTACAAATCAAACACCCTATTCCTATACTGAACTAGGGCCCTAATAGGAACACTGGCCTATTTCAGTGATGCAGCTTGCAGAACACTAGAATTCTGGGGAAGTGTTGTTTATTCATTGAACAATCAGGTCACTTTGTGAACTAGCAGAATTACCTACACAACTCACATAGGAGTGGTTGTCTTGTACACTCAAATCTGTAACCCAAGATTTAGGCTCTGTGCTACAGCCTTGGTATAAATAATATGCCTTACAGTTGTCAACTAGATATATGAAGAAGTCCCACCAAGCCTGTCAAACACATTATCATATTAAGCCTTCCTTTCACGAACAGAATTCTCCCAACTTTAGCTTCACATTATTTGCCAGGCAGCCAAGTGAGCTCCAAATCAGGAAGAGGAAGGCCCTCTTTGCTAGAGGCAATAGCTTGTACCACCAGGACAGTTACCAACAAGGCAAAGGGCAACAAAGACTCAGAATCACTACAGCTGCTTCCAGTGTTATGAAGTGGGTTTTGTCTGAAAACGCTACTGGCCTAGTACAGCAGAGTAGTCACCAGCTTAAAAAGTCCAATGATTTTGGCCACTTGCAGAGATAAGTGAAAGTGCTACGGGACGCTCCAAGGAAAAACTGCTTCATAGGATGCTCACATAGCAGCTTGTACTTGAAAAACTTCCCACCTCAGCACAAATATCACACACACAGACAAAACCAGCATATAAATTAATACACCAATACGAAAACAAACTGATCAGAGCAGCAGCAGATTTAGCTTTTCAGTTACTTGTAAGACATTGCTATTAATCCTGGTCTAAGAGGGCCCAACCAACAGTTGCCAAAACTCAAGTGAGAGAAAGTCATCAGTACCACCAGTCCAGGTCAAGAAAACTGGCTTCAATCAAACCATGTATTTCTTTTCAGGAAGGTGAAGGCAGAAGAACAGTTAGTCTCAGCAGTGTTTTCTCCACTAGTTTAAACTAAGGCTGTACTAACAACAAATGTCTACAACAAAACATTTCTAGAGTAAAAAGATTTTGGTTTAGCATAGCTTGCCATAAGAGGCAGACTTCAACCTTCTTGGCATACACATTTCCAGTTGTTGCAGAGAAGCATTCTCCAATGTTTCTAAAAAAAAAACCCAAAATAAATCATTCTCCTGAAATCCTGAGATCCATGGGCAAATCCAGCCTTCCTAAGGTAGCCTTTGGCACTCCTTCATTTCAGTGAGAAGTAGCAAAGTATTACCTCTGCCAGTTGCTTTAGCTAATGCTTTTGCCTTACCTATTTTGCACACACACTCTAGTTCTCTAACTACTCTTCTAATACAACCCTATGGGCTTGGACACAAAACTCACAGCTTTATTGTGGAACTACAAACAGTAAACAGCCCAGCACCTCATCCCATTTTTGAAAGCTAAAGCTGAGCAGGATACATAACGACAAGCCACTACAAACCAATCTGAAACCAGAGATCTTAGTGTGGCAAGACTTACCAAATGGCACACAGGGAACACAAGAACTCCTACAATTAATCTGATCTAACTGTGCAAGTCATTAGAATGAAACAGATACTGCAACAACAGGTTTCATCAATTCAGTGCTGATAATGGTAGAGCTCTAGTAGAGACTGATGTGACCATTTAATACAAAGGCTCTTAGAACTGAGGTTTTATTTTCCTCACTACTTGACCCAATAGGCAAGATTTAATTTTGCCTAAACCCAAATAGTGAAAAACTTCTAAGATGTGTGAAGAGTTTCAACTGAGGAATCTGCACATGGCTAGTAAGCCTACCTACCTCATTTATAATCAACAACTAACCAGAACTAAATGTGACAAACCAAGTATGCTGCAACAGGTGGGTTTAACTCCACTCCCAAAACATTTGAAGTTTAACAGATTACTTTACAGGACTAGTATTACTGCCTACTTTAGAGATTAGGTTTTCTGGACTTGGAAATAACACCAAAGATTACAAAGCAAAGCTCACAGTGCTTATACTAGTATTTGAACAGCTATTTCACTTTCCATTAATGTTTCCAGCTGGTTTGTAGGAATTCGTACTACGGCTAATACCTGCGTGAAGCAGGCAGGTTGTAAAGATGACACCACACACACACTATGAAACAAAACAAATATAGCTTCAGTGCTGCTGTTTCTTTTTAAGGCATATCAATACTGCAAAACTACTATTTGTATCGATTTGGGTTCTTTTAAGCAGTGCTTTTTCAGAAGCGAGACAGCTTGAAGACAAAAAAGCTACCACACCTAGTAAAGCAGCAGACAGCCAAGGTAGCAGTATTAACTAAGATATGCACAGGTAAATTAGTAAACACTACAGGCAAGAACCTATAATACGAAGTTTAGGCAAGATGATGCAGCAAGAAGACTCAACGGAGTGTTATCATGGGAGGTTTTACAAACCAGGTGTATGACATTCCTTACTTTCATTTACAAGTTTCAGGTCCTAAATACCACAACTCAGCCTCTCATTAACTAGCTAAAGAACAAAAACTACAGAAATCCAACCTGCACTAACTTAAAAATAATTCTTTTACAATAGTATTGCAGAATGCTCACAGCCCACACTTTTGGCTACCATGTACCAGAACAGTTGAATATTCCAAGTAGGAGTTATGTACACAAACATGCAAGTTAAAAGGAATAAATGAAATGCTCCACTTTATTAAGAAACCAAAAATACAAAACTGAAGAGTTCAAGACTTCATGTACCCAGCTATTACTGAGAAATGTTCTTAGTTTTGTTTCCTAGCAGTACTAATATCGACCAAGATTAATCTCTACAAGGTAGTGTTAAAGCTGACATCTTCCACCATTTGTGCTGTAATAAGCTAGTTTCAAATTAAGAACTTGGTGCAGTTACAGTTAAGTCTAGATATTTATATAAATGTGGTTTTAGTTAATATGCCGTTCTGTAGCCAAGAGCTTTTCAGCTGAGACTACAACTGTCTTCCAGTTAGTGAATTTTAAGATGCTTAGTTTGTTTTGTCAGCTATAGGTCTACTGAACGATGTTCCATGCAAAGATACAAGTTTTAAGTCATCTAACAGACCTAGGTGCCATTTGTTTCTGGCTACTAAAAATACACAGCTCTGCGAAGGCATATTGTAGAACCTATTAAAAGTTAAGACTGTATCTAATGGTAGCACACGCAAGCTGAACTATAGATTTTTTTCTCTCAAAACACCCTGCAGACCACAAACATTCCCATTTGCATAGGAATATTGATTCAATCACTTACCAGCCAAGTGTTCACTGCTTTAGTTTTACCTGGCAGTTAGTTCAGCTTTCCTCAGGTGCTTAGATTATATGCTTCAGGAAATCAAGGGAAGGTTAACCGTTACCTCTGATTTAGCAAGAGGAGCATAACATGAGAAGCAGGAAGGAGAACAGAGAATGAGAAATGCAGTTAAGAACTGAGTGTTAACCTCAACTGAAGAACAGAAGACACTTGGAAGAGTTTTCCTAACAATGCATGAAAGTTCACTTGCTTAGAGATACTTGAAATACAACTTTATTATCTAAACAAAAAAGAATGGTAATGACAGAAACAAGATTTACCACTTAACACTCTGATGTGACTGCAGCAGTCTTATATTTGAAACTCAAAAGGGGAAGTAATTGCAGTCCAAAAAACAGCTAAATATGCAGATCCAAAATATGAAGGTGTTTGTTTTTTTCATTTTGTTTTGTTTGGTTGGTTTTGTTTTGTTTTTTAAACTGCCACATTCACTCCGAAGCCCATTCATCTCTTTCAGCATCCCAAAGATTAAGCACATGTTCTGCTCAGCTAGATAATAAAGTGGCAAACACGCTGCACCACTGACATCACAGGACAGTTGCCTATAAAACTAGACTTCTGACGCTGGGCTCCAGCTTCATCCCTCACAGATCATCATCTTCATCTGGCAGTGCAGTGGTTTGAGCAATCTGGAATAAAGAAGTTACACTTAAGAACCGTTCTTCAGTTATTTGCCCCAGCAGCCCAAACAATCTTATGACCTTTGTGCCCTTCCTCACTTACCTGTAAGTCTTGCTCATACTGTGCTGCCAGTGCTGGGTCCATAACAACTTCAGGTGGTGCAAGAGCAGGCATGGCAACAAACTCCAAGTTCGGATCTCCAATTAGCTTTCTAGCAAGCCAGAGGAAAGGCTTCTCAAAGTTGTAGTTACTCTTAGCTGAAATGTCATAATACTGCAAAAAAAGTACATCATCATAATCAAAAAAAAAAAAAAAAGACACCTCTGATATTTAGGGCATACCAAGATTAACATGCACACATAATCACTCTACTTTTACCTTAGTATTCTTTTGACCACATCACTTCTGTTTATGCTTTCAGAAAGTTATGTTTTAAGTGTCCAGAAACATACAGTTTGAGGTAAATAGGCAGCAATAACTGAAAAGTAAGGTATCCAATCTGATCAAAGATGGAACTCTTTGGAGGCAACAGTGCATCCATCTTTTTCCTGTGACTTGATCTACTTTAGTCTCGCTTCTGTCATCTGATGAGATTCTGAGCAGCAAAAGGAAAACGCACACAAGCTCTTTAAGAACTTACATAGCTTCTGCTCAAGCCCAGAGGTGATCATCCTTAACATCACCATTTCCCCCTTCCCTGAAGTTAGGTTCAAACAGCCAACAGGATGTAAAGCTGAAATAGTACAGCCCGCAGTGACAAAGGCAGAAGAGCACTATTACTGCACAGAAGCCAACTTCAGTCAGATCTAACAGATTAAATTCCTACAAACTCATGCCAACATACCTGGAGATTCTTCTTCCTGTGGAAGACAATGGATTTTGCCTTGACTTTTCTGTCCTTAATATCCACTTTGTTGCCACACAACACTATAGGGATGTTTTCACATACTCGTACCAGATCTCTGTGCCAGTTAGGTACATTCTTGTAAGTAACTCTTGATGTTACATCAAACATTATGATGGCACACTGAGCTGCAAGAAGATAACAGTCAAGAGTTACATCAGAAGAGTAAGCACTTGTATTTAAGAATGGAGAAAGAAACCAACAGCAATCCCATATTAGGGTTATTTTTCCTTCTCAGCTACACAGGTTGAGAGCCCATGTTCTGCTAACAAGTTCAACGCACAAGTCCACAGAACTCAGCCCTTGACCACACTATTTCACCTCATTAATGCCCAGTCTTAAAGACCAGCCAGTTCTATCAATGCAACTGTCCCAATGAATAACCGTGTTGCATTGTATGAGAACACACAAGGATTACAGGAGTCAACTTTGATTTACACAAATACCTGGAATTAGTTAACATCTATTTAACTAATCTCAGGCACCCTATTGAGGCTTTCAAATAGGTTGAGAGCTTGTTGTTCACGTTTCAGGATGCCCTTGTCCAGAACAGTTCTTCAAGAAATGCGGGTGCTTGACTCGATCCTGGCATTTCTAAAGGAAAAGTGACGATGTCAAACTCTAGTAATTCCTTGCAAAGTATTAAAGGTTACTGAAATACACACAGAACGGACCTTAGCCAAGCAGAATAAGGGACACTACCAATACTCCTTTAGAAAGACAACTAGACTCTGGCATGGAGATGTACAACCTCACTATCATCTAAACATTAACTAACTAAACATAACTAAAGTAACATAAAATCTTAACAGTTTTGTGCGTTTCAATTCATTGCCTTTGCACAGTACGTTTATACAGATATGAATTGGTACTAACTGAAGCACATACTTTTACTTCTCAACCACTGAAGTCCATCAGCAGTATGTTGTCATTTAAGGTGCACCATTACTCCTTATTAATACCAAACCCTGCAAAAGCATAGTGAAATACAATCTTAAGATGTTCCTGCATCAGCACAAGTTGGCTGGCAAAGGAAATTATCGTATCTACATGAGAAGTGTGAAGATCCAGAAACCAGCTCATCACAACAAACCACAATGACAGCTTTCAAAGTGGCCAACATGAGTAGAATGAAGGATTCAACTCCAAAAGGTACAGAATATTCCCACATATACACATATCTTACCTTGGATGTAATAGCCATCTCGCAGCCCACCAAATTTCTCTTGTCCAGCTGTGTCCCATACATTAAATTTAATAGGGCCTCTGTTAGTATGGAACACCAGGGGATGAACTTCAACACCCAGCGTTGCTGTAGTAATAAGAAAAAGCAGTGCTCTAAGAGGTGCAATTCATGACTTGCTAACTGATACTAAATTTCAAATGTTTCTTCAGACTTACCTACATACTTCTTTTCAAATTCACCGGTCAAATGACGTTTTACAAATGTTGTTTTACCAGTGCCACCATCACCAACCAGAACAAGCTGTTGACAGATGAAGAGAAAAAGTCAGTGCAATACACTTCTAGAGACATTTATCAGTCATTTTAGTGTTAAATATGAATTACTAATACAAAGACTTTAGTTCTACAAGACGCTGTAAACAAAAGACTGAATTCCTGACAAAACGACTCACTGTACTGGGACCCAATTTAAGCCTATTGTATTACAACTCCAGTCAGACTTACCTAGTTCCTGTAGCTGAAAACTGCAATGCACTCTGAATATGGTTCTACTAAACTAGAAGTTATGTATCAAGAATAATAGGGGATTTCAACTTGAATGTGACTATATTTTGAGAAGAGCTCATTTAAACACCTAAATTGGAGAAATCCACTGTAATCTTACAGTTTAATAAAAAAAAACCCCAACAACCACACAAAAAGCCCCCAAACAACTGTACTACTAAAAGCTAGAATACTGTAGCCAAGCACTGTAAGAAGTACAAGTAACAACCTTTCACAAAGCAGTCTTAAGGACTGCCAGCAAAAATAAAGAACACCACAACATTTTGAAAGTTTTCTTCACTGAACAATTGACATGTAGATAATAAACAGAAAACAGACTATTCTAATGCACTCTAAGCACTGTAAACTTCACTTGTGAAATTTAAGTTTTATTACACTACAAACAGCATCAGATTGACACTGTGCAACAGAATCCTTTTGTACAGGTTACAGCCATATTACAATAAACTAACTAGAACGTTAATGAAAGACCACCACTTCAAAATGAAACCTCCCATCCACATTGGCACTCTGGAATCAGTCGTGCTACTTCTCTACTGAAGGGTGGGTAGGAGTGACGTCCGTGGAGAAAAAAGAAAACAAAACACCAAACCACTCCCTTACCTTAAACTGCACTTGGGGCTCTCCTTGGGCGGCCATGCTGGGTCTGCAGGGGAAATGGAAGCATGTGAGCTCACAACAGGCGAGCTGATTCAAGGCCCAGCCGGAAGGGGCCAGGCACCGTTCGCGGCTCCCAAATCGCCTCCTGCGCGCCAGTCGGCGCCGCCAGCGCGAAGGCGGAGGCTGGGCCCACACCGCCCCCCGCCCGCCAGCGCTACAGCGCTCGTGGTCCCGGGCCCATTCATGGGGCAGGAAGCGCCTCCACGTCTCCCCACAGGCGGCGGGAGCGCGCGCGGTAATGGCGGCGGCGGCGCCTCCCTCCCGCCCACCCCTGCAGCCTGCTAACGGCGGGCTGCCGCCGCACTCCTCCGCCCCTCAGGCTCCAGAAAGCAGAGAAGGGGCCGGGGCCGCCTAAGGCGCCTCAGCGAAGGCCGGCCCCCGCCTCGCTCCGCACCAAGTCCTCCCGGCCCGCCCAGCGCCTCAGCCCCCGCGGGAACCTCGCCCTCCGGCCGGGGTGCGGGGGAGGCTGGCGCGGGTGCTCCGGGGGCG
>JAVJGJ010000001.1:83805677-83832111 GCA_035590215.1 Microhierax caerulescens | reverse complement strand
GCCGGGGCCCCGCGCGCGCGCGGCGGTGCCGGGACCACCGGGCTGCGCGGGCCGCTCGGAAGGATGGGTGGGCATCCGGGACGTGTGCTCAGCATCGAACCGCCGCGTCTGCACCGGGAAGGAAGTTCTGGAGTTGCGGGGGAAAAGGCACCTCCTCGCAGGCGTTCCGCCCCGCTCCTCCGGCTCGTGAGCGTGTCCGCGCTGCGGGGATATGCGCCGCGTTCCAGCGGTGGTGCGCGCGGCCCAGAAGCAGGAAGCAGCAAACGGAGATCTGAATTCGCTTTTTAATTTACAAACCTAAGCCCGTAGACCTCGTTGTGACTGAGGTGAAGCAGCATTGGTCTGTTGTATTGGGGTTTGAATTAAAAACAAAAACCCCCAAACCCTACCCCACCCACCCCTTAAATAATGTTAAAAACTTTTAAAGTAACGGTACGTAGGGATTTTTAAAGTAGCTGCTTTAGTATTTATTACCGTACTGCAGCAAGCTACTTTAGCTGAAACATTCCTGCAGCAAGCAACTTCTTTAAACGACACTCCGTATTGCTGAAGTGCTTCATGTGTTCATCGCCGGTATTTTCACCGCCTGTACAATTAACAGATAGCTTAGAGACTTAAACCTTCCGCGTTTTCTTCTAACTAGAAATAAACATTTAAACGTCAAATGAAGGTAGAAGTTGTTAATGATCCAGTCTATGTTTCATTGCTGGAAAGTGTGTAGTTGACATAACATTTTGAGAAGTTGCATACCTGTGGGTGATAGCATCGGTAAAACTTGATTTCCACAGGCAACTTGTAGAAGTAGCAACTTCAATCTTACATCTTCATCTGAAATATCAAAAAAATCATGTTTTTGTGAAGTCATTTTTCCTTACTAGTATAAATGCTTTGAACAGTGATCTTTGATCATACGTGGGTAAGGTTGCTTTGAAAAGGAATAAATAACCTGGGAGAAATAATTTATTAATATTTATTTGCCTGTCTTCCAAACTGTTTCAGTTTGATTAGCATGGTTCCATTGTTCTTTATTTGCCTGTATGGTGAAGCGAAGAGCCGAGCATATATATATGTTGTGGTTTTTACTTAGGCTTGTGCCTGCAAAACTCAGGAATGACCGTGCCATGCCTCTTTCCCTTAATGTAAGAATTCCCTTCTGTCTTTCTTTGGTTCAACCTTAAATGTGAGTTCTATCCACCTCGTTTCCCCTAAAGACCCAATGTGGTATACAGTTAGTTTAAGAGATGCTGGTACTTCAGCTGCTACTACACTGACCTGTTTTAACTAAATACTGTATTCCCTTTAGTGGAAATGTTCATTTAACGTGTCCTCATTTGTGTATTCCTGGATTTTATTTGACAGCAAGCAAACTATTTTTGTCATTAAAAGTTGTAGCTTTTTCATAATTTCCCTTTATAAAGAGGGATAAATACTTATCGAGGTTTGTGCTTCATTAACATAAAATTATCATAACTATTTGATACTTGTGTTAATACACTGTATTGAGGCAGTTAAACAGTACTAAGACAGTTGCTGGAGAAAGAAATTGAAGACATGCAGATGATAGCCTTCAGATAATGTTGCTGCTGCTTATTTTCTAGCTGGAAAATAGCTAGTCTTGCATGTGCTTTTTCAGAGGATAGCATCTGTAATTGTACTTGTCTGCTTCGAGAGGATTATTTTAATGTCACTCTTTAAGTTATTCTAATCGGGGCAAAATGAACTTCTTTCAGCTGTTTGAATTACCCTTTAATATGATTAACTGTGCAATCAGTCAAATCCCAGACTGGTTTTATTTATTTTGAGCATAAATTAGTGTAAGATTAAAAGAAGAATAAAAGGTTCTCTCTTATCTAGTATGTTGTTTTCAGCAGTGGTTGATAGGAGATATTTAGGGAAGAAAAAAAAAATCAACAGAGCAAGTATATAGCAATGACTGTAAAATATTCTAGCATTTGGTAGTTTGCTGTTCATGGGTGCAAGTCCGTCTTGAAAAGGCTTAAGAAGAGCTGTAGGATTTGTGTTCAGACACTCAGTTCAGCACTTCTGGCTAGTGTCAGATATTGGAAACTGATGTCCTTTTAAAGGTCTGTTAATAAAACTCATTCAGGCTTCTTTCTTATTGTTAAATCACTTAAAAAACAGGTAAAGATATAAACCTTCTCCGCTTATGCATGGTATTTTAGATCTCGAGTTTGGGCTGAGTTGTTCCTGTGGCTCAAAAATTACCATCTTGTTGTATGCTGAAATGGAGGCAGAGCTGTCTGGTGAAATCAGTTTTTCTTGTTTGATTGGTTAATCATTTTCCATACATGCTTTCTGTATTTCTTTTTTCTTGGGTGCTTCTGAGGATGTCGTAGACATAACACTTGAAAAATATGCTTATATATGCTTTTTCATTTTTTAACATAAGGACCTGTAACTTCTGCAGAACTGCATTTTTTGTAAACTATTTCTTGGGCGTTCACTTCGTGCCCCCATAACTGTTTACGAATGAGTGAAGAACTACAAAGTCACAAAAGTTAAAATTGGTAGAATTGGGTGATGTGGAAAAAAAAATGCAAAACAAACCTTCTGAGAAGGAGGAAAACATTGCTGAGTTCTTCTTCTTCTCCTCCCCTCCCCAAGTTAACCTCTTAGTTAATCTTTGTTCAGACATGGAATTTACTGAAGATGAGCTGTATGTTTTCCACGTCATAACTACGTAAAGTGATTTCTTGAAGGCAGTGAGCATATGACGCTTCTCTGGCTGTACAATAATGCTACTAAATGCACGTTAATGATTGACCTGCTGCAGCTGCCTGACGGATCTCCTTGGCTACTCTGATACAAAGGAATTTCTGGAAACACTGATGGGTGTAAGGAGAAACCAACGCTCTGTAACCCGCTCCTTGGGCCCTGTTCCTTGGGGTGGTGGCTGTCAGTTACTATCGTTGCAGCCTGCCGAGGAGTACACGCTAGCTGTGCTGAGAAATAACTAACCTTGAATGGAATTTCAAGGGAGAGAAATAGCCATGTTTTTCGGTCAAAAGCTGTTTTCAGTTTCACAGGTCAATAATTAATTTGGCCAGATATCTCAAGCTAGACTTTGTTGAGATATGGGAAATGTCAGAAGTTTCATGAACCACCAGGGGTAGCTCCTGCTTGGAGCTGAGAACTGATGTTGTCTGAATATCTGGATTCCGTCATATAAGGGAACTTTATAAATAGTGTATGAATATCTATGGAGTCATATGGCCCAGGCTTCCAGTCCCAAGGTCAAGGTATGAGCTGCAAACAGACTTCCTTAGATTGCTCTGGTTGTTGGCACTGCCTAGACTGGGGAGGTAAGGTCTAGGAGAAACAATTTGTTTCTGCTGAACTTGATGATAAAAGCCAGTTCTTGGTTGAATCGTGTGCTTGTCAAATGAAGGTGCATCGCTGAAGTTGAAGAGTTAGTAAATTTGATGTATTTTATTTAGGTAAGTGATGGTTTAAGAACATAGAGAACAGAGGCCGACCAGTATCGGGTGCCTCAAGCGCTGACGTCCAAAGTAGGCTGGCCATAAACCCTGCAAGGAACAGTAGACAGCCCATTGATCTGTCAGGGGTGGCATTGCAACCAAATGTGAAAGTGAAATGAACGTGGAACAGACTGCAGGGTAGGCAATTATGACTGTTTCCTTCCAGCCTAGCATCTGCAAAGGGGACTTCGGAGTAAGATTTATGGTTTTTTTCTTTATCTTTCAAGTGTCACTCAGGTGTTTAATATTTTACTAAGATCATCTGACCAAGCTAAAAGCTGACAGGCTGAATTTCTTAGCTGGTACTGTGGGTTTTTTTATTTCTAGTTCAATTAACTAAATGTAGGATGTGGTAATAAACAATTAGAAAAACTATTCTCTACTTAGTGCATGTTGGCAGAAGGTGTTCTTTTACATAGATGATGAAATTAAATGTCTTTATAAACTGTAGCTCATTCTTAAATGTTAACTTGCAACTGGTAACTTTATAGCACTGAGGTTTGTGGAATGGGTAAAAGTGGGGTGACTTCATTTGATCGCAGGCTTCATCACATACTTGTATTAAACAAATCTGTTAATTGATTACAATCCCTAAGGAGAAATTATTTAATACTGAGCTCTAGCAATCATCTCCCTGAAATGAGTAACTACAAAAAGTCATTAATGACAGAAGGCACTACGAGTGATTGGAGGGTGGTCCAGGAGCGCAGCAACATCTAAATTCCTGTTTCATTTGGGGCATTATGGCTCTCCCTGAGCATAAGCACCAGGTAGTTTCTGACATGCGTATTGTCGTAGGGGTAAGTATGCTCCCTGAATTTGCAGTAAAGGAACTGTCATGAAGTGTAAGTAATAACGTTCCTTGAAAAATTTGATGCATTCTTGGATTTTGGTGCCTAGATCTTTATTGTGTATAACCTTCGTTATTAGATAATAGCAGTGTTTGACATACAATTAAATTGCAAAATTGTCATGCAAATAATACGCATCTCGCCTAATTTAATGAAGCCAGAAACAAAGGGCTTATTGGGTAATAGGATTAGGGTCTAGGAGCAGGAAGTGGGTGATAGAACATCAAAGCCAGAGGAGCTTGTAAGAAAAAAAAGCATCTTGGACATGACAATCCTTAATACTTGTCTTGTAGTTTGTTTTTTCCAACAGATAACTCACTGACTATATGGTAGAATAGTATTTTGTTCCAATTTTGATTCAATGCAGTTCAAACAGTCTGCAGAGGTGCCTAGAGAACATGGGAGCTGGAACTCTTTGCCTTTACATGATGCTGATTCTCTTTTCCCTCGATAAAATTTGAATCTCTGTTCCTGACAAGATCGGTATATGCTGCTGGGCTAGCTCAAGGGTTAGGGAAGTGTCACTTGGAAGGTATTGGGCCATGTGCCGTGGAGGCGGGTGAGCCCTGTCAGCCTGAGCTCCTGCCTCCTGGGCTGCGTTCTCAGGGTGTAGCAATTATGTAATGGATGTGTAGTTTAGAGTAGCTAATTACGCCTAAACTGGTCTGGAATGGCAGCCTTGAAAACACCCAAGGGCAAAACTAGTAAGCCGATGTTGATAGCGTTTTGTTGTCGCTTTGGTTAGATGACGTAAGGCAGTCACTGACACCCCTCTTGGTGCTTCTTTGATAGGGTTTGATTTCCTGTCTCAGTAAACCCAATGTTACTGTCAGTTCACGTGGGACTCGCGGTGGAAGTATCTTTATGCCGTGAGAGAATATTTACATGTCAAATTGTATTTTAATAATTTTTATGACGGGTAATGAAAACTGTGGCTTCGCTTAGCGACTGGTTCTGTGCTGAGGTTCTTTACAGAGGAGTACATGCCTTAGCATTCGTAATGTTGTGGTAGTCAGGGGACTTTCATTGACCTCTGTTGATTTGTTTTTAGAGTAGTCCTCACTTTTTTGTATTTGCAGAGCTGTTGGCAAAAATGGGTACGCAGTAGCAATTCAGAAGAAATAATTGTTTTGGAACAGTATCCTGAGTTTTATTTCACATATTTGTTCTGTTGACTTTTACAGTATAAAGGAACCGAGGATGGGGAGACAGTTATTGTTGAAAAAGACCATTTTATGGATGACTTTTTCCAACAGGTAAAGTTACAGTTTTCACCATGCATTAAAGACTTCCAGTTTTCTCTTTGTGCCTTTTAATTTTTGTAGTTAGGTTTAATGATTCGTCTACGCGCACACACACCCCACACCACCACCCTGAATGCTTTGCAGTGGTATGACAAATCAGATGTCAGTAACGCTTGTGCTTGTTCATTTCAGGGTATTTTCTGTCTTTACTGCATAGAAATGTTTTTAATTCCCTGTTGACAAGGAATTGGCTTACAGAATTTTAAAATCTTTTTTATTAGGAATAGTAGCACTTAAGATTTTGGCCATACAGAATAGATTTGCTATTAAGAATACCATGTTTTTCTTAAGGAAAAAAAAAAAAGCAAGCTGTTTAAATGCTAACATTTCTGCAGAGTTTTCTGTCAGATACTTAACAAACGTTGCAATGAAATACTTAACAATTTTTATTACCAAAGATTTTTGGTTTTGTTTTGATTGTTTCCCGGAGTAATTTAATGTTTACATGGCCATATTTCTCTTCCTCTAGGTTGAGGAACTTAGAAATAATATTGCAAAAATAGCACAAAATGTGGAAGAAGTGAAGAAGCAGCACAGCATTATCCTGTCAGCACCAAATCCTGAAGGAAGTGAGTTACCGCTTTTTTTGACTTCAGATATGTGTGGCTGGATATTCCAAAATAATTTTTTTAATTGTTTTAGCAGTCTATAGGAATGGAATTTCAGGTGTTCAGAATGCAAAATGTAACACAATTTATTTAAATATTTCCATATTTAGTATTGAACTAATATTTCCATTGGCTTATTTTTGCCTTTTTAAAGTCTCACATATATAAAGCCATCCTCAGAAGATTTGTTGCATCGTCCAAACCTTTGCTAGACCAAAACTCAGTTTAGTGCAGTATTGTGGAAGTGATTGTCTTCAGAAACCTAAGAGACTACTTGCAGTTCTTATAATTGGTGAAAATGTTGAAGTTGTCAACCGAAGCTCATACAGTAAAGCCATCATCTTTTTATTTAGCAGGGGCAAGATCCTGTCTAACGCTAGCACTACAGTCAGCTGCTACAGCAGCAGTGAGCGTTCCGCACTGGAGCCCTATTTATAGAGGCTGTAACCCCAAAGCTGAAAGTCAGGATGTGCTTTCTGAACAGCAGACTCAAAAGTTTAGGGAACTTACCCAGAAGCATAGAACCTTCTCTGTTCTCAACACTGCTTAATTCAAAGCATGTCTGGATTGGGGGGCAGGGTTTAAGGAAAAGGGAAGAAAAGTTGCTGAGATACTTTTGTGGCGTGCTGCAATGCTAGCTTGACTTTTATCTTCTTGTTGATGAAAACTGAAGTGTTTCTTTTTCCCCCTGTTTTCTTTGTTCATGAATGTTTGTATTCTTACCAATGATTTTGCAGACTGCTTTTTGTCTTAACAGTCATAGAGCCAGTGAATTTCAGGTTTAATACGGGTTCATCTGAATTTTCAAAATCTGTGTTCTTAGCTTATTTATCAGCTTGTGTTTGTGCTAAAAAACGTGCCCAGTAACACATCTGAATTGTGTAGGAACATGATGTTACTTACAAGCGAGCAATGTCTGCTCTTGTTAATCTAGTGTCCTCAGTAAACCCAGTAATGGATCTGGCCAAGTTCTTCAGGAACAGTTTACTCTGTATAGTATTCTTCAAAAATATAGGTGGCGCATAGTACAGTTAATAAAGGTAAAAGCTATGCATGCGTCTGAGAGACAGAACTAAAAAAAGTGAGCTAAATCTGTATTTTCACTTGATAAACTTCAGTGAACTTTCATTTTGATCAGCAAATGAATATTAGCCTGGAAGTGTTGCGTTAAGGAAAAAAGTGGAATATTTTATGAGCTGGTTTTTAGTTGGTGACTTGGTAATAACATTTCCTGAGTGTGAGGGCCTGACATAAAAAGCAGGAATCTGGTAGTGTGCTGTTATAAAAATCATATTTGAAATATGCGGGGAGTATAATAAACTTCTCTGCATGATTGCATTGAATACAATTATGAGATTGCAAGGTAGAGTTGTAGATGATTGCAGGCTTACTATTACCAATAATTAACTGTTCAAAAAAAAATACATATTTTTAGGAACAAAGGAAGAACTTGAAGAATTAAATGAGGAAATAAAGAAGATTGCTAATAAAATTCGAGCCAGGTTAAAAGGTAGGTTGTGAAGAAAAAATAAAACTACTGTCACCTGTAATGATTCAGGATGGTACAAGTGTTACAAACTTAATGCATTGCAGGTTAACTTCTAAACTTTAAAACCACAATTATGTTTGTGTAAAATGTATCAAAAACCTAAAAAAAAAAAAAAAAAAAAAAAAGGAGAGAGAGACAGAACCACTTCCCTGTCAGCTAATGTACAGCCCATGTCAGTAACGGTATCATCTTCTACTTCATTCCTCCTTGGTGAGCTTCACTGCTGATGAATGCCAGGTCTCAGCACAGCCTAATTTGTGGAACAGGACAGAGAGCTTGCTTGCCTTCAGAATTAGCCTAGAAAATTACAATGGGAAGTAAATCCTTTGTGTATAAGTGTATTCTGTCAACTGAAATGCTGGTTTTTGGTCATGATGTTCTGGAAGAAGATTAACTGCAAAAAGGCAGTCTCCATGGCATAAGCGTCTACAAAGGGAATTGTTCTGGAGCACCTATTGTATTTAAATTCAGACTAGCTAATTTTGCTGTGACTTCCTGTTGTATGTCTTAATTGTTTAGCATGGTCTTTGAAACCTATTGAGTGTTTCAATGTTGCTGTATGTCAATTACTATATGCTCTTGTCTTTCATAAAAACTGGGGTATGGTGTTTAAACTAAGAGCAGCCTGTTTTGTTACACCCTTTGAAATTTTTCCAGGGTAATAGGCAGTAGTGTGACACTGTTAACACACAGTAACTACTCCAATACATTTTAAGATCTGCACGAATTATTGAAATTATTTCAGGGGTATTTTGTGTATGTGTGTACATATATATATATCTCACTGCCACCCTGTCCTCCCCCTGAAATGTTAAACGTGTCTCTGGGGAGCTAGTATGTGAAAAAAGTAATAATTGATAGTATTTACAAAGTTACTGAGCTGAGATACAGTATTTAATAATTATACTGAACCTTGACTCATAATATTCTTGTTTTGTTCTAAGCTATTGAACAAAGTTTTGTTCAGGGTGAGAATGCTAATCGGACATCAGTGGACCTCAGGATTAGAAAAACACAGGTATGATCACTTAAGTTTAAAGAAGATTAAAGGATTCTAGTAAAACGGAGAATGAGTTTCACATTTTTCTGAAATACTGTCAGAACCTTATGTTCCGTTTTGTTGGAATGTAAATACCACTTTCAGTTGTGCAGTAGTGTTTGCTATAAAAAAAAAAATAAAATGTTTTTGTTCACATTTTTAAATCCTCAAAAAACAGCACTCTGTATTAGCTCACAAGTTTGTGGAGGTCATGACTGAATACAACGAGACCCAGACTCTTTTTCGAGAACGCAGCAAAGGTCGGATACAGAGACAATTGGAGATAAGTAAGTTACGTGGATACACTTTTTTTTAAGATCGTGTTAGTACCGCCTTTGTTTCTTACTACTTAAACTTATACAAAGCATCATACATCTTGGACAAACTGAAACGTGGAGAAAAGAATCAGTTTTATTGGATGGCATAAACTCTTTGATACTACTCTTCAGAACAGCTGTAAGGAAAATAGAGAAAACTTGCTAAATATTTGTTGAAAATCATTAAAGATTTCAACATTAAAATGTTGAAAATTGTTAAAGAAAATATCTTTTTCCTTTGTTTCATTTTTTTCTGATGTTGGAACTTTAAATGAAACATTAAAAAAGCTGTGTTCTGAAGACGGCAAGTGTTATTAAAAGCCATTCCAAAATTAACATGCTAAACAGGACATCTCTTTTTATGCTATGCTATTTTTGTCAATAAGAACATGTTAAATTCATCTGACAAAGTCAGTGCTGCTGCTCAATGTACTCTTTAAGTATTTGTTGACTGACTCACATCTGACTTATTTAATCATTGATTATTAAAAGGAGTATTCAGAAAGGTACCTGACTATTCTGAACACAGCTTCTGCCTTGGAAGGTGCCTAAAAACATCCATGGCATCTTGCACCTAGAATTAGCCTTTTTGAATGCCTTCTGTAAAAGCAAATACATATATTGCTGAAATAAGAAATGCAAACAGAAAAGTTGGCGAATTATAAGATGACTTTGCTTTTCATGGGCTTTTCAAATTTGTCATAAGCCTCTCATGCTAATGATTCAGTTCAGCATTTTAGTCAAGTTTTATCAGGCCAGTTAAGTTCTTCTTTACCTATATGTTTGAGGGGAGGGACCCTGGTAAGTCAGGTCGTTTGAAATTAGTGTTGTTATAACCCAGTTAAAGCCTTCAGTTTTTCCTCAGTACGAAAACCTTTAAAGCAGGTTTTGCAGCATTCTTGGCTATTATCATCAGAAAGTAATACTCAAACTGTAACTGTCATCTGATAGGACAGAGTTATATAAATTACTACAAATACTCAACTTATTTTACATGTGAAGAACAGAGATGTTATAAATAATCTTTAAAACTGTACAATATAAATCACTTGAATGTATTGTGGAACTTGTCACACTTGCATTTGTCCTACCAGTGTCATCGATAGGATTCATTTTGCTTAAACGTGCAATAATAAGCTACGTCAATTGTTAGATCTGCTATGAAAAGTAGAAGTGAAGGGATGCTATGGGTAATCATCTTCTCTATGTGGAATACGAACGCAATCCTGTGTTGGTAAAACCAAATTTCTCTAAAGATTTTCTTGCCCACACAGTGGTGGGGAGTAACTGAATTAGGTGCCAGTACGACATGACTGAGTAAGTAAATACTGAATGTTATATACATACTCTGCATTTGAAATTGCTTTAGAATGCTCCTATGTACATCATAAATGTTTCCAATAAAACTATTCAGTTTGACCAAAAAAAAACCCAACCCAAAATGAACAAAAAAAACCCCACTAACCAGGGATTCTTTGTTGTAGCTTTGAATCTGTATTTGCTTTCTGACTCTTGGTTGATATTTTCTGGTGTTTTCATATGATAAATGGCACTTGGTAATGTCTAAAAGCTACGTTGTTTTGTCCTGAAAAATGCTCAGTAGAAGAGTGTTTTCTTCAAGTTGCCATCCTTCTGGTATGGTTAAATTTTATGTTCAGTAATAAGTGATGTTATGTGAAGTACTGTTGTTTTTATCCTAGCTGGAAAGACCACCACTGATGAGGAGCTGGAAGAAATGTTAGAGAGTGGTAATCCTTCAATTTTCACTTCTGATGTATGTATTTCTGGTCCAGTTACACCTCTCTTCTCTTTAGCTGCTTCTGCTATTTAGAAGTGTGTCAGCGCATACTTACGTCCATATCTTTTTTCATTCTCACAAAGATTATATCAGACTCTCAAATAACTAGGCAAGCTCTGAATGAAATAGAGTCACGTCACAAGGATATTATGAAACTGGAATCTAGCATACGGGAACTACATGAAATGTTTATGGACATGGCGATGTTTGTTGAGACTCAGGTAAGTGAACAAATTCAAACACATTTATGTAAGTAGGATTTTTTTCCCCCATTCTTGCTTTTCAAAATAAGCAGAAACAATTGCTTATATTCAGATAATACAGGCTTACCTTGGGTTTGGCTGTGATTAGAATATACGAAGGTTAATCACTAAAGGTCCCTTTATTTTGTTGTAGGCAAAGGTAGTCTAGATGTAGTCTGATACCAATAAAACTGAACACAGACTTCCTTTCCAGCTGGTGCACTTACTAGTTTCTTCAACATGTTTACATTATAATATGCTTGTAGATTTTGTGCATGTTTGAAGAAAGCTCTCTCCCAGAATGTTGGCCAATACCTCAGGAATATGGGATTCTCAACAGGCATGGTAAAGGGCTGCTGTGCTAGAGTAAGATGTGCATTAGCAAGGATTTATGCAAATGTGTACATAATACAAAGGTGTGATTACCGTTACAATGTGACTGTAAAGGCATTGACAGGTCACTCAGGTTGTCTTTTAGATTCATTTCAAGCTGTCTTGAAATTTACATAAATCTGTTCTATTTGTAGCCTTTACTACATACCAGTTATCTAATAAAAATATTTTTAACTTCTGTTCTTCAAGTTCTTTGACATATGCTGAAAAGTGAAAAGAATAATGTTCAGGCAAGAAGCTTGCCAGAAAAGGACTATTTTATTGGGTTTTGTTCTGGAAGTCTTGTATTGTTCTGGTATTAAATATAAAGCCAAGGCAAATCAGTAGCAGTTTTGTTTATTGAATTAAAGTGAACAGAAGTTAATTGTGTATCATTCTTTAATGCTTTGCTGTTTACTGCTGCTTATTATTTCTTCTGATGGACAGAAACACAGGTAATAAACTTACTGTAGTTTTTCACCAACCCTCCATTTCATTACCAAATTTCATTCATCATAGTTAATTTGAATTTGTTATGTATTGACATTTGAAACCTTCAGTTCTAAAGGTTTTGAAGTTGCTGTTATACGTGTGCATTTTCTTAGATAACTGTTGAACTGTGTGTCAGAATTGGCAATACCCTTTTCCACTTCCAGACACGTCAGGGATTTCTGATCTCTTTAGTGTATCAGTTTTAGTTTTAGTTTTTTAGGTTAAAACATGCCTCATATTCAAAGGTATGTTTTAAAGATATTTAGGTGTTCACTATTTTCCTGCAAAAGGGAGAAATACGCCTGCCCTGCCCATGAATGTTCCTTGTTTGGTTAGAACTTTGAGCCCTTGCTTTTCATACTTTTTCCTTTACACATTAAAGCAGAACAGATGTCAGCCACTAATACGTACATTATTCACTTGTTTAAAATAATCAGTAGTGTTCTATAGCTTTCTTCTCTTATGTTCATTAAACAGGGATCTGTGATTCCAATAATATTTTTTAATTCATCATTTCCTTTTAAGGGTGAAATGGTCAACAACATAGAGAAGAACGTGATGAACGCATCAGATTACGTGGAACATGCAAAAGAAGAGACAAAAAAAGCAGTTAAATATCAAAGTAAAGCACGAAGGGTATGCTGTCTTTCTGTAATTGTGCCAATTAGTACATTAATTTAGCACAGTATGAAGCAACCTTCAGTTTCAGTTGAATTTTTCTTGTTGTATTCAGTCCTTCAGGGTAGGATTGATACATGCATTTTATTTATTAGTAGCTGTGATATTAAAATTAGATTTTAAAATGTTATAAATTAGTATGTGAGAGGAAGATTTACCAAAAATCCAAACAACAACAAAAAAAAATCTACATACTGATAATATGCCTGTTACATTTGAAACATTATTTGTCAAAAGAACCTACTTAATGTATTTGTAAATGATGATTTATCTTTGATAAACATATAGGTCCTAATCACACTAATTTATATGTAAACAATTAAAAATGTTTAACCTTTTGTACGGAAAAGTATGCAGATAAATTGCGTCTTAATTTGAGAATACCGCAGGCTTCAATAAAAATTAGTGTGGATCTAACAACTGGTTTAAAAATTGAAAGTAAGTGCAAGTCTCAGTGTACTTAATATTAAAGTAATACCTTGTTTTTTTGACAGAAAATGTGGATAATTATCATTGTGTCATTGGTGTCAGTTGCCTTAATTGCTCTAATTATTGGTTTGTCTGTTCGTGGTATTCGGTGATGCTTGGATAACCTCAGCATGCATGTCTTCCTGCCACTGTGGCAGTAAGTAACTAATCAACTAATTTTTCTCTTGTTTTGCTGCGGTAGCTTGTATTGTTGTACTAACCCTTAATATCTACAGCTAGTACAGATAGGGGTAGGGGGTAGGCTTGAGCCGCCTTGCTGCATCTTTGTCTCTGCACACTCCAGCATAGCGCTCTGCTTGCCGCTGCTGAAAGCTGACATCTGGTGGTAAGCTGCTGAACTTAGAGTGCAATTACTATGTCAGACTCCAACAACAGAAGGAAACTAGGCCAGAAAATCCAAGTATTGCCTCACAGTCCCTTTGATTATTATTTTTTTAATACTAAAAGTTTGTGAACAGGAAACAAATCTGCAGTAAGATAGGGAATACTGGTTACACTTGTAACATTATCACGTGGGCTTTTCTATGGGTTTAAGTACCGTTCTCATAAAAGTAGAAGTATACAAACACAAAGTTGGTGATTATGCTTTGCAGAACATCCTAAAACTTCTGACTTTGAAACTAAGTGAAATACTGGGAAATAGCAATGTATTCGTAAAAGCAAAGTCTGCAGATTCCAACTGGAATTTTAGGACATAAGTTTGAGAATTCTTTCAGTCTTCAGATTTTTGCTGTACTAATCTACCATTTCTTGTAAAGATAAGACCTAGCCAGGCTATGTAGAAAATAGCAGTTAAGTCTTCTGAGTCCAAGAGATGTGGTATTTTAAAACTAAGACAGACAGATGTGGTATCTTAAAACCAAATACGAAGCGCTATGAGAGGGATGTCATTTTAGACAGCTAATCAGGAATTCAGTTTTCTGTACTAACAATCTTAAATCAAAGTTTTTTGATCTTACAGTTTCTTCTCTTGGGTATGGGCAGATAACAGGATTTACTGTATCATTGCTTACAGTCAGAAATACGTAACCTAATGTCAGACTTAGATGCATTTACGTAGAACCTGTCTCTCTGGGTTTTTTTGTGTTGTTTTTTTTTTAACTTGCGGCTCTTCTGAGCTATTACCTACACAATATTTTTACCAACTTTTTATTGAATTCTACTAAGTGTGTAATCGTAAAGGTATAAGCAGGCTACAAAAACCTATCCAAGGAGGATGACAGTACAGTAAGCAATATTGCTACACTTAGACTTGATAAGTAAATGTTCACTATTGCAACTGTTTTCATGTGTAACTACATTTACAGAAATTGGGTGCAGCAGTAACAATTACTCAGTGAAGCAAAATACAGAAATGTTACACAGATGGCTCCATCTTTTAGCTATGGGTACATGTTTGTTAGAAAAGAAAGACTAATGAAAAGAAATTGTGTCAGTAAGTATTCTTGAGAAGGAAAATTCAAACACTCAGATGGAGTGTGAGTATTAATTTTCTGTAGATCTGCATCTATTTAAACAGTTCTGTATCTGACAAGGTATTTAAATCTCAACTATTCTCTCTTTCTTTGCAGAAATTGATGTTCATAATTATATGTGTAACTGTATTGCTTCTGATACTTGGAATTATCCTAGCAACAACACTATCATAGCAAGCACATCCCAAGAGTTACGAACCTTCAGAAACTCCAAAATACACCTTGAGTAAAACTAAACCTTTTTTAATAAATGATGCCTTACGCCGCCCCATGGTGATGACCTATCACTAATGGTTAAAAACGAAAAAAATCACTTGATGTTTACTCATTAATGAAGATCAGAATGTATTAGGATATGTATGGATTTTAATTTTAAACTGTATGTTTGTAAGGCTGAAACTTGCTTTCAGTTGTTCTGAACTGATGTAACTTCGGGGGGTTTTTTCATATCTCAGTGTTACAAACAGTTTAAATACGGAATTGAGAGACAATACTGAGTTTTGACTGTTTGGCTTTTTTTCCTACTGCTAATATAATCCTAATCATGAATTTTAATACCTTACCAGTGCTTCTTTTGTTAGCACTCTTGTGAACATTTTTATGAGATGTAGCCTTGTCTTCAAGTGTATTAATTATTTAGTCACTTTAACCTATCTAAGCTTTATACTTACTTTTTTTCTCCAACAAGTGCTAAAATATTTTATCCCAAAAAGACTACTTATTTAACTGTCTGCCTATTGCAGTACACTTGAGAAGAAAAAAAGAAAAAAGCTTTTTTACATTTTACAGGTTGATTACTTCTTTCAATATGACTAAGGTTAATTGCTTTAAATATTTCCTTACCTTTGTAATAAAAAGTTTAAGTTGCAGTGTTTCTGGTAAAAGAATGCATGCTGAATTTGAACTTAAGCACATAATTCTGCAAATAACCCTTGTGCAAAGGATACTAATAGATCAGTTTAGCCTTATTGTTCATATAGATATGACAAAACCTGTGCTTTTTCTCTATAAAGCCAAGTCAAGATTTCTTTGTCAGAGGTTTGCTAATGTTGATGTGTGAATATAGCACATGGGGATAAACTCCCTGAGAAAAGTCTGAAATATAATGTAAACTAAGGCACTGATATGTTATGAAATATATGTGTTAAGTAACATGTATGAAGTGTTTTAGTATATACATACCTGTTGTAATGCTAGCTTGCAGGACTTGAAAGCTTGAAAGACTTCCAATGTAACCAAATAACTGCATTTAATTTTACATGTTATTTTTTTTATTTTATGTGTAAAATATTTGTAACTTGAATTTTTGACTTCTCGTTGTTTAAGGATATCCCTGTAGATATGTAGATACATTTACACTGTAAGAGAAGTAGAGGAAAGTATGATGTGTGCCGCCTTAAACACAGTCTAAAACTACAGTTGACAATGTTTTCTAGTATTTGACTAGAACGTTAACTGCAATAACTTGGTCCTAAAAGGTTAGAATCCTTAGACTTAGGGTTTTTTTTGAAAGTGTCTGAGATCCAAGTTACTTGGTAAACTATAATTCAGTCTGACTTAATGAAATCCAGCAAAGTTTACAATTTATATTGTATGTATGAATATTCCTGTGTTGGTGTCCGAACATGCTGTGAATGTGCTAGAGCTATTCAGATGTCAAACATTTAAAAAAAAAAAAGAAAAAATATTACTGGTCTTGCAAGTCAGCTGGTCTTGCAAGTCAGCCATAAAGAAGTAGCTTGAAAAATTCTGACTTCATTAATGAACAGATTTCTGTACCTCTTAAGTCCAGAACACTCACTGATGCTTGTGAGGAAGTTTACTTAAGATTGGTTGCCTTAGTACTCATTCTAGGTAAAATGTATTTTTACTCTATAGGCTTTTTAGATTTTTATCAGTAAATATTTATACGGATACACAAATTAGACTGGGGGGGGGGGAATCCATTCTGCTGTTTAACAGCTGGTTGCCTAAAGTGACCCCCAAAATGATCCCGTCATGTTGAATTTTGTTTATAATGCAATAATTCGCCCATCAAGACCAGATATTTGAATAGGCCACTCTGTGGTTTTTACGCGTTGTTATGTAGCTGCCTGAATGGGTTTGTTTTAGAACAATACAAAACTTGTTTTCCACATGAACTTCTTTGTTCTGTTAATATCGGAGGGGAGTAAATCTCTAACCTATGCACTAATAAATTTATCTAAGCAAATTTCTTGTGGCTGTTTTTATATTCATGATGTTATTGTGACCTTTGTGAATATTTCCAGTAAGTGGATGAGGCTGGTATGTTTTCATAATGATGTATTGTCAAACAACTGATGCCTAGGTTTTCGAGTAAAGGTAGTGTATTTCCTGAAATTTCTTAGCAAAAAAGGTGCAGAGATGACTGAAGACATTAGTGGGATTGATTTATTTAAACTATGCCCATGAAATTTTGCTTTAATATTGAACTTGAAAACTTAGGGAATTATTTATTTGAATAAAGCCATTCATGTATTCTCAAACATTCCTCATAAAAGTGCATCTTCCACACTGCAGAATTAAAATAACTTCCTCTTCCCTGCCTACCCCAGAACTGGAATTTCAGGACCACATTCAGGGTTCTTCTGTGCAGGTGGTTACTGGAGTCGTTGCCCCTGTGCTGCTGTTTAAACTCTGTTGAGATGGCCACTGACAGCTTTCTGCTGGCACAGTGTTGGGTGGTGGTCTCCTAGTGGTGATGCTGTACCTGTCCTCTTGTGGGAAGCTGGCTCCTTCCCACTGCAGCCTGCTGGGAGCTGACAGCCCTGGCAGCTGCCAGGGTGAGAGGTGGGGGGGAACGGCTGCCCCCTGCACCCAGGCAGCATGGGGACTGGTGCTGTCTCCTGGGGCCTCTTCTGCGTCTTCCTCCTCTGCGCATCTTGCATTGATGTACAGAGCCTTTCATGCAGCCAGTGCTCTAGCAAATGCAATGCAATTGTCAGTGTGGTCCTGGGGGGGAATGTGTGTGTTGGTTGTGCTCGTCTTCTTGTGGGGGGGCAAGTGCCCAAGGTTTCCTTGGCTTTCATTTACAGAAGTGCTATCTTCATACAGAAATAAACTGTCATTGCAACTTTTGTAAAAGTCTTAACACCAATTGGGCTATGCATGTGGACCACCTGGAAATTGGCCAGCTTATGACTAACTAAGATAATTGAGCATGTAGTCTTAGTTAGGCTCTTCTTTGTGGTATTGGAAAAATTGGACAGGGGTGGGAATGTTGAACTTAGCAGTTAAGAAGGCAGACTTGTCCATAAAGGCAAATCAAAGTTAACAAAAAAAAAAAAAAAAAAAAAAAGATAAAAGTAAAAATCTTTAGTAAAGTAAAATTATTTTTAAAAATAAAACCCAAAAAGTGAAAGGATTAAAAGCAAAATCTTATAATAAGAAGAATGTCAAATGGTTGTTGTTACAAAGCTGTGCAGCCGAACTGCTCAGATGATTTGTAAGTGCAAGTTTCTGCTGCTTCTCGCAGTGGTGCCATACCACCTGTGGATAAAGCACCAAATCTGAACATAAATGAACTCAACAGAATGAACTAAAGCCATTCCAAAAATTAATCTCCCTCTATTCTGCTTCTCTTTGCTTTATAGTGTAAAACACAGAACAGACATTTCTAGGCAGTGGGGGATTTGTTTAGCATGTGAGTTTTGATGGATACAAGCCTGATAAATAAAATTTAGAAGTTAAGAGGAAAGGAGAGCGCTGCTCTGTATGAGGAAGGATGGTTCTTCCTGTAAAAAAAAATTACATTTTGAAAGCCCATACCCTTTCAGACACCTGTGCATAATGTAGATTGAGAGAACAGTTTGGATGTGCGTATTGGTTTGGGTGGGGGTTTGGGTTTTTTTGGGGGGGTGGCAGAGGGGGATCAGGGGGGGTTAAAGACTTAGATTGCCCAATGTTAAATTTGATTTGATGCATTCATGTCACTTGTATGCAACTCCTGAACATAACTGCAGCATTCTTCCTCCTGCTGCAGTCAGTGGGTCAGCCTTTGCACTTGTGAATCGGCTCAGTCTTGTGTGTCACCAACGGTACTTGGCTGCCCAGTTATGTAGCGCCATTTGCAGCCCCTTTTAGCTGCCTCTGTCAAATGCGCCAAGTCCTTCTGCCAGTAGTAAAGCACTTGCAAATGAGCATTTGGGAATTAAAAGCCATTTGATTTGTAAGCACTTGTAACTAGGTTCTGAAGAAGAAAAGTACTTCTGGAATAAAGAGTTTTACAAAGGGAAATACATGGAAATGGTAAGTAATTACAAAGTAATTGTTGATGTACAGAAGGATTGCTTTTATTGCTGCATTTGAATCCATTTTACTGTAAATAGGTGGAAAGAAGGATTTTCATGTTCAACAGTAAATAGTTCTTAAAAAATTGCTAAGTTATGGTACAGATAGCTAACAACATGGAGCAGACTTTGGGCTGGGAAGGACATTCTTTTGCGTACAAAATTGTATTTCCTATACCCATACTTTAGAGAGAATGTGAGACTGTTGGGTCAGGCCATGCCAGTTACTGTCACTTGAAAGTAAACTGAGCTGGACAATGTTAACACAGAGTGCAACTCCGTTTAGAGAATATTTCAGAACAAATACGGGCACAGCAGAGGTGCTATTTACATAACAGCCCACTTCATAGTCCTTATATGTAATCTTGCAGGAAATGAAGAAGCAAATTCAATACATATCTGACAAGGTTATTTGGTAGTATTGCACAGAACTGTTATTTTCTCTAGTTACTCTTTTTTTGAGGCTTCTGTTACATAGTCAATGTTTCTAACGTTGGGTAAGTCTGTTAAGGGAATTGCATCTAAGATTTCTGAAATGAGATGGGAGGCTGGTAGATGAGAAAGCGTACAAGAGATAATGTGTGTATAATAATAGTGACAGCTGCTTCTAAGGAGATCTTTGGCTGCTTTGCTGACTAGTGATACGAGCCTGTGTGTGAACATTTATGTATCATAGAATTAGAGAATTAACTCGGGTTGGAGGCTATGTCTGCAGGTCATCTGGTGCAGCCTGCTCAAAGCAGTGTCGTGGGTGAGATCAGACCAGATTCTCATACTGTTCTACACCACAAAATGAAATGCCTTTGATTTTGATTAACTGAATCTTTTAAATATAAGCATGAATTTATGTTTTTTAAAAATGCTAACTTTTAATGTCATGACTGTTTGTATAGTAGAACAGTATCTTTTAATATTCTATGGATTAATTGAATTGCTTTTCTACAGGAAGTCCATCAAACAAAATAACATTTTGCTAGTTAAATATTTGTAAGAGGAGAATCTGGCCTTGAGAATAGTTTTTTTTCATTGGGCTGTTTTGTGGAACAGATTTATCTTAAACTGAAGGATATAAATGGTTACTTTGAAGTTCACACCTCAAATATATGAGGGGGGGGGGCATGACTGGTTATGATATTTCACAACAAAGACAGTGTTTCTTCACTGTGAGTGGTTTCATACTACCTCAAACACATCTTCGGTCAGATACTGCTAAGTAGAAGTGAAGGAATTGCAACTATTTGAAAGCCTATTCAAGGCTCTACTTGGCTCCTATTTGTAGGTCACTCTAGAATCAAACACTCCCCAGAGCTACTGCAGAACCGTTCTGCTTATGTGTAGAATTGGAAGATTAATTCCTAGTTTGTCCAAGTTCACTAATGTGAACTACCTAGGGTCAGCTCTTAAAAAAATGAGCAAATTAAGCTGTCTACGTGAGGGCGGGAGGCAAGAAAACTTTTTGAGGTTTAATTCCACACACACACATATATAAAAAAGGCTGATTCTGCTTAGCTCATTTTGTAATGGGCTAATACCTCCTTTTGCCATGGAAGTGAACTGAGTTACGTTTAAAGGAAAGGACCAGTTTGCACACAGGTGAGTATAAACTCAAAACAATTTGAATTCAAGTTATGAGTTGATTTTAAAAATAATAATAATAAAAAAGCATCACTGCAAAACATTTATCCATTCTCTCTAGGTTTTGTGGTTGCTGTTGATCTCCCTTTCCAAAATTTCAGTAATCACCTTTGTGAAAATTAATTTTATTTTCACAGTTTCAAATGTTGCTGGTATTTCTACTGTGCCTTTTCTATCTAAAGGATTAGATGTCTGCTAACTTGCTCTGCAGACTTACGATTTTCCTCTTGCTACTTAATTTCTTTAATGGACTTCTGACAAAGGCCTTTTAAAATACTTTGACTTGTAAGCATCAGCCTTCTGCAGTGCTACAAATTGACTTGGAGCTTGACCAGGAAAATATTTGCCATTTTTTCATGCCATTGCTTTAATTACTGGCAGTATCACAGAATGCTGTTCACAAAAGATCCTTTTCCAAATACAGACTTGCTTAGTTATTGAATCATCCAATTGCAGGTCTTAGATTTTCTGCCCATTTCTTCTCTTGGTCTTTGGCTTTCTTTTTGTTTAGGCTGTTGCATTTAGAGGCATAGTCTCTTCTGTTATTGAATCTACCATATAGTATTTGTAGTAAAAAAAAATGGCAATATGTGTGTTAAGAACAGTCATCCATGATATAGACTAATCTGAGTTCTGTCCACAATATGGTCAACCATCTTTAAATGGATAAATATAGATGCTAGAAAATTAATCTAACTGCATCAGAAAGCAATCCGAAGAACAAAAATATTTTTTTTAAAAAGAAAAAAAAAGCTTTTAAGCCAGCTTCTGAAAATTTGCAAGAAACATTTCAAAACATTCTGGGTTTAAATCCGTTTATACAACAAGTACACATTGCATTTCCAGCTCACATGTTTGCTCTGCTTTTGATTTTCCCTTTTGGCAATTTATTCAGAGTAGAGTTAGTGGATGGAATCTCAGAGGAGAATAAAAGCCAGTGTTTTGAGAACTAATGAAGTAATTATCTAAAGCATTATTTACAATGATTATTTAGAAGATAATGAGACCCTTTAATTATGTTTGTTCTGCATAGCTAGCCTTTCAATAATTCAGGGTATTGCTGTACAATCTCCTCTATATTTACTTCGCACAATTTTGTTTAGAAAAATGTCACAGCTGCCTGCAATGCACAAATATGGGTCCTCATTCTGGATATGATTTGTCACATGAGAATCACCTGCTCACTTGCAGGTTGGAGAGGAGGCTTTTAGGATCAGGCTTCTTCAATGTGATGTGGAACAAGATAAATTATGGGTGAAATAAAGCTGAGCCTATTAAAGGCTGTTATGGCTTTATAGGAGCACTATAGTATTAAACATGGTATCAGTCTGGTAATGTTTCTGTTGGCATTTATCTTATTGGAAGTAAAGCTTCAGTCGCAGTTTATTTTAATTTCGGGAGTCATGATAATTTTGTTTCAAATGTAAGTTGGTTTTTTTTAATACCCTTACTCATTTGTGTGTAAGAAATTCAAAGCATCATTAGCATTTTAGTAGCTAATAAAATTTCACTGGTATTTTCATACGCATCTGTGAATTTGCTGCTAAAGTAGACAGTTCTACTTAAACACATCATTAGTAATGCCTAAGTAGTATATAGTCCCTGAGGAGAAGCATCTTTTTTCACAGGCTAGATTTTCATTTGGTACACCGATGAAGCATGGATTCACTGACTGCAGTGATGCTACTCCAGGTTACAATAGCTGAGGCTGTAGTCCTTGATGATTAGAATTCAGTAACAAATGCCTTTATTTCAGAGAGGGTCTGAAGGCTTGGAGTTTGTGTTTCAGGATGGCTAGCTCTTTATTTAGAGTAAAATAAATTCCTATAGGAATCTCTTCACTGACTTAAAGAGGTGCTGCAAAGGGTGACAGCTAAGTAAGCTGATGAAACACCTGTACAGGTAGAAATGAGGTGCTTCAATCTAGTTTCTCTGCTGGGCTTCTCAACGATTGGAAGCTGTATATTGTACTCTCCTCACCCTTGAGCTCCTTCTTAATTGAGGAGAAACAGGATGCTCTGTACAGAGGTTTTTCCTGAAATCTGTTCTAGGCTTTTTCATCTCAAATTTGGTCTCTGTGCCTGCAGTTCAGAACAAAAGAGAAAGGCAGGTAGGTGGAAAGCACCATCTCTGTTTGAGGGCAAAACTTGCAGCCATCAGACTACCCTATTCTGAAAGTCTTTGAAATATTAAGTGTATATTCTCAGTAGAAATTTGCCTTTATTTTTTAAATAAAATTAAATAAAACCACAGAATATGTTGCCAGGTGTTGACGCGCAGCATTTTGTTTCACCTGATATGAATCTTTGATTGATGGCTTAAGAGAACGTTAATTACCTCTGTCAATTACAATTATGGATGAGAGGAGTATTATTCCCTGTCTACAACACTACTGAAACTGTAAGATTCACCCTATCTATCACCCAGCTATGCCTTTAGCTGGTACACACTGCTTTGTTCTATGTATGTTATACTCAGCTGTTAAAATACCAAACTAAGACAATCTATTATTACCAGATATAAAGCACTTTACTGTTCCCATTGTGTGAAGAATCTCTTGAGTGCTGACAGGAAGCTGCTTGCTCTCCAAAAAGGAAAGGAGTTTGACCTATTGTCTCACAATACCTACCAAACATTTGGGAGCCGACCTTATTAGAAGTACTAGTTTCCAAGGTTCAAAAGCACTTTGGCTGCTCATCTGCAATAAAACTCCTTGGAGGAAAAGGGAAACTTTGAACCATGCTTGTTTCTTCTGTCACTAAATATCTTGGTTGTCCTTTGAAAAGCCCTGGAAGGAGAAAGGGAAAGGCAATTTCCTTTACAGGCATGTCAGAATACCCACCCAGCATCCCCAAGGCTTGAACTAAAGAAGCAAGACAGGCTGTGAATGTTTTGGAAGGGAAGGAGGTAACAAAGGCGTATAGAAAGATACAACCACATAGTATGACTGTTAACCTTGAAGCTGTAACTAGTGAAATGGTGCTGGATGACTATTAAAAGTCTGAAGTCCTGTAAGCCAATTTAGGCTTCTCTCTAGAGAGTTTAAATGCTCTCAAGCTGCTTTTCCCTCTATTACAGAAGAAGGCTAGCGGTTGCATTCTGGATCATGACTATTCTGTACTGGATTCCCCCAAGGCAAATCAATCATTTTCAAAAGTGGATAAGCCCTTGACTAAAGAACAAGGGGAAGACAAAGTGGTAACTATTTCGAATCCAGGACATGCCAAAATTTGTCTCAAAACTTGCCTGGGTTTTTGTTGGAGGGGTGGTATTATAAGCAGGTGTTTAAAATAATCATTTTTTTAAAACCTTGGCATTTAGAGCAACTATGTAAAGCCTTATTAATAAAAAGTTTTATATTGAAGGATATCCCTCTAGTATGCAAAATAACTGGTTGAAAATGCAACCCCCTATTTGGTAGAGAGCTTAGAAAGTGGAGATTTTTTTTTAAGCAGAAAGTCTGTGGGCAATAGGCACCACCAAAATGCAGCTTCTTTGTGAACGACAAGGTTTATGCACACACTTACACACCTCCTTTGACTACGAGGATGGGGTATTTTGGTTATGCTGTGGCTGTAATTATGATGCCAATTCTATCCAAGAAGAGTTGCTCTAGAGCTCATAAAACTTTTGTTAGCAGGTAAGTTTTGATGCCCTGGTAAATCTGAGGTGAGTTTTAAATCTGAAATGAGTTGTAAATCTGTTTTTTTGAAAACCAAGCTTGTAGTGCCAAACAGCCATGGCTGCTTTTTCAATCTATCCCTATTTCTTGCACTTCTATTGAAGAAATATTTTTATCCCCACAACAAATAATTCACATTAAGAATTCTAGTTTAATATGTGCCTGTATCTCTTCTGGGTTTGCCACAAAGCATCACAATAATGGTTTATACAAAATGCTTGCCCGGTCTGTCTTCAACTCTATTACCCACACATGATACCGTGATTTGTGATGAACTGATGTTACTGTCCTAAAATAATAGGCATTCATTGTTAAAATAATTGTAGATCCTTTTCCTGTTTTCCACATTAAAAATGTCTCTGCTTTCTAAGCTGTCTAAAAAGTGGTACATTTATTTTTAAATAAATTACTTTGCATCTGTAGCAGAGTACTTTTATACACCAACAATATAAATCTATTTATCACTACATATTTACACAGTTCCTCAGTAGTTACTGATGGCAAGATTTTAAAAAAGTTCATCTAAAACTATGTTCAGAACCACTGTAAGACCTATAGCAAGTTTCTACAAAAGACTTTCAAAGTGCTTAGCAGAATATCGTGTGATAGGCATTTCTGAAATGAAGTTGGCTAGTTGACAGCCCATGTATGAATTCAGGAGGCTAATTTTAGGTTACAGTAATCTTGCCCTGTGCCTAAAGACTTGATCCACCCCACAGGGTCACCCACTCTGTCTGCCAGGACAAGCTGGGAGAAAAGCTCTGATGTTCTGCTCAGACCCAAAGCATGACAGCTGGGCACACTTGTGCTCACTTGACTTGGAAGCTATTTATAAGGCTTTTGTCAGAGCTCCCATTTATACAGTTCCCCCTAGTGTATTTTTGAGTCTGATTTTCCTTCCAATATGAGGGAAATAAAACTGTGGAAGCTATCGGTCTTAGAAAGAAAACAGGTAAAATCACATGATGATAAAATTCAGCAAGTGATGAAATGTAGTTTTAATTACAGGCGATGTATTTGTTTTTTTTTTTTAATCCCTAGAAATAAGTTACTTCAAGTGAGCCTGAAGAAAATAAAGGCAAAGTCTCTGTTTCCCTATAATCCAACTAGATTCGTATATCCATATACAAGAGTTGGTTTTCTGATTTATTTGCTCGCTATGTTTTTCTGCTCTAAGTTGGTTCATTGCTAAGCATGTGCTATGCAGAATGACTCATACTCTTGTAGGCCAGGATGCTTTTCTTGGTTTTTCCATTGAGCATTCTTTTTATTCTACACAGATATAAGTGCCCTCATTGACCTTCCTATCATTTAGTACTAAGAAAGTAAATGGGAAGTTACTTTAATGGCATTAAAATATGTTTCCTGTGATTAAAGGGGGACTGCTTCATTACCATCTGTTATAACCTTAAATGTTCTGTTCTTACATACTGATATACATAGTGCCATAACACAATATAGTAACATATAGAAGAAAAACAAAAACTGAACTGCTGTAAAATAGTGGTTATTTCAAGAAAAAAAAAAGTATGGATGCAATGTTCTTAATAAAATGAATTCTTTTATTGCAGTTTGAGAGAAATCTGACAACTGCAAGAGGAGGCAGTGAGGTTTCACAGACCTCACTGGTTTGGAAATGAGAGCTTGGAATGGAAAATGGTTTGCCCATTTCTTCCTCTACTTTTGGGAGGCGAGACAGGCTATAGGAACAGAAGGGGGAAAAAGAAGGTGTGAGCAAGGCCAGAGAACAGAAGGTCGCTTTGAGCAAGCCTTCACTTTTACTTTTCCGAGGGGTGGTAGTCTATGGAGTCAGTGCCAACTGATGCTCCTGTGAAGATTGCTCCTGTCAGCATTATCAGTATCTCCCTTCTGCCCTCACCATCATCGGGAACAATGACCAGGGCTGACTTTGTCTATGCCTGGGGCCAGCTCAGGTTCCAGCCAAGAGCTCATTCACTTTCTATTTTAATCTGGTTTTATTATCCAGATACAGTGGTGAACTAAAGAAAAGGTATTCATACTTGTCTGCTGTACCAACCAGGCTTACACAGATGATCTTATTCAGGGTCCAGCAATGACGACTTCCCGTCCCC
>JAVJGJ010000001.1:83743195-83805577 GCA_035590215.1 Microhierax caerulescens | reverse complement strand
TTTAACTTCTTAATGGGTTTTTAGTTTGAAGGTAAGTTGTCATACAGTGGAAGGTTCCTCTATGATTTTTTGTTTTCCTCAGTTACTTGTATGTAAGTATTGTTTTAGTCTAGTGTAGTAATTATGCATATCATCAATTTGTATGAAAGTACTATCCTGTTTCTCCATATCTTTCTTTACAAATAAGATAGTTTCCAGAGTATAGATACATGGTAGACTTAAAATAGAAAAAAGTAGGTTTGCATTTGTTGCGTATATTTGGTACCTGTCCAGTTTCAGTGTAGTCTTAGATGTGGTGGGTTCCCACCAGTGAAACATCAGATGAAACCAGAAAAAATTCAGAGAATATGGGGGAGGGGACATTGTTTTAATTTTTCAGAAGACTTCTGGATTCCTCCCAAGCATCCTAGCCTGCAGCAGAAATCATCACAGCTGAAAGAGTGACAGATGGTTGGTGTTTGTGGTATGAGCAGTTCTAATGACCACCTTTGGTTCACAGGCAGTGACTGCATAAGAGCTACATAAAAGGTTTCTTTTCACTTCCAAGCAGCTATCTGCTTTATTACAACGAATTCACTTATTCTTTGTTTGTTTTGTTTTGTTGCTTTTTCCTCCTACCATCTTCTGCTGGTAGGTAATCAGGTAATTTTGAGGGCTGGTTAGAGAAAAGAATAGACTCTAAACTTCCTTTTCTGAATACAGCTTCCTGCTTGGTATTGCAAGGTTCAACTTCTCTCACATATGCAATCCACACCTCAAATGGTACAAAATGCCAAGTCATGCTGGCCAAATAGAGACAGCCTGACGCACCATCCGCAGAGAAAGGATGAAAATAAGGGTAGCAGTGTTGGCAAAAACAGAGATCTCGGTCACTTTATTTACTTGCTGGGAGTGGTCTTGGTTATCCAAGATTAAATGTTATGTAAAGGGCAAAAACCAGCTGCCTTGCCTGTGCTTATAGACAGCACACACAGTGAGGGACAATGGGAAACTCCATTATGAAATTTCTCTTTGACATCCACAAACAGAAGAAAGAAGGATCAACCTTCCTAAGAGAAAGAGTACTGACCTACCTTGAACTGACAATATGGTATGAGGCCAATTCCCTAGCTGCCTTACGTTGTCTTACGTTGAATGTTGCATACTGTAAAACTGACATGTGATTTCAGCAATACCTTGAAATTTAAAAAAGGAATCAATGCTAAAATCTCTAGCACACAAATTAATACTGCCTATTTATCCTGTACCCTGTCATTCTGTATTGGGTAACAGCAGAATGAACAAAGGTGCCTCTTTGTGCACCTCTTTATCTCACTTAATTCCAGGGATGTAGCAGAAAGCACCCTATTTTGACTAAGTAATCTGATGAAACAGTGCCATTTACCATTTAACTACATGCTACTTACACCCCTGCTGTTTTATTCATCTTCCACATAAAGCAAATACCAGATTCTTCCTTAGACTGACAAAGGGACAAAATGCCATGCAAGGAACAAATTGCTTCTAATAATATTACTTATTTGGATTGCAGTGGTACATAGTCTCGCATTCTGCAGCATTAGCACAGCTGACACCATGCTAAGTGCTGCACAGACACAGTAACTGGGCTTTGCCACAGAGATGTTGTGTCCTCTGCTCTAGACTGTATCCACATCTCATTTGTTCTGTTAACCCTCTTGAGCCTTAAGTCCGTAATACGAAACTTGTGCTTTATCATCTAAGAACAAATAGATATAAGAGAAACAGAATCAATGAGACATTTTAGATGTGTTGTAATACATTTTAATGAGCTATTGATGATTTTTGTTCCACAGTCCAAAACGGTCAACAAGAAAGCAAAACAAACATCTGAAAAGTCTCCACGCTGCAGATCTGAGGGCAGAAGCAGAGAAAACTAGCTCAATAAATGTTAAGAGCAAGGTGAGTGTTACATGCTCTAACACCTTCCAGTGGCTTTACTACCAACTACTGAAACAGCTGTCACAGTATTGGCACAAGTCAAAGTGACTGTATGTCAGGTGAAATGACCCTCTGCACCCTCCCTAGCACCTGACACATGGAGATTTATCTCACGTTTTGCTTCCCTGGTATGTATGTTTTGGTTTTATGGTCCAGCACAAATAATTTAACTCTCTGCAGTTGTACGAGTTACGCTATGAATGTTAACCAGTTATGAGACTAAACTTTTTTTTTTTTTTAGCTCTTCTAATTAGTTATTTACCGCTTTCATTAGTTACTCAGTTTAAAGCATTGGTTAATTTGAAGTAAACCCCCAATAAAAAAATTACATGCTGATGGAAAGTTCCTTTTGTCGTGATTCCAGCATAGCAGTTTGTACATCACAATAAGACTTGTGAAAGGGGAGGATCAACACCTTTCCAAAAAGCACTGTCTGAGATTAGCACAGGAAGAGGAAGCAGTGGAGATAACCTGAGGGTGCCCTTGTGATCCACACAGAGCACTTTGTTTATCTAGAGAAACTGCTTTTCCAATTGCATTGGGGCACGAGTGACAGGGAACCTTACCTGATGTTTACTCTGATTCATCTGTTCTACTCACTAATGGATTTGCTCTCCAGAGCTTTCAATGCTTCTCCCTTCAGTACATACTAACATGATAAAAACGGCTTTTAAAAAAATCAATAAACACTTAAGTGTTTGGCAAGTTCCAGACTTTTTACTCTATCATTCACTAAACAGTTTAAGGCTTAATAGAAGAAACTTGCTCGTTAGATATTCACGTGCAGATTTAGCAGATATAGTACACCACAGTTTGATTCCGGTTTTATAGCTCTTTTCACTCATGACAGAATTAATTGTTTCAGAGCATGGAAACTGCATTTGCTGGAGAATAACACCTGATCTACTCGTTCGAGGTCAGCGTCTGGATCTGTTTGCCACTATCGGGAGTCTTTTTGGCTTTAAAAAAGAAGAGACAGTTCAAGTGGACCCAGCCGCACAGTTGTGCCTGTTTGTTGCCTGTGGCCTGCCTCACCCCAAGCGGGTGGCTGCCCTGCTGGGGACCTACTTTGATACAGGAGATAAAGAATGCTAACCGCTTCAGACGATTAGATTGTAGCTGGGCTACATGTTCAATGCACGGACCTGATGTCTGTCTGTCTGTGTCCCGGCGGCTGCCGCGGGGCTGCACGGATACCCCTCTGAGGAAGCCCGCGCTGCCCCTGTGGGGAGGCGGAAACTGCCTCTCTGAGGAGGCGCGCGCTGTCCCTGCGGGGAGGCGGGAACTGCCTCTCTGAGGAGGCGCGCGCTGTCCCTGTGGGGAGTGGGCGGGCTGTTCCTCTGAGGAGAGGGCAGGGCTGTGCCGCGCTGGTTCCGTCCGGTTCCGTCCGGTTCCGTCTTGTTCCCGCCGCCGGGCAGAGGTCCCGCCTCGAGGTTGCTGCCACTTCACGGAAAGCACGCTCAGGAAAGGGCAAAACCTGCACAGTGTGAGGAAAAAAGTGTGAGGAACAGCCCTGCGAGCACCCGGGGTGGGGAGCAGGGGCAGTGGGAGAGGCGCTGCAGAGCCCCCTGCAACTATTTAGCCGTTTTCCCCAAGTCGAATCGGTTTTGTCTGTGAGGTGAACAGCAGGTGGTTCCCCTGTCTTACCTCAGGCCACAGGCTTCCTCGTTTTGTGCCCCCCAACCAGCTGAGGAAGGAGAGCAGAAGAGTGGCCCGGTGGGCTTATGGCAGCCAGCCAAGGTAAACACATCGCACTGCAGTAGAAAGGATAAGTATAAATGTTTGAACAATCCAACTTAGCACATGCAGTTTGAGATCTATAGCAGCATTTCAGGTTGTTAAAATACAAGTATCTGCTGATACGACTCGTTTGGGAATGTTACACGTTTTTATGATCTATAACATATTTGTCAAGTTGGTTACTATTTGAGAAGCTGCCTTTTTTTTATTATTTTTCTTCCTTTCTCTTTTCTAAATATGGTGTCCACCTGCTTCTGTACATGTTAGTCTCCCATTTTGTGAAGTGTAAGAACTGTTGGGAGATGCCTAAAAATCGGGGTATTTCTCATCAAATTTTAACCCTGCTGAATTCAGAGTTCATGGATTTCTGTTCAGTATATTATAAATGTAAATAATATTAAAAATTAATATTCAAACTTTTCTTGAGTATTCACCAAGTTAGGTATGTTTGTATTAGTGATGTGTATCTGGCAAAGTTATGTCTACAAGATTCACTTTAAGTGACCTGAAATCTGGACTTTGCCCCTCTTTTTTTTCCACCTGTCCAATACCAAAAAAAAGACAGGGAAGATAGGTGGTACAATAATGTTAGTAGGTACAGCTGTTCTTTAGTAATACTTACCTCAGACAAATATCATCTTAGAGGTTTCCAGCGGTTACTGCTTCAAAATTAAGAGAATCCTTGTGGGGTTTTTTAATTATTTGAATATCAAGGTTTGCCACTTTATATGTAAAATATGGCTTGTAATATTTACTGTAGTTTAATGACTTTCATTACTCGCACTTCTAATCCTCTTCATCATACCAGTATGAAATGATGCCGCAGCTCTGCCCTTGGAGGGTCTCTCCTGGTCATCTTGAAGAGTGGGCAGGGCTGGGTTTTTGGGTGAGCTTCAATGAGCTTCAACACCAAGGAGTAGCCATGTTGTGGGCTGGCTGAGCAAGCACTGAGAGAAAGGGAGCTCCTCACTGTGAAACTGTAGTTAAAGTCAGTTGAAAGTTTCCTCTTGTTTTTTCACCTGTAATCAAATGTCTGGGCCTTTGTGGGTTTGAGAAATATGATAATGAGTGTGGGTTTTTGTCTAGCCTAAACGGGAGGTGGGGTAATACGAGGCAAAACTTTTGTAAGGAAAGTAAGAAAACTTATGTTATAGTCTGGGGATTGCATACCACAGAATAATGAACTGAGAATTTGGCTGACCTGTCTAAAATTATGTATGAAATACGAGAACAAAATTTAAGCACAGTTATAACCAAAAGGATGTTTTACTTTTAAATTAAATCCTACACAATCTTAAATCATGATGTCATTTTTCAGCCATATTAATATTCTTAGCTGAATATGACACAAATTGGGGCAAATTCTTATTTCTGCATTAAAGCTACACTAAAGCAGTCTTACATGTAGATGGTGCTGAAAAACTTGTTCTAATGATGTACTGACTGTAAGTGACAATACCAGGCTGGAAGTAGTATTCTGTCAAGCATGTCATAAGAAGTTAACTTCTCTGTCTCTTGACTTAGTTTGACCTTAATTGTAATGTGAAGGAGCTTTAAATGGGTCTGCCTTTGTATATTAATTGTTGAGTGTGTAGAATTAACATAGGATGCTGTTTTTTGAAAGGTTAATGGATTTTAAGAAAAGTGGCTAAATGTTAGAAAAACTGGGATCTGGGTAGCTGATGAGGGTACCTGAACAGCTTAATTATCCACACAGGATAATACTTTTTGTGTATTTTCCATATGATTTTAAAAAAGACAGAAGAAATAGATTCATTGAGGTGGAATTTCTGTTATAATCATGCTGGCTTCTAGGAATGCCTTTTGTTTTAGCAAAATTGCTGCATATCCAGCAGCAGAACTTCTGTGAATATCTGGAGGACCATGAGGCTCTTACACAGAAGCACCTAGTATCTGTTTGTTTTAACAGTACATATGTACCCTCCTAATCAAAACTAAATTTATTACGTGACACAGAGTATTATCTTACCAAATCAACCTGGTTTACCGGGCTAGGTTCTCATACTGTTGCTGAACAGCCTATTGGGACAAGTCAAGGAGTAAATTACTGGGTGTAGAGCAAGAAGACTGGGGACATAACAGGTTGTGAACTTGAAAGGGAACTTCAGTTTCCTCCACCACTCTCGTATAGTAAGTTCCACTGTGTAACAGCTGATTCTCAGTGAAGGGTTTATAGCGTGGTCGAGCATTCCTTTTGGAATACATCTCAGATGTAGCTGGACCACAGCTTCCTAGTGAGGTGCATGTTCAGCAGCAAGGGTAACATCTTAATTAGCTGTGTGATACAATGCTGAGTGAAAGACTAGAGGTAGGTTGCCATCAAGTGGTAAACACATTGATACCCATATAGTCAGAGTGATCATGACTGGCTGGCATCAACTGAATGAAGAAAAAAAGAAAATAATTGTGAGCTTTTAACTTCTTTGTGTTATCCTTATCTTTTTACTGGTGATTGATCAAGTGAGATTCTCTTGCACACTTACTCTTTGAATGAAACATCTGAAGAAGAAAATTTTCAGCTAATGCACTTAGGGTATGGCTTTTGAAAGGGTGTGAATTATACCCTTTCCCTTAGACAAAGCTTTAGCAAAAATGACATGAAAAATGTATTTTTTTCTTTAACAGGATGTCAGCCCTTCAACTTCATTGACATTGTCATCCAATAACAGTGCTGTCATCACAAAAACAATTACCAGAACACTTCCTTTAAAGCAGAAAATGCACTTTATCAATGTTAAGGCCTAGCACCTGCAAAATATCAACAAACAATCCAAAAGCATAAAAGATCTGGAGATCCAGCTGCTGCAAGTGGAGTGCAAAGAACTAAAAAATCAGCTAGGATGCCTGAGGGTAGGTAAAAATTGATTTCTGTTCTTAGTATATTAACTGTGCTGATAAGCAGTTACACTGAACATAGTTTATGCGCAGAGGTGTTAAAACCAAGTAGAAAAAAAAATGTTTTCCTGCTCAGTTTTCATCCAAACAGATTATTGCTATTAAATACTTTGTAAATTATGAGTAGAAGAGAGTTTGGGTCTCAATTCACGGTGCTTTTGGTTTAGCCTCAAGACTGTCACTTGTACTTTGGATTAGAGTGGTATTCCTATACTTTGTAATTACTATACTAGCATCAAGCACTTCTCAGCATTGTACTAATTTTGTGCCCTACCAACAGCATCTGAGCCCTTTGTCACATCAACATACCATGTGAGAGGAACTTCTTCCAGTTCCTAAAGGTTGGAATTGACCATGATCTTTTTTTCTACCTCAGACTAGCCTGGCTTGAGTAATAGCCAGAGGAGGTTTTTGAAGCATGAAGTATTAGGGTATTTGAAGTGTAGGAAGTTGTGCTGCTGATGCTACAAAGAGACATCTTGCTTTTTAGGTGGCAGAGTATTGTTAAATTAAGCACAAAGAGTCATATGCAGATACATTGCTGTAGCGGATGTTCTTGTTTAGTTAGGAATTCAACTATGGCAACTCCTTTGTTACTACCACCATATATTTGAGAAAACAGAAATTGAGAATTTCCTGTCATGCAGGAAGGGCTGATGGGGTAGAAGCCAGATGATGCAGAGAAGTTACTGAAACAGTCACAGAAAGAGCTGTTGTGGCTTCAGAGACAACTGTCCTTTATCTCCACAGGAGACCCTGTGTGTGTTTTGGCAGGTAGCAAGGTAAACTCCTTTATTATTTCTTCAGTCTATTTCACTGTACAGAGTGGGATTAGGAAACAAAATGTTTATAATTATTTTGGCTTGTTTTATTGAAGCAATGCACTGCAAGATGTATTTTCCATACTAAGGGCACTGAGAGGATCTTTTAGGATGTATTTTAAATAATTGTTTCATCTAATTCAGAAAGACCAGGAAGAAGATTAAATTCATTGTGGCCTGTGAAAGGTTACATAATTAAAATGGCATTTCATAGAGCCCTATCATATATGGAAATCTGTTCTGTGTCTTTTTCTGAAGAAAACTATCAGAAGGTGGGATCATTACATGTGAATTGTTACTCTGAGGGGGTGGTTCTTGGCCTGGCATACACAACTGTAATTCCCTTTCTTCTCTCAGCAGCACTGTTACATATGCATTCCTAGTTACCAGCAGTCCATCATCAGCATAGCTGCATTCTGCCCTGAACAGGCAAAAATTGCTGTCAAGCTAGATGCTTGATGCTGATAGTTGGTCATATAAACTACCAAATTAATAATAAACTTTTTTATGTTAACAACGTCGTGACATCTTACAGTTTCAGTAAGAGGTGAGTTCTCATTGGCTGTGGCAGAATTGAATATGTCAAGTTTTGATGACTCGAGTTTCTAAATGTTTACTTGAGATAGAAAATATGTTTTAAAATCTTCATAGCAGTGAATCTCTGCCAATAATTAAAAGTGTTAGTTGCTATTTTCTTTTCAGTGACTTAATTTGTTCATATAACTTTACATATTTTAAAACAAGATTTCCAGAAAGTTCATGATAATTTACATATTTTATACACACACATACGTACGGATATCCATGTTTTAAATCTGCCTATGAAAAAGAATGAGAAGAGCTGGTTTGGTTCGGTGTAGTGCATTAATAATGTCATTCTACAGTGATCTGACTTATTTTCAAGTATCAAGTTAGCATAGCAAATTTTTGTTTGGTTTGTACCAATACGCATAAAGTAACAGATATGTTCGTCTAGTCTCTAGCCTAGGCAAAATAGATTTCCAAAATATGTCAGCTGGATTCTTCTGTTATCACTTTGTGTCATGTGCTACAGATCTGTATTTGTTGATGAAGCACGGTATGGTAAGTGCTGATATAGTCATGGTCAGAAGGAACATTTGGACGTGAAGTTTGCATGTAGCTCAACTGAGAGGAAAAAAAAATTAACTTGCCAAAATTAGACTTTCTTAAAAAAAAGATGAAAACAATTTATGCCACAAACTGGTTATAGAAGTAGGAGTGCACTTGCCTCATAATCAAAGCCATAATGTAATCTCGGAAGGAACATATGATCCTGAGTAGGAACAGCTTTTCTCTCTGAAAATATCAAGAGTTTTGTTGTTCCCGCTACAGTGATGAGTAATCTCAGGGGAGGTCATTTGAGGCTCAGATTTGCACAAAAGAGTGGTCTTGGATACCTTATTTTTAGGTCTTGGTCTTTCCATTCACAAAACTCTAATCTTTCTAGAATGTGCCAAGGCAGACCTTCAGGAAAGAAACCACACATTGTTTATAACCCTTTTCCTCAGTTTTGGGGTTTTTTTCAGTGTTACAGAGCTAAGGATCAGATTTTTATCTGTTGCATTTGTATAATTAGGGAAAGATTTTTCAGAAGCAATCAGTTACTTTGAAGACTACACTGTGATACTCTGCCCTGTACTTGAATTCTAGACCTCTGAAGATAAATGCTTTTCATGCAAGTGAGAGTGGTGGTACTCTGTGTTGCTGGAAGCTTTAGAGGTAATGATCATAATAAGGTGCTCAAATAGATTGATGCTTGGGAACTAGAATATCAGAAATATAGGCAATACCATTTTGGAAGAATTCCTTAGCTGTTTAGTGAACATCATGGTTCAAGGTGCAAATTTACCGTGAACTGGCAATCCAGATAGGACAAAACTTGAGAAAGAGATCACCTGGTAAGTCCCTCCTCAATGGCTTCTAATACCTTCCAGTGAAGCATCTGATGCTGACAGTTCCTAAAGATCAGGATACTGTTCAGGTACTTCAACCTCATAAAGAACTGTTAGGCTTTTGGGGAAATCTGGCTCTTTTTGTTAATGCCAGACTTTTCTGAAAATTCTCCTCATCCTCATTATTCCTGTTAGTAAAACTGTGAAGACTGATATTTGAAAAGGAACTGTAAATTTATGTAGGGAGACATTAATAAATGGAAAGATGTATTTCTGCAGGCACTTTAACAGAATTCAGTAAAATAGTGCCCTGGGAGTGCAGTACTTCCTTCCCCTGTTAAATACTGAAAGGAAGATCTATATGTTCCAGTCAACATAACTTTATATATTTTCTTGATAATTTAACCTTCATCAGCCTTGAGAATTCAGTTATGTTATGGTGAATGTACTTGCAAAGTGGTCAGATTCTGTGAGTCAGATCACCTTTGCTGGGAGGAAAAAAATAAGGGGGTGGGAAAAGATTAAAGCCAGATTTTTAAAAAAATTGATTTATTTAAAATCTTTCCCTCTATCCCTTTGCAGTGTCTCCCTCTAGCTGCTGGGGAGGTGGTCGTTGCATACATGGAAATTTTGTGTGAATATATTGTATACAGTTTTCTTGAGAAGACGAAAGACAGAATGGTTAGGATGCTCCAGGTAATCTGTCTTAATACCCTTCTGTATTCGAGTTTCTAAGCCTTCCATTGGGCAGGCTTGAGAGTGAAAAAAAATTGCAGCTCACATTTACAGTTCATTGGTTCGTGCCAGTAGGCCACAGATGACCTACTGAGAAGATCCTGTGATAGCATTACTTGGAGGTAAAATAAAATCTCCCAACACCCGCCTTCCTCCTTGCCGCCCCCCTACCTCCACCCCCCTCCCCTTCGTGAAACACATCCTTGATGCGATCCCACTTGCTGCTTGTCAGCTCCTGTCTGTGCTCCCTGCTGCTGTGTCAGGGTTAATACTATGTGAAAGAGAAACTGGCAAATAGGGAAAGCCATCTTTGTGTGCGTATGTGTGTGTGAGCACTGCTGTTTCATAGGCTCTGGCAGCTGCTGCATGGCTGAGGATGCTTGCTCTCTCTTTGTCACCCTGCCTCCCTGCAGACAACTACTGAATCATTTCTAGCCTGAATACTAGCAGTGCAAACACACCAATGCTGCTGCTGCCGACGCTGCTGCCTTTCTCTACAAGGTTGTAATTTGACACAGTAGACTGCAGTTCTCTCTCGGCAATGATCTTGCTGAACATCGGAAGCACTTGATTTGAAGGTATGCTGAGATTTCACCCTTTCTAAAAATAGCAATTTCTTTTAAATGCTTTATGGGCCAAATGAGGGTGGGAGGGCTGAAGATTTCTAAGTGAGTGTGTGGGAGAATCTTCTTTTTAGTTAGCAGTAATGCAGCAGTAACTATTACTGGAGGCAGCCAAACTTTATTATTCTGCTGTAATTTGATGATGCCCTTCACTGGATCTTTTCTTCTAGGTGCTGCTTGGAATAATAAAATGTGTTAGTATTGTGCATCAGCACTAGGTAAAGGGATTAAACTCTTGCTAGATTATTCCATCCTCCCTCCTATTGATGTTTAATCTGATGTCATTTATTTTCCAGTCACTTTTAAGATGTCCAATAAAATAAATAGTATATAGACAGGTTTGATGGTGCCATGTTTCTTTTCTGTATTAGTGTCTGTGGGCAAAGTTAGTAATTGTGCTGGCTAGCAGCTCTTCCCCCCCCCCGCCCGTGGCAGTATCTGTTTGCTTTGCAGACGTATATTGTCATGTCATGGCAAAGTCATCGATGTGACTACTCTTCCATAGAGATATTCTTAATGAAATTACATGTGGTATTTGTCTGGCATCTAATGCTGAATTAAACTAATTACAAGTAGATCTTTTTTTGGTAGAAGGGAGAGATCTTCTGCAGCTGCATCTATATACATATATGTTGGCACACTATATATAGCAGTATTTGTGGGAAGTATGTTATGTATGTGGAACAGAATAATATTTTATTACAGCATATGCATATAAATACCAGTTAATTAGTTAGCACGTACCAGTATGCTGTGCTCAATATTACAGGGGATACTGCAGGGGTTTTTATTAACCTTTTTTCAAGACTGGCTATTGTTTATATCATTGGGCAGAGAGTGTATGCCTTTCCAAGAGTGATGTGATGGTCGACATTACAGTTGTACATGGTCTTAGTACAGTTTTAACAGAGGAAAATCTACAGGCATACGAAGGCTTTGGTTTTTCTTTTTAAGCTACTGCTCTCTGTTATTTTAGCAGTAAAACACTGGGCTTTTTTGTCCAGTACAGGTAGTGATGCAGAGTTTATATAAAAAATAACTCAGAAGAATAACTTATTAATGAGTCTTGTCACTGCATCTAGTAAATACAGAGTCTGCTCCTTAAGTGATGGGATGTATTTTGAAGAAATACTTAAAAGCAAAGCTATTGATCTTAACATTAAGAATTGCACCAAGTATGCTGAGGGGAAGAATACTGTGATTGCCGTCTTCAAAATACAAATAAGGACTATTGCTTAGCAAGATAGAAGAGCTGCCTTCAGAAAACAGCATGAAATATTAAAATGCAGACCAAGCAGTAGAGTGCAAATTAAACTATCTTCATAAATTCAATACAATAAAAAAATAACGATATATATGAACTGATAGGAAAGTTAATGTAGTCACTTTACGTTCCAGCTTTTTTGGTTTTAAATTTTTATTAGAGGAGGGCTTTCAAATGTACCCAACTGACAATGAGGAAGGCAATTCAGATCAAATCTTACAGATGTCAGCCAGGATTCAACACTGTAGACATCCTTTGAGATACACATGCATTACTTCGAGGACCTTAAAGGACAGTGCTGGGTGTTTTTTAGGTGACTCGATTATTTTTGTAAAGAGATCTGGTGGTCCTGAACAGTGGCTTTGTGAATACTGCTTCCATTTTAACAGGAAAAAGACCTACCTCAAATGAAACTAGCGAAGTGGTCATGCTGCCTGCAGACTAGAGAGCAACCCTGATTTTTCATGCTATATACCTGAATGGGTTCCAGCCTGCTAACATACAACATACTAGAGGCAGTGAACAGAGGTGCAGTGTTATTACATACAACTTTATATATTTGGGTGTACCTGGAGCACCTTTCAGAGACATGTAGTATGTTGAATTTTCTAGAATTGTAACCACATTGCAGCTTGTAAATGACACATGGTTTTTAGGGATAGGAAAAGGAAAATGGAACAAAATATGGGACAGTGCAGTGCCACAGATTTCTGCATGAAAATGATCTGAACAGCTGATGCATGCTGCTTTAGTTAACTGACAATTACAAGCTCAGAAATCTTAAGCATCTTTATATGTGCCCAACCTCATACTGACAGCAAGCTAGGTATATACTTTTGCATATATACAAAATATGTATCTTTTTGAATGTCAGCTCATTCTACTTAGTTATGTGTTCATGTATATACTTATTGTAGTTTAGATAGCTGTGTGATACTGAATATGAAATGAATGTATAAGCGCAACAGTGTTCATTCTGGTAATAGCTTATTACAAAAGTCTGAGCCTTTCTGGATTGCCAGGAGTGAGAGAAATAAGATGCCTGCAATCACTGGACAATTAGTAACCTCTGATATAAGGGAGTTTCCTTTATGTGTGTCAAATGCCCCACCACATATCAAAATCAGATACCCAGAATCACACTGACTTTATTCTGAGATAAGAAACCAGTTGGTCATGCATCACTGTCCTGTCCTTTCAGTACTTAGGTTGAATTAAGTATGGTTTGAGAGTCAGGGCTGGTTTTCAATTAATTGAAATTGTTATAGGCCCTTGTCGCTACTACAAAAAGATGTCAGACTAGTTGAAATACGTTAGTCACAACATTTTTTCTTGGGATTTATTTTTTATTTAGTCTTTCACAAAAGCTTTATGCTTAAGTGGAATTTTGTGTAAATCCTTTGTTTCCCCCTTTCAAATCATTAGCTTGTCATGTCCAGTGAGCTCTCTCACAGAGTGGCAAGCTATACAGATAACATTCCCCTCTATCATTTTGAAAATCTTTTGATGCATAGTACTAAGCAACTGAAATCTGCTTAAGATTTTCTGGAAAGCACGTGAAAATGTCTTTCTTGTGACTGTTGATGTTCTGAGCTGACTGTCTACCACAGACTGGAATTGTCATGAAGCACTGCTGACAGTAGCATTTGCTTATTGCCATTAGAATTGAAATATATATACCGATATCATGCTTAAAAATAGAATTGGAATGTAGCCACAGTGCTGGAAAAATGCAGCTTCTTCAAAGCAGTATGTCATGAAACCAGTTTCTGTTCACCAGTGAAAAAGAGGGCTTTTGTCAGGCTTATTTGCCCAGAGTGGGCTCTTGGGAAATGGTAGTGGTAACAGTACCCTGTGAGAACGGTTAATGACCTTCTGGAGCAGTTGGTTGACACTGAATTTTTAATGTGGTCAATGAGGGTTTCTTTGCTAACTGTAACCATCCTGTTAAATAACATGTTAGAGTCATGTTCATTCTGTAAAGTATGATTGTAAAGCCACCTGTCATTGGTATTTTGGTGAGGGAAATTAGTGGCTTACAGGTTTGTGCTCAACGTTTTGGCTTGTGCTTGTTTTGTGGCACTTACAAGGAAATCAGTGTGAGTTCCAGCTCTGCCACAGATTCTGTGGATGGCCTTGGGCAAAGCACTTAGTATGTTTTGGGCTCTGCTCTCTTTTCTGTAAACGGGAATGATAATGAATCCTTTCCACTACATCCTACTTTTATCTGCTTAGAAAATGACATCTTCAGACCAATGACTGTTTTCTCTATCAGGGTGCTAAATCTCAATGGAGGCTTCTAGATGCAACTTAAAAATTACTTGACAGTCTGCACTGCATGTTACTGATTTATCAAGAAATATTTCCAAGCGTTAGAAGAATATGAACTGATTGTGAGATTTGTGGAATAATATTTGATTTGCTAACCTTTCCGTTATGGTCATGGGTATGTTCAGTTTGGAGTGAAGAGCGTGGTTTCCCTGAGTGGCAGTGGTATGGTTAGAAACATTTATAGTGCAAAAGTCCAGACAGAGGAAGTGAAACTGTAGGTCAAGTTTTAATTTGTTTTAATTGTCACAAAGTTTTTATTTTCTTTGCTACAAACAGTGTAACACTTGGTTTCTACGGCAGTTAAGTATGACTATGCCAGTTGTTGGATGTTGATTAACAAGCAGCAGCAGTGCATGATAGTACCATGCAGAATCAAGGAGAAGGCATTGTGAATATAATAGCACGGTGCAGTCTCTCTGTTCTCACCTAATGACAATTAGAAATTTTCTTCCATTTTTTCATTAAGGATAATCCTTTAGCAAACTGTTCAGTGTCATACCTTCCGTAAGGCCTGATCTGAGCACAGTGGACTGACAGGCCGCTGGTGTATGCACCCCTTTCCTTCCCTGCTCCACCTCCCCTGGGACTGGACTGATTTATTTATTTTTTATTATTATTTGTTGAAGAGCATAAATAATTTTTATAGTCTGTTTACATTCAGTTTTTACACTGGATATGGGGGGGGGAGGGGGAAGACAGGAATACTCCCTTGTGCCGATTTTAGAAGGAGAATAAGCCCTTTTTGTGCCAGGTTAACTAGTTCAGGTTGGCTTAGAAAAAAAACGAAATCAAGACTAAATTCCTCCAGAATCAGGAATTTATGTTGGGGCTCCACCGTTTTAGCTCCTGCTGAATATTTCTGTACCTCCTGCTTACATAGTTGAAAAGTGTTATTTGTTACTGCTGTATAGAATATCATAGTGCCTTCTCACTGACATGAGAAGTGCATCTCTAGTAAGTACATTGTCCAACTTACTTAAATATTTCCTCTGATAGAAGTCAGCAGGGCCTTTTATAGATCTGTGCCAGTTTACACCAGGAGGGATAGCTCAGCATATCTTGGGGAGTGTGCTAATGGGCTAAACTTTTACTGGAGACAAATAGAGTTAATGGTGCTTAGAATTCAGCTGGATGAAGCTCACAGTTGTCACTGTAACAAGCAATATTGTTTGAATCTGTCCTGTTTACTGCATTTTCCCTCTTCTGTGACAGTCACAGTTTCACCTATTTGTTAAATCCTCCTTTCTGTTCTCCCTACTTCCCTGCCTCCAATTCTGCATATCGTTTAGTACATAAGAATATGGCAATTCCAGGAGTGTATTTCTTCCTTTCTCTCTTGTTTACCACTTGCTAATTAAATTTTGTAGGTGGCAGTTTGAAATCTTAGTGGGACGTGTCATGTGACTGCTAATGCTCTGCAGATCTCTATTACATAACCTTTAAGTAGTTTGGGAAAATGTGCTTGTGTCATACTGGGCCTGACATAAGGCTCTGTCTGAAGCCAACGATCTGATCAGGTTTTTTATGTACAATGACTGTAGAAATCTTGTGGATGGTTTGTTCTGGCACAAGCTTTGTGCAGTCAGTTGTCAGGCCAGTTGTCTTATTTCCCTGAAATGCTTTGCAGTCTGCACTGTCTGCCTTTCCTGCCGGGTAGAAGAGGGAAAGGTTGGATTTAAACACTCTGGCATGCCAGATAATGATCAAATGAATATTAAATGCAGTATGCCAGGATCTGTTCTGTTTTCCTGAGTTTGTTCATTTTAGTTCTGAAGTGACCAGAGTACAGAACAAACATAGAAAACTTCTCAGTCTGCCCCCCCACCCCTTCAACTCCTACAGATCTTAATTGGGCTCTGGTGCATTATGCAAAGTGAAACCATAAATCAATATAGAGGTTTAAAAAAATGCTTTGAAGGGATGATCAATTTTTAATGCATGCAATTAATTAGGGTGCTGTTTTGCAAAAGGAGCACTTTTATAAATGACAGCAATGTATCTACTCATAGAATAATAGCTCCTCTTTTTCTGAAACTAGCACCATCTTTTGGTTCTACTTCATATACAGTTATACATTTTTGTTGCCTAAAATGTATTTATACGCTATCCAACACAGTTTAAACACTTCATTGTTGATGGACCAGCTCTGTGTCCTGAAGAAAGTAGGTCTCATTTTGATTTCCTGGCCAGGATATGGGCCTTGGAGGCTGGGTCTTGTTTGTGGCTGATACTTGAGATGCTGGGTGTTCTCAAGTAAATCACAGGAGATCTATCTGCCTCTATCTGCTGCAAAGGCTCAGTGGCAATAAGCTGCTGTAGCCTCACAACAAAAGTTGCAGTTAGAAAGTAGGAGCAACCAGATGAAATGTTGAGTGTGTGGTTTGTTCTTTTTTTTTTTTAATGAAGCCAGATTTTCAAGTTCCTGATTTCTTACTGAAATCTGCGATTGTGTGAGTGTACATTTTGTTCTAGTGTAGCCCGTAGTTTGCAATAGCAGTTTTCAGTCAGAGCTCTTTACAAAGTGCTTAAGAATGATGGTTGATAGCATCCTAGTCCATTTTGCAGATGAGAAATTTTCAATGTGCTTCAGGTTTATTTGCCCCAGATCATTCAGCAGGGTCAGTGCAAATCTATGAATATTGTTTGCAGAGTCCTGTCCGACATGTCATCCATTGTATTGCTTCTCTTAATTAAATGTCGTGTAAGAAGGGAGGAAGGGGAAGCATTGATCTTAAAAACAGCCTTTCTTTTGTTTCACTTCAAATTAACTGACTGCTTTTGTGCTACTCATAGTAAAGAGTTTGTGAATTTATAAATTTTTTTAAAAATTGCTACTATCATAAATCACACTGGCTATAGTTAGTTTGTCTATTCCTCTGATGGCTGCCTGCTTATCTACTACTTAAACTGAAATGACAAATGTTTCATTTCTGGAAGGGGTCTCTATTGCTCAGCAGTCTTAAAGCATCTCTACAAATGTATGTACCATACACTCCCCACGATTTGGTAGCTTTGGCTTATTTGAAGATTAAGTTGGTACAATTAACACTGCTGTGTTATGGTTGTTGACTGACTGATAAATTACGATGAGCACAAAGAAGGAACTGTAAAGCATTTTTGTGTTTGTGTGGTAGGGCAGATGGGTACAGCTAATGCTTTTGTATTTTAAAAGAAACCTTCATTAAGGCAGTTGTTTCTGTTAATAAAATGCATAGATGAGTTCTTTGGGATCTGGACCTCTTCCGTTAATGTCCTTTACAGTCATAAGAGAAGAGAGCTGATCAGTCTGGCAGATTCTGTTCTGAATTGTTTCAGGATGCAACAAGTGGCTGACTCAAGCAAATGAAGGTACAAAACATGAAGATTTACAATAGAAGATGATATATTCTTGCACTGTCAGCAACTATCCAGTGTCTGTCTATCTGAACCATCTGTGCTTCATGGTACCTTGAGTGTTAGGGAGCTGTAGCTGTGATGGTCTTTTCTTGAGGATGCCTACCAGGGAGGAAATAAAACATGGATTTTATAAGCTTTAGAGTAACATCTTTATAAACACCGTTGATAAGGGAGAGGGGGTCTGGAAGGCAGGGTAGATCCTTCACAGCTGTGTTGGTTCAAATGGACTTAAGCTTATTTCCCACAATGGTGGTAGGTCACCTTTTTTTTCCTCATACTTCCAAAAGGTGAAGTATCTCATGCAGCCAGAGTAAAGCAACCCTGCTCAGTGACTTCTTTGTAGATGTTGATCCCAGCTGTTAGGTGCAAATGAGTTTTGTAGCTTTGATATTAATAGGTACTACTTACCATAAACCATAAACCTTTTTTACGCTTAACTTGCAACCTTTCTATCTTTCCTTTTGTAAAATTTCTATTCAATTTTAGTAAATACTGTTAAAAGGAAATGAAGTCTAAAGAGCTCCAAGCTGCTGATATTTCTATCATCCAATGATAGAAGTTTCATAAATAAATTTTTTTTCATGATATATGGATTATGGAAATTGTCTCCAAATAAGATAGAACAATTTTAAAAAGCTGTCTATGATGATAAGAGATCAAAGAATCAAATGGTGAATGAGGTCATTGTACTGCTGACACCAGTGGTGTAACACACTTGTGTCTGTGGAGCTCAGGTGGTTTTATTGATTCTTTGTGAAAAGCTGCCTGGAGGAGAGAGCAGTAAACATTGCTGTAAACATAATATTTGTATATTGTAAATATATAAATAACCACACTTCATTAAACGTAACTGCCAACATTGATGCAACAAGTGTGTGACACTAGAAGTGGCACTGAACAGCTGGAGCATATCCTATTCCTGATCTGCAGGAAGAGCTGCTAGCCAGGTCTGGAGTATCAGCCTCACTGAGCGAGGCACTGAATGCTTCTCAGAGGCCTGTCAGTCCAAGTATACAATTGGACACAGCAAAGTGATAGAGCATTTGAGGGAGCACAAAGGAGAAGCCTCCTTCTCCTTCTTCTTCCCCCACTTTTTAGCCACTTTCTGATGTGTCATCTTTCTCCTCCCCATATTCTGGCTTGTATAACAAAAATTTAGTCTGTTAGGTAAAAAGTTACCAGCACATTTAGACAAAAAATGTTGTTGTTTTTTAATATATTTCTATTTCACAGCATTAAGAGATTGTGCTGCTATTGAAAATGGTGTTTTCTCAGCTCTGATTTCCTGTAACTAAGTAACAGGAAATTTTCCCCAATATGTCTGAGTTATATACTGTAATGTGTGGATAGAACTGGGCTGTAGTTGAATTGGAGGGGATGTTAAGCCCTTTGTGCTTTGGTGGTTTGTTTTTATTTATCATATCTTATTCCAGACCCTGCAGGAATTATTATTAGGAATTATTAAAGATTATACTACAGGAATTTACCATGTTTTTTTCTTGTACCTCATTCTTAAACATCTGATAGCCAGTTTTGCCTGGTCTGCATGGGTCTGGAATCTGATCTAGTGTGTCCGTTTCTATCCTTTTCCCTTACAGTCCGAAAGAATGGCTGTTAGAAAAGAATCTTGATGTACATCAGTGCTTGAATAGTGTTTGTGGATTTTTTTTAAAAAGGGAGAAATTAATTAGCTGCAATAAGGGAAAACCAAAATCAGAGATTAATTTTTCAGTTTACTTTTTTCCAGGAACTGGAGGTAGTGGATTTGTGGTTCTAGAGAGGTTATAATGCCATGGTTAGTTTTTAGTCCCCTCGCCTGTAAGAAATTACTGTTTGAAATATAATGTTGTGCAACCCCTTAGAGAAATTATTAATAATACATACATTTTATTCTGCAAAGGAGAGAGGTCTTTTGTACATGTGGAAAGGTACCTGGAGCAAAGTGTTCACTTGCACTGGTATTCTTTTAGGGTTTGGACCAGCCTAGTTTGCCTACTTTGTAGATCTGTGTACTAGTGCTTTGTAGAAGTTCTATCAGATGCTGTAGGATTTCCCAGGTAACTGAGGAAGGAAGAAGTGGAGAGGCTTAAAAAAAAAAACACAGAATGCAGAGTGGAAAATTGAGTGAGGTAAATAGGAAATCTTGGTGATAAACATAGAGAATTAAAAGGTAACATCCATTTATTTTCCATGTGTATGAAGGGGTTCTCCTGGTGCCTGTCCAGACTTGCATGTTATAATCATTTTATGTATGTTATAGCTTGGTTGATTTAATACAGAGTTCACAGTTGCTCTTTATTAAATACTGATGAATGACAGTATCCTCCCAAATTCCCCTTGTCATTGGTCCTGCCTTTGTCCTCAGTAATATACTACAATTTAGCTTCCTGTAAGCTTATCATGTGTGGACTGCTACCCTTTCAAAACTAAAATTCACATGTAAGCAAAATGGGACTGTCCTTGACATCAAATTTGCCTTGAGGATAAAAATGATCTTTCTTTGTGGCATGTAATAATTTCCAAGAGGACAGAATTTTCGTAACAGTCATGGCTGTTTTAAAAAATACAGATTTGATGCATGTAGCACTGTGTATATTTTTTTTTTAATTACCTGGAACATTCATTAATTGCTGGCATTAACTGGGATGAATAAACACATGAATGTGATCTGCAGTGCTTTTAAAGGTTCGTTTTGTTCCTATTATTGGTATTTCTTTTTATTGGAATAACTTCAGGGCTGAAAAGGTTTTCTTTCACAATGCATTGGTGCAATGTAACTTTTAGAGATAAGTGGTAAATCTTTTCTCACCTGCATGAATCCCACTGTTGTAATCCAGTGCAAGTGTGCATGGGAAGAAATAACATTTGGAATTTTATAGTCCCATCAAACCTACTTTATGGAATAAGGCCTGTGAAGTCCCACAGGAACATTTAACTGTCACTATCCATCATTATTGGATTGATAATAGACTACTATTACATAAATAATGCAAACATCAAGTAAATCCTTCAGGGGAATTATCACAGCATCCTTCTCTGTGTTGCATGTCTCTTAAAATTACCATACACATTTAAAAGGGAAGGAGAGAAATACAAGAAACAAGCCATATTATTTCCATCATGAATAACTGAAACAATTTGTGTATACTGTGAAATACTGAAAATACATGTCAAATGTCTACCTTTTTGTGTCAGTGTAGGGTTTAAGTTCAAGAAAGATAAACTGGAACAAGCAAAAAGAAAGGGCCTTATGAATGAACCAGGAGTTTGGACAGCTTATGTTATGAAAGAACACTTAAAAGAGCTTATTCTTTGTAGTCTTAATAGTGACAAAATAACTAGGTAATAGTCTGATTTCACAACTAATTCTGCCTCTTACAGTGTTGAAAGTTAAGCATATACTCAGTGCTCAGTGCTCCAATTTAAACACCAAAAGATTGTCAAGATGATAGAAGTGTTTAAAAATGTTATAAAGCTGTTAATTTTCAGTGTCATTTGTTGGTAGCATCTGTCTGTCTAAGGCAGCTTCTGTTTTACCTTATCCAAGTGCTTCATGGACCTGTTTGCTGTCTGAATTTAGTTAATTCTTGATGAACCCTTTCTTCAAAGCGCTATATGAATGCTATTTGTGTAGGAAAACCCCTTTTACTTTTGCAGTCTTTACATGGTGCCTGTGGTATTTTTGTCGGTGTAGATGACTGACTATTTTAAAATGCAAAGTTCCTAACTAAAAGATATGTCTGTGCTGGAAGCCCCAGGTTTCTCCTAATCTCTCACTGCCATAATATTCGCTGTATTGTGAATAGTTCTGCTCTTCATTTTTAGGGCTTTCCCAAAAGTATTCTTGCGAAAAGCAGATTCTTATTTCAAATTGTTATTCCTTTGGGGTCAGATACATTGCATTATTATTTGTATTGTTCAAGAGTGCCTGCTTAGGGCTTTTGCCAAATGTAAGCCAGTCATGAAATGGGGGGGAGGAGGTGGTGCTTAGTATCCAGGGAAATTTAACACCTTAATAGCAAACCCAGAGGGGAACATCTGTTATTACATTGAAGAGATGGGGAAGTGATTTAAGGAACATAACAGTTGATAGAACTCACCAACAGCCATGTAAGGGTAATTTAGAACATGATGTGTCTTCAAACCAACCAAATGCAAGGCATCAGCAGTCTCCGCAGAAGAGGCAGTGAATAACTGGTTAGTGCACCTCTCCACATACCTTAAGCTTTCACAGTTTCTTTGGAAGGCTATCGACAGTTGTAGTAGAGCTTGTGCTTAGACCTGTATGGTTTATCTGCATCTTAATTTCAGGCCAGTTCTTGGGGTCCCACATAAGCAGAACTCCTGATGAGTTGATGCATGAAGGTTTTTTGCCTGTCCTTTATCATCATTATAGTGGGTTGTATCTGGCACGGGGCAGCCCTGGCCTCTCTTCTGGCAGCTGCAGAGGGCCCCTGCAGCTCTGTTCCCAGGACTGCCCATGGGCACCCAGTGCACATATTTCAAGAGAGAAAACTCCTGCATGCGTATGTACTTGTCAGCTTCTCATAGTAACATGTCTTGATTTCCACTTCCTTGAAAAAACTTAGGGATATTCCGAGGATGCTTTCGTGAAAGTGATCAGCTGGAGAGGTGGTTAGGTGGATGTTATTGGTGGTAGTGGTTTTGATCCTTTGATTCAAGTAAGCAAGATTTTAAGGGAGCTTCTTTCAGTCAGTTCATACAGTGAATTCTCCTTTCTAAAAAGCATCTGGGCCTGATTCTGTAACAAAGATTTGGAAGAAACCTTCAGCACAAAATACTGTTTAATCTGAGTAGCATATAATGCCAACTTCTTTGATTAAACTGTGAAGAGAAAATTGAAGTTACATCTCTAAATATAGCAGGAAAACTTAATTAAAGTTAAAATAACGAACAAATAACACATGTTGCAAAATAAACGTATATGCCATAGTCATGTGAAGGGAGGAGGGAGAGCAGGCACAGAATTAAAGACAGAGTGACAGCCTCTCACGCATCTGCTTCAAGTAGGATGAGTTATTAATAGATACTCAGTTTTTCTCCATAAAGATACCAAGAGAAGGTCATGGTAGTAAATGACTGTATTTATGGTAAGCTTTCTGTGTTAAAAGTTGGTCTACTTTTTGCCATTACTTTATATCCTTTTAGATCTATGTTTTTACCTGGACTGGTCATGATGGATTACTGCTGCCCTTTCCATCTCTTCAGTTTTCTGAAGTGTTGCAGAGCAGTTCTGCTGGAGCCCAACCTGAAGATCAGGTTGCAAATGATTAAGCATACAGAAAATGGGCTTATTTTTGTCATAAGGTTGTTTTTGTACCTGACCTGCATGTTTGTCTGTAGCCAGTTTTGTTTGATGCTGGTAGTGTTTAAATGATTCCACATCAGTGAGGTGCAAGAAGGTTTGGAGGTACAGAGTCCCTAGCTTTTATTGGCTTCTGGCTCTGTATATGCAAGTGTGTTTATTGCCTTTTACAAGCACAGGGTTAGTGGTTAAGAAGTATTAAATGTGTTATTCCAAAGATACATTATTGTGTGCTTTATGGATTCATATGATGCACTTTGTCTTTCATCTTGGGATTTTGAAGTAGTTACAGACATTCATTAATAAAGCCTTACTGACATCTGTTTGGTAGAAATGATTATTATCCACATTTTTTTTAGAAGGACACATGATTTCCCCAAGTTCCTGCAATGACTCAGTTACAGAGCTGAGAATGAAACCTATTCTACCCACACTGTATCCCTGCTCCACTAAGTAAACTTGGTAAACGCATATATTTCTGTAAAATATATATGAAACATTTTCAGTTTTCAACCATTTCTGATGAAGAAATTAAAATCCATCACCGACAACAACAACAACAAATATTACAGCACTGGCATACTGCTGTATACAACTGGTAGCCATGGAGGGTAAAGTAATGAAACATTTGTGAAAGAGACACAGCTACTTTTGTGGGCTGCCTGACAGGTGCTTGTAGTTCCCTACGGGAAGATAGTAACTGCCTCTGACTCACTCTGCAAATACTCCTTTTATCTCCTTTCTGGATACAGTGGAGACAGAAGACAAAATTTGGGGCTGGCAGAGAGTTGTTCCTGTTGCAGAAAAGTAAGCTGCAGCTTTTACAGTTGCTGAAAGAGGTATTCATTGTTGTTGGTTCAGAGAGATTAGTGAAGCAGTGTGGCTTGTAATACATTGCTTAAAACTCTCCCTTTCTGCTGCTAGCAAACATTTTGCCTGTTATCCAAATGTGAAGATATTTTTTGTTAGTTACATAACAGGATTCAATTGCTCCCCATCCTTATTCAATAATGTACAAGCTTGTAATCTATTGTAAGATACAATTGGGGTTGAGTGCAACTCCGATCACTTAGGGCTTTTTATTTTGGAGTTTACCTGAAGATTTCTGATGAGCTAAATTTGTGTTTTATTATAAATCATTCTTGATGATTTACTGCCTTAGCTTGAATAGTACAGGTGTATACTTTTGGCCTTAAAGTCTTCAAACTGCAATTTGCAGGGATACTGTGACTGGCATCTGAATTATTCAGATCTGTGATAGGTGATGGATAGGAATGTTATATCTGCTGCTACAACCTTAAAGGAAAAAAAAAAGATTCTTCAGATGATAGGGAATCTTCCTGTTCCTCAAAATGTTGCAGAGAATCAATAGATTGCCGAAGGTTTCTAAGGAATGGTTCTTCCTGAGAAAATCAGGCCAGGATTTGCCTTCTTTATTGAGAGTTTAGAAGAAAAAAGTGTATTTAAAGACTTCTCTTCCTACAGGAACAGTGGCTAGAGTTTAGTATGCTGTCTGCACTGGAAGTTTATTAATGTAATCACTCACACTGCAGACAGTTAAAACGTTGAAGGAATCAGGCTGGCAACGAGCCTAATCACCGTGCAAAACCAAGCCATACCACAGCAATATTAACCTTTACTGTCTGCAGCATTCTTAATTTCTCTATAGTGTGCTTACCTAAGCTTTCCAGCAGAACATGCAAAGTAAAGAAAGACTTGCAGATGTGGTGTGGGTTTTTTTGCTTGTTTATTTTTATTCATGTATTCCAGTTTTTGCACTAATGGCTTTCTTGCAGAACTAAAATAGAATGTGCACTAATCTGCTCTGTGGAAGGTAAAGAGGTGGAAGGTCAGGGTAAAGATTGTACTGTGATTCCTCTAGTTGCATTGTTCTCTTACTCCAGGAAGGAAATGGCAGTACAAGTCTTGGCAGCAAATCACTTGGAGGGGGTGTGGTGCTCCCTCTAATGTACCAGAACTCTGACCAAACAGGGGCTGCAGAACCTATTTTCAGACCTCTCAAATCTGTCACAATGGAAGTGAGACTTTCACAAGCTAAATCAACCTCATTCTTTTCTTTCACCTATGGCTGTCTCTGTGTCGTTTAGCGCATGGCATGGTGCATTTCGTTGATGTCATATGCTAAATGCATCTTGTCAGGCTGACCAGTTTCTTACTTCCTGCATTCATGAGTGTCTTAGGAATGGGCCCATGGAGCAGAAGAGGATCCACGTGGGCACAAAGGCAACTGGGAATGTGCTAGCTAGGAAGGCCTTTTTCTGAGGAATTGCACAGGTTATACATGAGCCAGCAGCAGCTTTAAACTTCAGCCTTTCCTCTTATGTGCCCTTGTTATCTTGCTCTTGTTACTAACTCTTGGAGAAAAGCAGCAACTTTCTGCTTATGTACATGTGTACAGTCACTGTTTCTGGTAGTGAAAGGGTAGTGCCCTGAACTGCTTCAGTACTGACCTACCAGTTGAACCATTAACTTGATGGAAATGCCTTTTCTGCCATTCTAGCATGTGTGAGGTCATAGTTTAAATGTTGCCCTTGTATTTCTAACTACTGGTGCAAGTGCATGATGCTTGGGTGAGAGAGAGTGAGAGCAGAAAACTTTTCTAGAAAAGTTTCTATACAAATTCAAGATGGAATTTAAGTTTGTGGAGCTCAGTCAGTCGAGATTCAGTTAGACACAATATTTATATTAACAGCTTATACTGACAGTGATAAAGAAATAAGATATCCAGGAGAAATAGAATCTAGGTATGACAAAAAGTATTGTAAGTTTCAAAGAGTCTTCAAAGTAACTGCATTCCTTGAACGATGGAAAGCAGAAAATTACAGTGAATCTCAACTTCATTAACCAGATCAAAGAGGAAGATAGATTTGACCTGCGTATCATCAGTTATATCCTTTTGCTTATACAGGATGCAGATGGAGGCTGAAGAAAAAGAAAATCCTTTAACTAATCTTTGTATAACTTAATAGGGAAGTCAAAGCAAATTGATTCTCACTTCCTGGGCTTAATTCTGAACCTGTGACAATTTAGTTATTTGACTTGCCTTTATTCAAAGAGCTCCCCTGAAAAAGGGCAAGTGCTGGCAGCTATTACAGGCACAGTTGCATGTGAAGTGAAGGTGTAAGCACAGATGTATATGAGGTTCAGGTGATCTGTTAAATGACTTATTAGAAAAGGAAGTGGGGGGGTCAGGGTAAATTTGCTATAAGTCTAGGCAGAGAAAGCACCAGTCACAGAGACACCATGGCAAATGGCGAGTGCTCAGGTAGTGTGGTACTTCAGTAGTAAGTTAGGAAAATTGGGTGAAGAAAGCTTTCTGGTTTTAGTATCTGTCTTACAGTGGAGATAAATTATGTCTTAGAAGTGCCCATTTTTCCATTGACTGTAAGAGGGCCCAGACAACTAGATCAAATGTAGCTGTTTATATATATACCTCTAATGATAAATAAAATAATACCATGAAGATTTGCATATTCAAGTTTGTATAAAAATGATTGTTTTTTAATATTAAAAACATAATCGGAATAAATATTGAAAAAATGTTTGGTTCTGGTAAATGTGGATGCATCATTCATAATTTCTGTGTATATGATACAAAATTCTTACTATCTGAGAAAACAGGTTTTTTTTGTACTAAGTGGTGGCTAGGACCTGAGGGCTCGAGTCTGAAGTTGAGACATCTCTCTCTGATTTCAGAGTGAAGCGGTCCCATTTTATACGCCACAGGCTAAAAATCTCTTTTGATTAGTCCATTAGTGCATGGCTAAAATGACAGATTATTCACCTGTAGAGCTAAAGCTGTGGACTGCAGTGTTTTTGGAATGCAGGGGAAAGCCTGCAGTGCTCAGGTGGCTGTGCTGTAGGGCTAGTCTGTTTGTTAATGTTTTTGGCAGCGTATGTAGGCACAGATCCAGTGAGGCTTATGTCAAAGACTTGCAATGGGAAAAAAAAATGCTTTCTTTCTGCAGGTTCAATTTCTGTTTTGGCAGATACATTTAAACTTGGTCGTGAAATAATTTATAATTATCAACAGAGCCCTGGTACCAGGTGATCAGAGAATTAACAGTGGTACTGCTGATTACACATGAAGGTGGATAGAAAAATTGTGGACTTTACAATACAGGTTCAAGACACTGTTTGTCTTAATGATGGGAGATGCTGTTTTTGCCAAAACGGTATGTTTGCTTTTGCCAGAATAGGAATGTCAAATTTGGATGGTTTGTCTATTGAAAGATGCCAGCTGTTACCTGATGCCTTCTGGCTTTTGTTCGTGTTTCAGATTTCTTTAGAGAGATGAATCTTTAGTTCTTGTCCTGCTGTTAATGTCAGAGGGAGTTAGACATTTTCCTGACTGTTGTTTTCTTATAAAAAGCCACTTCAAATCCTTTTTAAAGGATTTAAATTTTATGTTGATAATACTTAGGGCTTAAAGGCCTGATTCTCCTTAGACTTCTGGTACTATCACTCAGGGATAATGCCAGTAAGAAAGATATTAATTACATGTCTGCAAATGAAAGATTGATTGATCTGGCTGATACATAACCCATTTAAATAAAAATCAGCAGCCCATGGAAAAGAGAGATACTATTTTTGCTAGGTTTCTGCAGAATGATACAGTAGCCTGTTCATATATGTTGCTAAATGAGGTTTAAATGCTTTGCTGAATGGGGATATAGCTGTGACAGCTCAGATCTGTTCTTCATCTCTTGACATGTGGACCTTGGAATCCTTTGTACTTTTAGAAAACCTGAATGTGTGAAGTATGTATTATGTAATATGTGATGTTGTGAATTTTAATATTAAATGTTTTAGAAGAGTTAACATTGATGAATATGTGGCTTTCATAAAGACTTTTTTTCTTCTTAGTTACTCAGGAGATTTATGCAAGTTTGAATTGATAGCCAATACAGAGCTTCCTTATAGTCTGTGAAAAATAGTTATGGGCAGGATTTATTACAAGAGTGATTTTACAGCATGAATAACATGGAGAAATCATCCAGCCTTATGCCAAATAAGCTTTTTCTAATTTGTAAATTAGGTTAATTATTTAATATTCATATACTTCATGAAAGAAATACTTGGTAGTGTAGAGATGTCACTTGCATTTTTATCTTAGTTTAATTTTTTTTCTCGAAGTGTTAAAAAAAAATAAAATTATAGATAGCCAGATTGGTATTTTTCCCAAGAAATCACACTTCTTGCCACAGTATTTATTGACATGTTCTGTAATACTCTGGTTTTTACACATATAGTTAGGAGTGCTTTTTACATGTAAGACATTAACAGGAGTCCTTTGCATTAGGACCTTATGTCCAGAAGGTACCAAAGTAGAGTGGCTTTGAATTTATCATAAAAACTTTGACAGCAGACTCTCACGTTGGATCTGGGATAGATTTCTTCAGCTAGGTGCTTAATCATTAAATTCAGAGCAATTTGGCACAGTAGCAAAAAATATGGGGACCCTCCAGACTGGAGTGCTTTGGAGAACTGGTGTTAGCTAAAGCATGAGCCATTAAGAAAATGGAGAGTTTTTTAAGCTGAAAAGGCAAACCAGTCTAATATTGAATGCATGAAGAACTGTAGAATTAAGGCAATGATATGGGAAGTGGTAACAGGCTCTTTTAAGTAAGTGTTTGTGCGGTGGAGGTCCCACCAGTGCTTGTTTTTGTGAAGACTTAACCAGTTCCATGGAGTAAGTGTTTGTGTGCTAAGAAGGTTACAGAGTATCTGCTTCAAAAAGTGAGGAGGGAGCACAAAATGATGGTGATCACTGATAAAAAAAAATGTGGAAGAGTAGTCTGAGAATTGCATCGGTACGGTTGTTGCAGACTTCACTGCTCATGGAGCAGTGACTTCATGTAAAATTTCTCAGCTTCTTAAGGAAGCAGTTGGCTTGTTTAAAAAGGTCATTGCAATATAAATTATCGGAAAGGTAACCTGCATAACTCTTGGGCTTGAGATGCACAGTGGACCAGGAAATAGTACCAAAGTCAAAGTGGAAATGTGCAGAAACCTTCTGCATCCAGTGGTCCTGATTCTGAAAGCTGGGATACACCATGTTCTAGGAAGAGTTTTTTAGGGAACACAGAAACTCAGATCTTCAAAGGTCTTCAAGGATATGTGTTTCAAGTGGCTAAATGTCTAGTTTGGCATTTTGGCTGGGATAGAATGAATTTTCTCCTTAGTAGCTGTTACAGTGTTGTGTTTTGGATTTAGTTAAACCATGACACATTGCTTTCCTGTTCAGGAATCTGAACAAAAGGAAGATTTTTTTTTTTTTTTTTTCCAAAGCACTGATCAGGGATCACGACATCAATGTCTTGGGCTTTTAGAAAATAGAGTCACAAATAATTGCTGAGTTACACTCTGGAGGGCAATATTACACAGGGTGAATATTTTAGCCCTTACAAGTACATATAATCATCCCAGTCAAATGCCTGTTGGCTGAGACAGTAAGATGCTAGGTTTTTTCCCAGGTTAATACAAAGCTGGAACCCTTCAGTGAGGATAATATTGTACACCAAATACACTGTCAGAGCTCCAAGTGGGGTCTGAACTAACTGGGTGGAAATGCAGACCAGTTCCATATCATTGTATTTCCCATGGACTTGTACCAGCTGCATGTGCTGGAAGGCATACATACTGTTTTAGCTGCCACGTCATATTTAGGAGAGGAGGGTCAAGCTAGGTTTGTCACAAACTTGACTAATGTGTGATTGCATAGATTACTGTTACTTAACCACCAGGTACCAGATAAATGGGACAAGAGTAACCCCATTGTTATAGATCCTGTGTTTATTGACTGTTAATTTACAGCTTTGAGGCTGGGATTCCACTTTTTGAAACAGTTCAGTAGAAGATGTCACTTCCGTGTTATAGGAAGAGTAAGTAAGTAAGGCAGGAATAGATCCTAGGGCTCTTCTAATGCCATACCCGGTGTCCTAAACTATATTATCCCTCTGTTACAAGTTCTGTGGTAGCTTTAGGGTTTTTCTTTTTTTTGGGGTGTGGGCTGTGGTGGTTTTTTTTTTAAGCCCTAATTTTTGTTACATTAATTGGGAAGGAAGTAGTTCACTTTGCCAGGTAGTTCAGTTATCAAATCAAAATAAAGAATTTTTCTACAGTTTTCCCATTGGTTGGGGTGTACAGTTTATTGTTTATCAAGTGTTTCTCTTGTGTCAGCTCCTCTGTTTTTATTTTATCATTCTGGTGATGCAGACTATGGGATGTTTCAGTTCCTGTGCTGTGATTGCATGCCTGGATAGCCTCCAGTACAGCCTATTGTTGTTTCTAACTTTGAGCTGCAAGTGGCAAGTGAGCTCTAATTTTTAAATTTGTTTATTAAAAACTCTAATCAACACTCTTCCCATTCACAATCAAGATCACTATTCATCCACAGCCAGATCTGTATAATTACCCTCAAGCTAAACTTAGCATTTTCAGTAGAGTTTCCGGTTTCCTCTCGTCATGGCAATTGTTAATCTGGCTAAGATTGGAAAGATATGTAAACAAAGATATAAGGAATCAAGCACCATCAGTGAGTGGTTTTACTGATATGGACAATTATGAATCACTTCTCCAATTTATGTATTATGCCTGGGTACTTTACTGAGATACCTGTATAATCCAGCATCACTATGGTATTTCTGTGGTTCCATGACAGTAATATAGTTTATTCCCAAACTGCTTGGCTTGAACAATTTTTTTCCTCTTTATGAAGGGGCTGAATTAATTATCTAAGGTCAGAGGCTGAGTCTTTGGAACCAGTTAGTAGATCAGCATCCCCTGAATCCCATCCTTGTGCTTTGATGACAAACATTTCTTACTCATTCTTGATCTGTGAAAGGTGAAAGAGAATCACCAAAGTATTTTTCATTAGCAGCCCAAACTAGCAGAGGAAGCAATATTATTATTAAAAGTCACAACCTTGTTACAGCTAGGCCAGAAAAAGAACCTGTGGGTCATATTTTAAGCTAGATTTTTTTTCATACTAGTTTTCAAAAGCAAGAAGTGTTGCTCTTTTTACTTGAAGTCAACAGGGTCTTTATGTTGTCAGCGTAAGATTCAGGTTACCTTATTGCCACCAGTTTGTTTTCAGGCTGCCATTTTGTAGTTGTTACTGCTCTAATTGCATAGCAAGCATAAAAATAAAATTGAAGAACATGACCTTGAAAATAAAAATCAGGAGCTGTAGAGTGGTTGCCAGTTTCCTGGTAATGCAGAGCAGCAGGGACTTACAGACTTGTGTCCCGTTCTTATCTCACCCAGAAGAGGGCAGCGGCAATACACCAGTCTTTTCATATAATCTTGCAAAAAAATGTATGAGGGTTTCCTTCAAGATGGTAGACTTTGTGAAAGACTTGTCTAAAATACAGAGTACTGAGATGGATCTTATAACTGAGTTAAAGTGTATTGATAGGAGGTGGGGTAGGGGTATTGTCATGAAAATCTGAGCCAATCGGGAGCCCAGTAATTCATATGATTATGTAGCAGGTCCTACTCTATGGAACCTAATGTTAAACCTTCTCTGGCACTGTTATCTGCCCAAGCAGAAAGAGAGTTCGCTATTGATACCATCTAATTAAAGCTAAGTAAAATACTGCCTTTTTTCCTTCAATCACATTATTACCCCATTCTCACTGCAAAAATATTGTTCACAAAAATTAGGTAATCAGTTTCTTCAGCGATGATCAGAACTTCTTTTTGTTGCTTTGAATGACTAATAACACAGGTCATGTTTTATTGAAAGAAATGCTGGCTTAAAAGGAAGGGTTTATATGTCTTTATATGAATACACTTTGAATGAGTGTTCCAGCTAGGAATGTTGAAATGGAAATCTTGAAATACTCTCACGCTTTGCAAACCCCACACTGGAAACAGAAACACTGACTAGAATAATGAATGTTCAAGTAATCATGGGTTTTAAAGCTAACAAATGGTGTGAATGGTAATGATGGGTGTAGGAATAGAAGGAACATGATATAGCATAATTCTGAAAACGTAAAATTACTTCAGCACAGAGGTCCACTTAGTTCAGCATACTTTCTTCAGCTGTGATCACCCTGCTTGGACAAAAGTAGGAGCAAGGCAAATGCATAGTTATGTTTTGTGTGCATATTCTTCCCATCTTCAACAGTGTGCTGCTGAGAATTTCTATACAAGAGGTGGTGTCCATAATAGCTCTTAGTGGATATTTCACATAGCATGTGCTAAGTAACTTTGCACAGCAGTGTTTTTCTTAAACAGTCTCTTAACAAAAAAACCCACCCTTATATAAATAGATGTGAACTCAGTAATCGGGCTGCTATAAATATTTACCTCAATTTTTGTCCTGGCTGTCACTCAAATATTAGTGAAATGTGACATCTTAACACTTTCAGATGAGGTTGCTCATGGATCATATGTTTAAGGTTATTTACTCTGGATCAAGGATGATACTTGGTAATGATGCATTGCATCTTCATAACAATGTTCCATAATTTTTTTTTGCCCTATACCTGGAAGTGACATTTGCATGTCTGAACCCTATGGCACACAAACGTTTTCCTTTGAAAGGCTATGAATGTGAAATAGAAGTAAAGATTTCATATTGAATTCAGTGTGTGAATGTGGATCCTTACATGACCTGTTGTCTTAAGATTCATACCCTGGTTGCCTGTAGTCCGAAATGTATTCAGCAAGCTGTTAAAAGTCACTGTTCAACTCCACCAGGTGTCATCAGTGGAAAGTTTTGGGATGTTGGCTTGTATAAGCAATGAACATATCTTATTGTATGCTCAAAAAACACTACTTAAGAAAAAGTTGTGATTCTTTCTTTTGGAATCCCTTATATGATTTTTAAAGCTTGGTTTCAAAACTTCCAGAATCACAGAGATAATTATGTAGAGGCTATGGGCGTAGTCATCCTTTCTAAAAAGTGGTAAAATGAGCGGGACCAACAACAGAATACATTTCATCTCAGCCTGGTGCTCATGAGGCTACTTGTTTCTTAACCCTAAGCTAAATATTAAGCTGAAACATTCTCTTCATATGTTTAAGAAGTAATCCCATCAAGTTCACTGTACATATTTTTGATAGAAACAGTTTAAATGTAATGTATCTTGCAATTACATCCATTTCAAATATCCACTTTATTGCAGGATAGTTCTTTAAGTATCTGTATCTCAAAGTGTATGGTCTCACCTGTGTAAGGATTCAATATGTTGTCTTTTGGTTGCTGTGGTGGGCTGGCGCATCATGTGACTGGAAGGCAATTTACTAACTAACCAAAATTGAAATATTCTCCATCCTGTGTTCAGAGGGGATCTGGGCTTGTGAAAAGGAAGGGAGCCCAGGTAAAGGATGGCAGAGTGGATCATAGGCAGTGTGTCTTGCTGATATGTTGTAGGCTGGTCATCTTGAGTCATGGTAGCTGGGGGTTTGTGTGAGAAGAATTGACTGAAATCCTGAGCTTTCTTGTTTTTGTTTTGGTACCAAATAGAATAAATTGCTTGAAAAGAGTCATTAATAAACTGGATTTTAAACTAGAGGGACAACAATACATTCAGTTTAATTAAAGGCATGAAAATTGGGCAGGAAAGAGATTATCTAGCCGGAACCCTTAATCTGCTGGGAAATAGCTCTGTTGCTAGTAGCAAGGCCAGTTAATAGATGCAGCAGGAACATTTTTGTTTGCTCTCTCAACTTTATCATATATGCATCTCCTCCCATTTATTTTTTCTTTATTTCATTTAAAAATATTGACAAAAATGAAATGTAATTCTATCTATTGCTGGTTCTGCTGTCATCATTTGAAACTTTTCTCCACCCAGTTTTCAGTGGCTAGTAGAAATCTGAATTTCTCTTCTGTGTCTGCATCCTGTGAAGGACCCCAAAAGAAAAAAGTCATCTTCCTATGTATCCTGATTCAGAAGTGATTAAAATGCCACGTTGCTACTCCTTTCCTTCCCAAAATTTTCCTTTGGTGAAATATCTCCCATGTCATGAATATTTTCAGTTTCCTGTATTGTATGTGCAGAGCTCTCTCACAGATCTCAACCTGCAATTACAGCTCTCCCTTATAAATATTTAAATGACAGTTCAGCTTTCAGACAGAGTACACCAGTGACAAAGATCAAGCTTTCTGACCTTTTGTTAATTTGCTCAGTGAAATAGGATTCCCTTGGTCTCCACTTTTGTATTTAAGAAAAGAAATTTGAATGCAGAGAGGGTGTTGGCGTTTCTCATTTCTGTTGCTAATTTACTTTTGGTACATTTATTTTAATAGATCTTTTAAAAGTCACTAGAAAGTTTTATCAGGTATGCATGAGAATGTGAAAGATATAATTGAAGTAAAAAACATTTAGGCTCCTTATCAAGACAAGAAATTTCTGTTATACGATGATGGAAAAAAAATTCAGCAAATAAAGCAAAAACGTTGTTTCATAGCCCTTTGCATAGGGCTCTTTGGTGTTTCGTAGCCCTTCCTGAGAGCTCAGTTCCTGCTTAGCACATCAGAAAATTCAAAAGTAGTTTATGAGCAAAGAGTAGGGTAACAATAGCTGCTTACTTCACAGATAGAAAAGAATCATTTGTGTTTGGAGCAGCAAGGATTTTGCACTAATCAAGAAACAGTCTGATAAGAGCCTGACAAGAAGTTTTGGTAATCACAGAGGTTTGGAGGGACAGGAGGCAGGTTAAAAAAATTACTCAGTGTATGTGATATAAAATAGAAAGAAATGGCAAAAATAGCGTCCAAGCTGCTGGATCTAATGATCAGGAGAATATGGCTGTGCTGTCTGCACCATCGCAATAAGGAAGGAATATAAATTCGCTTTCAGCTCGCTGCTGCTGCTGCTTCTTTGGGGGGAATAAAAAACCAAACAGATTTGCGCAGAGCTAGTTAAAGATAACAGGATAGAAGCTATTCCTAGTTATTCAAATCTCCTCTTTCATGGAACGCCACTGAAGACCAGCACTTTTCCCTTATGCCCAGTTAAAAAGTGTCAGAGTTCTCATCTCTAGGAGACAGACCCTTTCATGTCTCTGATCACATGCCCACCAAATAAGAAAGGTTCTGCAGTTTAATGGAGAATATTTTAATTTTTTCTTGAAATAGTAGCTTTGTTGCAAAAGGGATTATTAATCTTTTCTACAAAAATACCAAGTACTAAGAAATTATATTCTGTGAATATTAATTATGGTATTAGATGTAGATATTGAGCAATACTGTGTTAACGTGCTTCTCTTTAAGTAACGTATTTCTTACCCTGAGAATGCTTATGTGTTAGCATGTTTATGGAGTGAACATTTAGCTAGCAATGCCACCGATACTCATTCAGAAATAGTTCTTTTTCTTGAAAAGATGGCTGCACTTCAAGGGAAGTAAATTTGCAAGTATTAGCAGAGAGCTGTTACTAAAAATAGGTCTGATTTGAGAAGTGTGAGCAATGGTTTTGTTTGAATTGGAATACCATCTTCTTTTGAAACAGTAATTTTTTAGAAAAGAATACATCTTGTGTAGATGTTGTAGAGATATGAGGGTCTGCAAAAAATGAGATTAAATTTGTGCTTTTATGGTCAAAGGATTGAGGTCAGGATTTATATACAGTGGCATAATTTTTAGACTGTATCGGTAATAGGTTTAAAATGCCAAAAATGTTAAGAATGGCAAATATTATCTGAGCCAGTATGTTTTGGAAACTTTTAAGTCTTCACACTAGATGGATACAAAATTATATACAATACCAAATCAATCTGAATTTCAGGGAATGTTCAGATTCCTATTGAACAGAAATTCATGTAAGATACATGTCGGGATCTTTTCAAACATTAACTCCTCCTAAAAACTGGAATTGCATTTTACCATGTAAAGGGAAAATACATATTTTTTTCATTAATGAAAAGCCCTTACATGTATCGATCTCGCAGCACTTCAATGATTTAATAATATTAACAGGAAAAAGAATTGCCAATACAAATAAGAACCTATATCTGCATAGAATGTTTTAATAAGTGGAGTGAATAAATCTGAATGAATTCTACATCTTCCCAGTACAGAACGGTTAAAAATGTCAGCTTTCAAAGAAAGCAGCATATTAATTTCATGGTTAACATACCATGAATTGCAAAACACTTTGTTCTGGAAAGAACCACAAACTATATGGTAATAGTAATGCATGAAGTTGGGAAAATAACAATTATTGCTTTGGAAATTGTCTATTCTGAAAAATGTAGCACCTGCATGCTGTGAAAAGTTAATGTTTCAATTATAGAACAGAAAATTTGTACAGAAATACAGGATGGACTTTCTGCACCCATAGATACAAATCGTTGAAAATTCATACAAGTATTTGTCAATATAGATACAGCTCTTTCAATGAGAAAGAGAGGCTTATGTAAATCTTTCTTATATAGAGGTCAAGGGAAACAATATTTCTGGACAATTTATAACTGGTTTCTGTGCCAAACAGCCCTTACTGGTTGTTTCAGATTCAGATGTCATAGTGTTGTATGAATGAATTTGAACTTGGAGACATCCTGAAAATAGTTTTGCCAACCTAACTGCACCTCTCCGATTTACCTTAAGCAGCTAAGCTTCCTATAATACATTTTCTATTCTGCAATTGACATTCTTATGTCTCAATATTGATTAACGTTTTCCATGTCAGGATAGGATGTCTAAGTGTATGATGAAAGTGTGATGTAAAAATTTCAGTGTATCCTCACAGTATATAGATAAAAGACCTGCTATCTAAACTTGGCTACTGGAATAAGTAGAAAACTGTGACCAAGCTACAGATTCTTAAAATTGGCAGAAAAATAAACAATGAAGTATGTAGATATAGTCCCTAATTATTTGGATTTTAAGCAACTGCAAAACCAACAAAAATGGGTTTGTTGTCATACTTTTGTAAAACCTAGCTAAAATTTTGGTTTTCTTTATTATGAATTTAGTATTAATATTGAAATGGAAGGAACGCTTGCATTTCTTGGAGCAGAGGTTAAGGCCACCCAGATACTGTGAAAGCTCTTGTGCTGGCTCATCATTTATTTTTATGCAGCCATAATGAATGGACATAGCTATAAAGTTGATTAAAGAAGGGAATTAATTAATGGTCGTAATTAAACTAGTGGAGGAAATTACAATGGAATTGAAAATTCAAAATGAGCCTGTGTGATGTAAAGGCTAATGGTGTTAAGACAGTAATCTCTATGAAATAATTGATTCTTTAGCCATTAGCCTTCTCTAATGAGATTAAGGACAAGGTGGCACGATCTTGCTAATTAATGTTTTGTGACATTGAAGTATGAAGCAATAGTGCAAAAGTGGGGATTATTTTTTACACCAGAAAGCTCTTAAATCGTAGGACAAATATCATCAAAGTGTTTCCATATTCTCAGTTGAAATAAGGATGGAAGATAACATTTGAGTTAATACTAGAAAATTAAACCCAACATATATTGCATGGTTTAACCTTACTGATGGGAAGATACCAGGAGATGGATTCTCCAGATGGCATTTGAGATGTTTTTTGAGGACTTTACACTAATCATTACTGGCACCAAACCTAGTGTGTGGACCATTTTGAAGAACCTTTAGTGTAGCACCTTCCGAAATTTTATTTTCATATTAAATTGAGCCACTGCCTGTTAGTTGAGTATCACCTCTGAGTAGAAAAAAAAAAAAAAAAAAAAAAAAGAGAGAGAGAGAAGAAGAAAAGAATTGCAGGACTGAGGAAATAAAATTTTTTCTTAAGAAAAAAAGATCAGAAAGCTAAGAAGAATCAGTTACTACTATCACAGTGATGCAGCTTCTCTTATTTTATTTTCATTTTAATATTTTTCTGATTTCAAGTCACTGTTTTCTCAGAGAAGACATTTCATATTTATTTCCACCCCTCTCAGATTTCTCCATGACAGTTCCATGTTTTCAGTGAACTTTATACTGACACCTCTTACCTATGCAACAACTGTTGGAGCACCTGTTCATGCTTCCCCCCTATGACAGAAAATATCCCCCCTTTCCTTGCTGTCAGATCCTGGTCTTAACAAGATCAGGGGAGTAGTGCAACAGAAGAGCAAAATACATTGGGTATAGAAATTAGTTCTGCAGTGTTGTGGTTAACAAGTTCAAAAATGATAGTTTAAGAATTGTGCAGTGCCATGCTGTTGTACTTGCTGAGGCCTTTGATTAACAGCAGGTGCAGGGCAGTAATAATTTTGCAGGTGATTAACAGGTTTTTTTCTTCCTAGAACAATAGTTTTTATAATTCCTCAAGGCTTGCTTCTTAGGAGGTACTACAATTTTAAAAGATTTTAAGTGTTGTAGAGAGCTTGTTAGCTCTTCTCCATTCTTTCCCCTCTTCCTATATATATAATTTACAGATAACCTCAGTCATATTCCTATGTCAGTGACTGTGTAGATCAGCTGATTTGGATAAGATTCAGTGATAATGTAGTATTGTAATTTTTTTTTCAGTGAGAAAGTAAAACATGAAGTAAGATTGCAAAGCACATGAAGTGGCTTTTCTGCTGGCAAGGCTGTATGAAGAGTAAAATGTGTGTCTATGTGTATCATTTGCAAAGGTGATTGCCTGAAGCCAAATCACTCCACTGTGACCCTGTCAGAAGTTAGAAACTACACAAGGTCAGGCATGGGCCAGTGACAGGATAGGAAAATAAGGAACCATCCCTGGGCAGGGGGGAAGGCGTTTTAATATTCCTGGGGGTTTGATTTTTAGGTCAGTTCTTTGTTACAGGTGTAGCGGGAGCTGCAGGGGGGTTTCTCAAAATAGTGATGATGCTGTGTCTTCTAGGTAAGATGTAGTACCCCAGCATGATTTTTTTAATGGTCATAAAGATCATGTTAGTTTTTGCACACAGTTTAATGGTACTTCAGTGTCACAATGGCTTCAGTGTTTCTTGATAAAAATATGCAGGCAGATAAAAGATTTCATAGTTTTTCTTTTTTAAAAAGGATGCAGTATATGAACTACTGTGAACAAATAGATATTGTAAGCTTGTCGAGACATGCAACATATTTCTGTGTTGTGGGTAGTACAGTGTGCTATGTCCCTTGACTGACAATCTGCAATATTGTATTGCATTACCACAATACAGTTAATTAGTTTGTTCTCTGACATTTTTAATCGAAGAAATTAAGAGGCATTTCCATAGTGCTGCTAGCCCAGGGTTTGCCTTATTGTTACCTACTTAGACTTAATACTATAGTAATGAACTGCAATAAATTTACTATAGACTGTAGATACAATATATTGTCTTGCTTAACATGTGTATTAAATAAATCTTTCTCTGTACACATGCATGCACTCACACAGTGTAGAGCTGCATAATTATCATACATTGTAATACTACTGCTTATTTCACCAATACTGAATATTTCTCTGATTTCAGAGGAAAAAGGGCATGTACTAAAAGCAAGGGCAGGGCAATCCTCTCAATTCAAGAGGAAAGACTGAAATGTGTTTTGTGAAGAATTTATTGAGGTGTCTTACATTACAAACACAGTATTTAAGAACTGCTTCAGCAGACTGATAACTTTATAATTGTTGACATTTTTCCTTCCATGTTCAATGTTACTGTCTTTCATGTAACTTGGCTACTGATCCTTTAGTCACAATGCATTTGTCGTTTGCAATGTAAGATCAAAGTTGACTGCTGAATTATTTTTGATGTATAGAGATCGTAAAATATATGACACAGTGATAGCATCTTTCAGATTCATTTCCAAAACACTGTTTCACAACCTTGTCAAGTAAGGAATATTAATGTAATTTGGTTTTATAGTTATATTATCTTCAGAGTTAGTAAAGTATTTATACCTTACCAATCAGAAAAAGTTTAGCTGTCGTAAAATACATTGGATGTTGTAATCAGCATGAAATACTGTTTTAGACTCCAGTGTGACTTACAGTTTTAAGGAAACTTTAATGAAAGTGTGACTTTATAGACGCTGCTTAGAATGTCAGTATTCAGATTTAGAACTCTGCCTTTTGCTGACATTTGTGTTTTGCTCATTTCAGCTTGAAAAGAAATACATAAACTGATAAAGACTTAGATCTCCAATAGGCTGATAACAAGTGTCATTATGCTGCACCTTTGTGTATCAATACATACTGCATTATGGAATAGTGTAATAACTAAGTGGTGTTAATGTTTAAGATATCCCAATGCACTTTTGGGGACTCAGCATTGCTTTTGGCTCTTACTCCTTTCTGGACATCAGTCACCTTAAAATATTATGGCGATATGTTTTTGATAATGTCTGCTTTTGGTTAATAGCCAACAATAAACCTTATGTATGTATTTAGTCCCTTTTAGATTATATTATAAATAAGTATAAACAAAAAGTTTTGCAGGGGGATGGGGTGAAGAAGATTAAATTACTTAAAGATTGCTGGAGTACTTACAGACAGATAGTTATAAAAGCAACACCAAGAAAAGTTTTTAAATTAATAGAAGAGAGGACAGGAAATATTGGAAGGCAAAATCCCTAAGAAAATGTTAGTCAGGAAGGATCTGTGGCCAGTCAACTGAGCGCAAAGTGAGAGTCTATTTAGAATTGTGTAGCGAAAATGTATTTCCATTTCCTCACTCCTCTTTTGTAACCGTCTGTTTTCATGTTGTCAGTTCCAGTGGTCTTCCAATGAAGCTTCCTATTCATTTAGTGGGAGTTTCCTGATGCTGTAGCTGTAACAGAGTGCAAGACCATCCCTAGCACATTTTTCTCGTGAACTGTAATGACACCTGTGCTCGAATATTGGTAACTGCATGGGCCAAGAGAGAAACTGCAATCATTACGTGCAAAGTAATTCTTGTTTCAAACTGCTGTCAAGTGCAAACAGAACAGTAAACTAGATAACTGCATATCCACTTGAGGATCATGTTATAAAGTGCGGGCTTTATGCTGCAGGGACAGAGAAAATCCTGGAATGTCTTTTGTCCTCCTTCCTATGACAGACATAAATCTTGGGTTTAGATTAGAATGAACATTCCAGAATATCCAAGCTCCAAATCAGAGGATGAAACTTAAAAGCAGCCATTCTCCAGGGTTCAAAAAGCCCTGAGGGAATGCACACATTCCAACTCAGCACCTGTTTTATATATTTGTTCCTTATTTCTAACGGAGGTGATGTGAAAATGAATGTAAAATCAGACTTGCCGTTACGAGCATAACTCCTCTGTATTCTGCTTCCTTTGTAAACCATTACTGTGCTCTTTTGGCTCCAAATAGAGCTGTTAAGCAGTAGCCAGCAGTTGCTTTAGTCTATCACTTGACCTCATGTTCTCTGCCTCTTAGGCGTTTTTTCTAGAATGAATCTACCACTTCTGCTGACTTTCATAACATGTATATGCTATAGCAGCAATCTCTGGAAAAGATCTGTTTGTGAAGGGCCAGCTATTCTTGCTGCTTCTGTTACTTGAAATTTTCCTGAGTGAATACTCTAGAACAAGTAGTATTATAAGCCTATGGCTCTAAGAGGTCAATTCTTACCAGTACTTAATACTGGTAACAGCTGTAGACTTGTGAAACTCCAGTCAACTGCTTGGCGTTTGCACTCAGATAGCCTTTTGGAAAGACTAAAATTTCAGAGGAATGGTAACAGCTCTGAGTAGCTGTTTGCACATCTCGTGCTTGAATACTAGGCCTTGAGAGCTTTAGAAACTACCCTGCTCCCCTGTTCCTGCAGCTGCGAGCTTGCATTTTCAAGGCCTGTGCCTGTAAAACATCCTGCTGCCCTCTTGACACAGTCCTTGCAGCAAAATGTTGCTGTTACAGGTGTGAATGTGCTTTACTATATTTGTTTATATTGTTAAGAAATAATGCTCTCTCAAAAACAAACTTTGATAAACTCATACTGCATGAATTGACTTCTCAAAACATATCTTCCCTTAACAAAAGGTTTTGTTATTATGAAACAGTTATTGAGCAGTCAGCTTGCACCTTAATGAGTCATTCAGATAAACAGGTTCCAATGAAGATTGAATTACGATCCTATTCAGCTCAGCTGACACAAAGCAACCACTAGTTCTTCTCTGGAAACTCATTAATAAATAAAAGATCTGTGCTTCTAGGCCCAAATCTAAAAGGATGCATGCTTTTCAGTGTGATTTCCCATGTCCTACAAGTACAGCCCTGATGTTGCCATCAGAGTTAGATTGGTGCTGATGAAGACATCAAACATTATGTAAGTAAAGACATTTAAAAATAGATGGAAATGTGGGGGTATGAGTGGAAGTAGCTATCATTAACTCTGAGCAATCTGTTAGACAATAACCTTTGACATTTAGCTTGTGCATTTAGGATGCAATTCTACACATCCATGGCCATTTTGTGTGTGGAGGGGCACTATCCAAAGTTATTTTTAGAATTCCATTTTAGGGAAAAATAAAAGTTTTAAAGTCTTTGAAAAAAATTATTCATGCTTATCATGTACTGAGGCAAATAAATACATCAGCTCTTCTCTGTTGTTACATTATGGTTTTTAGCATGAATTCAGACTCCAGAGAGTGTTATGCTATATATGTGTTAGCAACAAGAGCAATTTCTCTGAGGATTTCACAGTTTAGCAGGTGATGTATGATTAATAGGACAGAAAAAGGGGATGGGAGGAACTCATGGAACAACACTGGTGGGGATGAGAATTACTAGTGTATCACTAGGCTGAATAGACCTACTGTCCCCGTGCACTGCTCAAATGCTTGATGTGATCTTTTGGAAGGGAATTTAACCATGCCAGTAGAAGTTTCAGTCTTGCACATATCTGCATGCTGTCCTTCCAGGTAATTAATTTGAATTGCATGATACCCTTGTAAATTAAGCCTTAAATATCGTAGGGTTTTTTTACAGACCTACACCTGATCCTGATGTAGTAAAACCAGCCACCTATTTGTTAATGTCACATGGGTATCTTTATATGTATCATCTTAGTGATTTGCAAAGTTTCTTCTGGGAATAGGAAGAACAAGTCAATTGCATTTCATGCTAGACTTTACTTTGATTCATTTAAAATTGTCACAGTGGTGATGCTATGGTGTTCGTGCTTTTTAAATTCTTTTCCATTTTTAAAAAACTTCCATTATTTTTCTTTTTCCCTGAGGAAGCACCTTTAAATATGTCTAATTCTTTCTTGCTGTAGGTGGTATTAAAACTGATTGGCTTATGCTATAAGGAAGGGAAGCTGATTTTGCCTGAGGGGAGAACTGCTTTATTGGATCTTTTCTTGGGTTACGGTGTTAAACCATAAACAATTAGGATTTTACCCAAAGACCAGTGGGAGCTTTTCAGTTGGTTTCAGTGACTTTGGGTTGTGCCTGTCTCAAAAATGTATGGTCTCTATTGAGTTATTTTGCAAATGGTGTTTGATTGTTGGCCAGAACTGAAAATGCTAAGCAAAGGATTAAGTAGTTTTGAACTACCCCAAATTCAGGAACGTAAGGTTCTTGGGCATTACAAGTTACATTTACATGAAAATGTAGTGTATTTGAGGTGGTTGATCCCAAACCATTTTAAACAGGAATTTGAGAATGTTGACATTGCCAACTCCATCCAAAGACATTTGAAATACCAAACCTAATGATCCCTTTTAAGCTAGGAAGCACTGTGAGTTGTGTGGGTGAGCTAGCAAAAAAACTCACAGGATTTCTAATGGTACTTTGTATAAGCTTTGCTGAAACTTTGTTATTAATGTAAAGAGAAATTCTGACAAACTTGCAGACTCTAATGATTAATACTAGTCAGATTTTTTCTGCATAGTTCTATGTCCCTACATGTTATAGAGAAATTATTGAAACCAAAGTTCTTCATTTACCCTCTGAAATTAATTTTCTGCAAGGGACTGATGACCACACTATTTAAGCCTTGTTTTGTAGGTTTATGATGGACTTCAGTCTTGTTGCCTGCCCTGGCAAAATGGTTATTCAGCAAAGCTGAATTTATTAGTTTAGATTGGCTTGGATTGTTTGTATTGTATATCTAACCATCACTTTCAAGCAGCTTTTAAGAGGCACATGTAATGAGAAAGATGTTAATGGAACATGCTGTGTGCTGGAAGAGCGAGTGCTAGTTAGCTAGTACAAATGCAGTTTTAACAGACTGGTCACTTAACTTGTTTTGTTTTATTCTGCACAGTTTCGAAATGATTCGTCATGTCTGCAGCCTGCAACATCACAGAAAACATTTGATCAGACCCAGTTTTTAGAAGAGACCCAGATTTCTAAGTCTCATGTCACCACCTTAAATCAAGAACGTCATCATTGGCAGTTTTTAGTAAGTCCTGACTTCGATTTACTATTTTATGGCATCTGATGAATTTACAAGCAAGTCTAGCTTTGCAGCCCATGCTGCTTAAGTTGGTTGGGTTTTTTTGTTTGCATGTGCATGTAACATCAGGGGGTAACATCAGAGGTTTTCTGATGGTGAGTGTTCGCGAGAAGGAGGGTTTAGCTCCACGATCTTTATAGCAATAGATTCTGTATTGATTTCTTAGAATCTTGTAGAATCGTAGTAGTACTTAATATATATATAGGTACTTGTGACATGATTTAAGCATGAAATGAGAATTTAATGAACAAAAATGTCATATAAATAGTAATTCCAATGTTTTGCTCTGCACACATGAATACAAAAGTGCAGGATCCAGTGCTTAATGGTTGTGATGAACACATGCCAATCTGTTTTGGTGTATACATCCTGCCACTTGATTCTACATGTCAGCAGATCTTTTTTCCAGTTGGGCTTCTATGTGTTAGCATGTGTTCTGATTTTTGAGGCACCTTTTGCATTCAGAGAACATTTTAGAAGGGTCCGTTGAATATAAAAGTTACAGGATAATGTTTGTGTACCTGAAGACAACTTCCAGAGAGGAATATTTGTGCCAGTGAGGTGTCTTGAATTCTTCCTTTTAGATAAAATACTTTCACTTAGGTACAAAGACATTTGAATGCATGAATGGACAAATTTCTATTTCTTTTTAAAATCAAGAGTTCCAGGTGGAATACTACATTTTATTTCCCATAATTAATAGCTGTTTTATCTGCTTTTGCTTTTATTACAGCAAGGAATTTACTACTTTTTGGACTGTGAAGTTATAATAGGTGTGATTTTATTTCTGTGTGGGTTTTTTTTTTTTTTTTTAACTTGGTAATTAAAACAAATATTATGAAGAAGGATGACAAGCTTTTTGGAGTTTTTTGAGAAACTAGATTGAACAGCTTGAGCTGAATTTTGGAATCAGTTTTCAATAGTAATTGCAGTTAGTGAGTAGAGGAGGAGATCTGCTGTATATGGGGTTATCCTCTAAAAACCTTCTTAGTTGCCCAGGATAGCTAAGCCATAATTTCACAGTTGTCCTTTTCATAGAAGTGCCCACTTAATGAAGCTACTTCTTCCCCTGCCCCACCCCAGTGTTGTTTTTAGTACAGATCAGTTCCTCATGCAGTTCCTTCTACAGCTGCACAAGGAGTTGTAATGGCACATTTGGAAAGTGTAGCATGGCTATGGGGAGTGAGCAATGGGCGGCTGACTGGTCTCATGCTACTGCTAGCAGAATCAAATCCTAGCACTTAACAGTGCATAATCATACTGGAACATGACAATCCTTGTACGAACTTCAGAATTACAGACACTGTCTATATTTTATCTGTCATTTGAGAAACACGAAAAAAACACAACTCACTGACTTGATTCAGTAGTGATAGTGAAGCAAATAATATTGATGGTTGGAACTCTACATTGCCTTTACTTGTTTATTATATAGTGTTAGTAGAAAGAACCATTGCTTCTGAATGTAAAGAAATGTCAAAACTTTGTGACTTGGCAAGGAAACATCTATCATCTGTAAGCAGTGGGGGTTTTGCTAATAGCTGAACCAAATTGTGTTAAAATTCTTTCTTTATCAAGAGTAAAGCATCTGAAATTGTGCTTAGACCTTCCAGTTCAAGATGGAGTAAGCCATTTCTGTTGTTTGTTTCAAGTAAATCTGAACTCAAAGTAAACTACAAGTTTCAGAGCTTTCATTTAGAGATAAACTTCAGGGCTTTGTTTCTCAGCCTACTGCTGTTTTACAGAGAAATATTATTTTCAAATGAGATAGAATAACATTACTGTCCAGTGCTAAAACAATTATACTTTTTAAAATTCAGTTTACAAAGCAAAACCTCATAGTTGAAACGTGCTCCCTGAATCTTTATGTCCCAACATTGGTAGCCAGTGCTCTGCGTTCTCCTTGTCAAAGATAGAGGTGGTTTTTCTGGTCTTGAGTTACTCTTTATTTTAGCAGATACGTTTATTATGGTGGTACTGTTCAAAAACAGAGGGTCATGTGTTCAGGGATGATTCAGTGAGTATATTACTCTTCAGAAAACATGTTTCCTAATGGGCAACTATAGAGAAGATAGAGCCAAATTCTTTGTGGAGATGCACAGTGAAAGCACAAGAGACAGGCTTTAGCAAGGGAAATTCTTATTAGATCTACAGGTGTGTGGGGGAAATCTTTGTAAAGAGGATGGTCATTTTGCAGAGAGGTTGTGGAGTCTCCTTCCTTGGAGAGATGAAAACCTCAACTGGTGAAAGCCCTGACCAAACTGATCCAGCTCTGAAGCTGGCCCTGCTTTGAGCAGGAAGTTAGACTAGGCAATCTCCAGAGTCTTCCAACCTGGATTATCCTATGATTATATAAATACAAATGTCTTCTTCCATGCATAAATTTTCCTTTTTTATGATTATTGATTGTATGTACCTGTCCTTACAAAATGGCCCCAGTACATTTACAGTGAGTTCGAACAATAGATTCTTGAAAGTATACAATGGGAAATACTAACATCATGTTTGGTGTAGCATGGTATCCTTCTGTGGACTATCCTTATGATTGTACATAATGTTCTTAAATTCTATAGAGAATAAACTGTGTTCTTTTTAATGTATAAGGGGCAGAGGAATACTACTAAAGGTTTATTCTATTAAGCATGCTTTACAGCTGTTTATGTAGTTTCTGCACTCCACATAGAGTTGATTGCAATTCATTATTCCACAACTGAAGTCACAGTTGTATTTAAACAAGACCTGATCCTATAACTAGGCCTGCATGTATGAGTATTTGCTACTACAGTATACCCTCCCATTTTAAAAATGAAGTATTGTGCCAGCCTAAAAGCATGTACCATCTATATCTATGTGAAGAACATGTGCATACTGTAAACCATATAGACCCTTCAGGACTGACAGGTGTTACAAAAGATAAGATACTGTGATTTACTTTCCAGTGATAATGAGTTCTGAGGAGCATATATGTTGGACAATTACTTGATCCACGCTTCTTGGTGACTGAGTTACAAGTAGTAGTTCATATATCACCTTTGATCTTCATCTTCAAAGGACTCTGCAACCAGTAACTAACAGAATAATTTAAAGAAAATTAATAAAAGGACACCTTTTTAAAATTGGATGTTCTCACTATTCTTACATTGTACCTTACTGAACTGAAAGTAAAAGCTTATAGCTTTGCTTTAAGAGTCTGATATTTGAAGCTTGAGGTTCTAAACTTGGTGCTGGATTTATCCATTTGAAGGATATGAGTTTGATTGTATCAGAAGTAATAATATTTAATATAACAAGAGAAAAGTGCATAAATGTGATATTTTGAATGTCTGTTAATACCTCCTTTGCATCTCTGCTTCTGAAAAGAATAATTACATAGCTGTAATGTGAACTGAATGTTAAGGTCTGGTGAAAGACTTTTATGGTAAAAAAAGTCAGTCAATCTTCTAATGTTGTGTGTGGAAGTTCCCTTAACAGAAGGCGTTTGAGAAGTTAGGTAGTTGTTTGTAGACCCAGACCCAGTACACTTACAAATGACCAACTTGAGGCAAAAGTTGGATGCCACTGAAATTAGTGGGAATTTTGCTGTTAATTTCATTCACAGAAATTATTCATGCTTTCAGGAAGCATAAAGTCATGTTGTAAAACAAAAAACAGTGGTTTGGATTAGGGTCTTGAGAGCAAAATAAATTATTATTTGCAGCAGTTTCTTTCAGTCCAACATAGACTGTATCTTTGAGTCCGTTCAGAGTCTATTCTCACTGCTCAGTATGTCACTGTTTAAAGGGAACACAAGAAATCTACATGGTTGCTGGGCAGTAGCAGCCTTCTGGATAAAGGGTAAACTTTGGACACCCAAACCGCCTCTATTTAAAACACTGTTGTTTACATAGCATTGTAGTATGGATAGTGAGAGCACTAGATACTCTGAGGCCAAGATTAGAATTTCTTAACAAAATATTAAATAATGTTTCTTTCATACTGTAGTTACAGTACTTTGGGGTGAAATTTTAAGTTAAATGTTCACTCTTTAATTTTTAATGAATTGCTGTAGCTGTATCAGTAACAGTAACTTTTATCATTTACACTCAGGATCAGAAGAAGTGCAATTTTTTGTCCTGGTACTGTATGTTTCAGCAGTTGTTTCAATGCCAGAGGAAAATCCTGTATTTTAGTAAACAGAGACCAAATTTTTTATCTACAGACAAATGTTCCCTTTGCCTTCTGTCATTAGCTTTCTGTGTACATAAATATAACAGACTTGCACCAGTTACCTGTTGGTTACCATGCAACAGCAGCATTTGACACTGCCTGCAGCTGCAGAGAATGATATACATCTACCTGATTGTAAATTAAAGTGCTCTGAATTTTGAATTGAGGTTGATAAAAAGGACATCAGTATGGGTATAATGCCAGTTTCACCACAGTAGCAACATGTCAGCGGTTTCTGTAGCAACAGCAGTTTGCTGAGATACAGCCATCCATCTCATGTTCGTGATGGAAAAACTGTAATTACTTTAGTCTTTTGTGATACATAGTTTTCTCTGAAATGCACACTGTACTTCATTTAAGCCTTTATACCTTTGTGCAAAGCATGATTCTGTCATACTTCCCAAAGATCCACTTGGGTTAATTGTTTACTGAGGTCAGAGCACTAGATGTTTGTAATAGGCAAAAACTGGACTGAAAGAAACAATTATTTATTTTTATTTATTTGTAAATATTTTGAGTGTTGTATGCTATTTGAGGATGGTTTGCATCCCTTAATGCTGGCAGAACAGTGAGGCTGGATATTAGTGTAATAATCACAAAAATGAATGCTTGACATATACTTGGTGTTTAGCCTAGACAGCTGGCTCTATGAAAGGAACTTTTTGAGGTTACCTGTATTTCCTGTGCCCTGTACATGTGTGAAATTATTAGCAATGAAAGCAACAATATCCATGGTCAAAACCAATATCTGGATTTTGATAAATGCTGAAGTTAATTACAGTTTATTTGAGTTTTTAATATTTTGGGTCTTTTGAGCATTTTTAAACATATGGCACTGAGTGCCAATGAGCTATTTTAATAGTTTATTTCCTTCTAACATTCAGTCATCAGTGTTCTTTTCCATATCAACAGAATGACTAATACAACCTTCCATTTCTAGTGATATTTTCTAGATTAGCTATTGCCTATACAAATGTATAATTCTGTTGTACTTTGTTGACACAGTGCCAGTGTAATAAAAGCTTTTTCTAGCTGCAGGCTATGAAGAGAACTTCTATCAAGAATAAATCTTAATGTGGTTTTAAAAAACACTCTTTCCTAATCAGTTTATGCTGGTTGTTGCATTCCTGAAAGAGAGAAAGCAGTATTAAATATAATAATAATGTTAATAAATAATAAAGGCCCAAACAATGAGGCATGTCCAGTATGAGATCGGATTAAATCAGTAGCCATGAAAGCAGGCTTCGCTTCTTTCTTTCTTAGAACATAATATTCTTACTCCCTCCAGATTTTTGATTCAAATATGTCCTTTTAATAAAAACAGTTTTGTAACGTAGTTTCCATCTTTTTTTTTCTTTTCGGTGGACTAATCAGAGCCATGGTCAGAATAGGTCAGGAGGGGCACCAGCTAGGAGCAGGTACTGCTACCTGGAATTGACTGGTTTGCACACGTGATGGTGGCTGTTAAGGGAGCTCTGGAGAGGTGGGGCGTGCTCAGACGTTCAAAAGGGCATAGCTGAATCAGGCCTTTAGCTGGCTCAGGGCAATTTTGCCTGTGCTGGATGTGATGATGCCTTGTTATGATTCTGGAAAGATATGCTACGTATTATTCAAGCATTACATGTCTGTAGTTGTGATTTCTCCCAAAATACATACTGTATTACAAAATTCAAATGGAAGGCATTCTGATAACCCTTATTGTATGTGGTATACTGAAACTGTGCAGTCTTACAATAAAAAACTAGGCTTTTGGGTTTTGTGACTGCAGATTTAAGAGACATCCCAAAATGATCTCAGTATAGCTGAGATAACTGAACAGTGAATCTGGTCTTAACAGGCAAGAGCAGTCAAACATTCTTATCTCTATTCCTCTATAACTGAGCTAATTAATATCTAAGGAAAGTCAAAGATAAATTCAGGAACTGAATGCAGATTTTCTTATTCCCAGGTAGTGCTTGCAGGGCATGTTTTTTCTTTTTGCATTTTGTGCTCTGTCATGTAAATGCATCCAGCCAACAAACAGCCAGTGATGCAAACTGAACTTCAGGGGTTCCACCTCCTCTAAAACAATTATTTTTTGAACCTGGAATATAAGTTGGGATTCTGTTTAAGAGACTGTGTGTGTGTGTATATATATATTGTTTTTTTTAAAAAAAAAAAAACTGATTCTGTGTTTATGCATGTGTTCTGTTCATTGCTGTCCTGAAGGGTCGCCATCTGCATAAGCCTAGCTGTATATATTATCTTTCTCCTAAATGTACTGTCTGTTGTCACAGTCCCAGGTTCTTTCTAAATTGCCTCAACAAATGTAATACTTGTATTAGACAAGAAAGCTAAAGAATCTTAATGCATTATCAGCAAAACAAAAGGCTTATGGAGCAAGGTAATTTATTACTTCATTTTTTCTGAACCACATTATAAGATTAATTTTTTTGCTTATGCTTTTTCCTATCCTAATTACATTTGCCTCTTGTTTAATCATCTTTAAGACAAAATAGTATGTCTGAGCAGAGAACATGATTTAATTAACTTTTGTGCTAATGAATCAAGACTGCAGACTTTTGTAGTAAATTCACTTGCAAGGTTTCTTGTCCAGTAAATTGGTTGGCCACAAAGTGTTTTGGTGATATTAAAAAAACATAAGCCTTAAACTTAAACCCTGTACTAAAATATTTAGGCTTAGTGGTGTTACTACTGAATTTAGAGGTGAACTAGATGATGGTTCTCTGAATGTGGCTTGAGATGTAATTTACAAATAATTTAGGGGACTGAATGACTCTTTTTATAGGATACATGAGAATTTTTATTTTAACTTCAAATAGGTATTACATGAAACCTGGATGATGAAAATGATAGTGCATATCAAAGCTTCCTCCCATAGGAACAGCAGAAATACTTTGGTTGGTTGGTTCGTATTTAGGTCTACAGCTATCTTAGACTTTCTGCTGAGGCTTCAAAAAACCTAACAATTTAGTACTAATTTTGCTGCTGTGTTTTATGTTATGAAACAAGTAGTTCTTAAACTTTTAGTTGTCATATAGTTCTCTAACTGAACTACACTGAGTTCTTTAAAGCATTGCTGAGATACTCTTCAGTAGTCTTCGCATAGCTGAAGATTGCAATCATTACTCAAATGAGTGATTAGGTGGCAAAAGAATCTCTGTTCCATTAAAACTGATGACCTAAAGCCAAAAGAGTCTGTATTCCATTTCTAAATATCTGCAAGTCTTTTTGCTAGTGTTAGTGTTAATTTTTTTCCGCTTAATACAGGCCAAATTCTGATAACCAGTAGTACCACCAAAGTCAGCAAGGCTAGTAATACGAACATTGCAAGCAAGATACAGCCTTATCTGTGTGAATAATCATGTTTTTCTCTATCAGCATATAAATGTAGACTGGATCATTATTTGAACAAACTTTTCACTCTGTTCCCTAGAGAAGTACTAGTGATTAGATCTGCAGCAAGAAGGCTGCTCAAAGCTAGCAGACTTGCTTTTCACTGGCTAAAAACCACCAGAAGTGCTGGATCAAAAATCCAGTTCATATAAATGCTGTACAAAGTGTTCAGCACTTTGTCAGGGCAGCACACCTGGGAGAAAGTATTTTAAATTAAATCCCTTTCTGAATATGGATATTGGAGCCTATGATGAGCCCATGGCTTGGTGGTATACATCAGAGATAAAAGATGTATTGGGGAAAAGCTTACTGAATGTCAAAAAGATGTATAAAACTGTATTTCTGAGCTGTCATCTTACATCAAACGTAACCAGAAAACCTGAGATGTGTGAACAGGAGCATATTAGTGTGTATTGAAGTTTACAAATTCATGTCTAAACCTGTGCTTAGCACTCATGCATATTTTATATGCACAGATCCTGTATTTGTATCTATGGGGAGCTTAGTACAGATTCAAAATGTAAAAGGCACTTTACTGGCGACTGTTGATTTTTTTTTTTTTTTTTTTAAAAAAAGTCCTATGAGGAGTTTAAAACTGACAAGGTAAGTCATGCAGAAATGTTTGTGTTTAGATCAAAACTACCTAATTACAGGCCCAGAATTTTTAATTCTTACAGTAAATTGACCTGAAGTTGAAACTGGTAGTACCATAGACCTCAGCATTGTTCCTTCAGCAAACATTCCTGCAACTTGGAACATTCGCTCTATAGTTTTTTACAGGAAAAAGTGCAAGTAACTTTCTCTTTCTCAGCATGAAGTACCTTGGTGAGAATAAATGAATTTGGGAGTTGGACAAGACCAGTTTACTAAAGGCATGGAAACTTCTGCTTGTCTGTTTAAATGGTTTTGAGACTGCATCTCTGATTTGAAGCAGCAGTTGTGATCCTGCCCTCCAAGAAGCATTCCAGTTTTTTTAATTGATTAAGGTTATGTGTATGAAGCTCTGAGTGTCTTCAGACACTTGAAAATATTCATTGCACACTGGCAGCATGCAAGATTGCCTTTAAATTGTGAGCTGCGTGAAAGTATATGCAGTACTTCAGTTATTTACCGATGTAAATAATTGGCACAAGCTCCTCCACTGATAATGCAGACAGCTCACAATGTACTTCAATAAACAGAAGATTTTGTAGAACAGGGCTCTCAAATGGTGGGTATAGTTGTAGTTAACCTTTGTAAATACATTCTAACAGTACCTACGCTGTGTCAAGTCCGACCAACAAGTGTGGAAGTATGCCCATCAGTCTTACCATTTTCTGTCATGCTAGGAGAGAGGCAACCACCAGCTATATTCTGGACTGCAGGCCTTTTTCTCTCCTTGGGGAGTATGTACCAGTATTGGAACATCATGTGGGACCTTGGTATGGCTTATTTTATTTTGGAGGACCAAAAGTATACTATACTGCTTAAAATAAACAGGTTTGAAATAATCATTAGTTGGGATGCTCTCTCTTACTCTTTCCTTATGCACACAGCTGTCTATAAAGTACCTGCATTGCCCTTGAAGAAACCTTGATAGGTGATTTTCTGTATTTGGGGGAAGGTTGCAATGTAAGTGCTTTGCTTCTCAAATCTAATGACAGTGAGATCTCATTTTTGGATTTCACTGAATGTTCCTCCAAAGTGGTTGCACTGGATAATTATTCTCTTTTTAAAAAAGTAGTATTTTCAATTAGTTCTTTGTTACCTGAGAGGCATTGGGTGGATGAGGGAAATGAGTCGTGCTCAGAGTAGCAAGCAAATAATGAGCTATATAAATAATTAGCAACACATTTTAAAAATATGCTCATATAGAGCCAAAAGTATCTTGGCTTGAGTACATGGTCTCAAAGATGTAATTGAGGCTATTCTTTTCAGCAAGCAAATATGATTTAACTCTTTCTCTGTGTGGGTTTTTAGAATTCATAACGTGAAATGCAGTCATAAAGGAACAGAATATGATTCAAAGCAAGCTACATTAAGATTACTCATTAACATATTTTGAAATTCCTGGTTCCTTTGTTAGCAGTAGATGGCATATTTTGTGTAGTTGCCATGAAGATTTGCAGATAATTTCTAACAGTTGAAATTCCAGAAACAAAATTCTCTCTTCACCTGGAGAAAAACTGAATGCAAACACTTGAAATATATTCTTAACAGCTGTATCGTTCCAGTTAACAGAAGATAAAATGCAGTTCTGGACATAACCTATGCTTCCAAAGAAGACTAGAGAATTCATTTCAATGGGATTTGATCTTTACAAAAATCCAAGGCTAATATTATCTGTGAAACTTTTATTGAAATAAGAGAACAGCTATATAACTAGATATCTATTAAGAAGGGGGTGGTCCATTACCTCTTTACTAACAGTTCCCTAGTTACTTGTGGTCAGGCAGAATTTTAGTTTAATATGGTGGGAGGTTGTGTGAGGAAGCTGTCAGACTCACAGCTATCATTGCACAATGAAACGCTGCTATTTCTGGCCACATCACTCAGTTGTGTTCATGCAGCCATATGACCAAGCCATGTAGCTCTGTTTTGAGTATTCTGGCTGAGCTGGTTTTGGTATTTTGAAATCCTGTGGGGTTTTTTGTTTATTTATTTATATGCTAGCATATTCTGCCCTAATTTCTGACATATTTGTGTGTCATTAAAGAAGTGTCTTTATTCTTTACATTTCTAGTTCAGTTTTATAGATTAGGAGTTAACAGGTGGTTTGGACAAGTGTCTAGGCCTTGTCTTTCAGATGTGACTCTTGCTACTATGCTCTGTATGGTAGATAAGTAAAATCCAAAATAATATTTTCAATATTTTAGTTGCATTGCTAATAAAATACATACTCATTTTCATAAATAATAATGGCAAAATTGAGTTACATACATCTATCTTAGGTAGGTTTTTCCTTATCATAACAACTGCTGAAGAAAGTATCTGTCATTCCTGATGGGACACCCAGTACACAAGAACCACTTGCTTTCAGAAAAGCAGTGCTGAAGCCAAGACCCAGTAACTTCACCTCAATGCTTTATTAGATAAAATTCATATAGTTTTTTAACTATACGCTGAGGATCCCTGTGCTGGCCTAAAAGTGATGTGTGCTGCTGGATTTAAATGTGTGCTAAAGCAACTTGTGGGCAGCAGTCCAATCACAGAAATGCATTGCTTTCTTTGATTACTTTAATTGCTAGTAAAAATAAGAATCAAAGCCAAGGATATGAGCAGCCAGAGTCAGACTGTGACTTAAGAGATGTGATACGTATGTTGGGGTGGGTTTTTTCTCTTACGGATTTAAGTGGAGAAGTACTAGAGGGAAGCTGGCCCAGCTACTCTCCTGACAGTGCCTTGTTTTCTTTGTGGATTAACAGGGAACTCCAATCTGCAAGGCCGTCAATCTGGTGCCTTTCATCAGCACTGAATCACTTTCAAAAGAAAAATGAGTGCATGTGATTATTGAAAGCATTTCCATTTGTAGCATACTGCGACAGTTCAGCTCAGACACCAGAAAATAAGAATATTCTATATTAAAAGGATGTTGAATGTGGAAATTTATGAAATACATAAATGTGGCAATAAAATACACATACAGCTGTCACTTTACGGAGTTGGGATACCTATCGACACTTTACATGACATAAAGGTGTTCCCTTTACTTATGATATCACATCACATCTATGTCTATGATATCAGCATCAGTAAAGACATTAGGGACTGGAGTCCAAAGGAATAGTGATCAGCATATTTTAAAGTTTCCTGTACTGGCTGCTTAAATATATTTGCATTAATAGAAAGTTGAGACTCTTCTTGATGTTCTCTGCATGACAAAAGCTAAAAATGGTTTTATTAGATGTTTGGCTGCAGTTCTACTAAATTTATCAATTTGAGGGAAAGGAAAACACTTTTGAAAGGTTATAATTAATGAGTTATGTTGTGGTGGTTTTTTTAAGTATACCAAAACAACATGAAGATGTTGGGACAAGTATGCTGTTTTGGTATTTTGATGGTTTGCAGTCTAGCTTCCCACTTGACATGGGTGCAGGCTTTGCTGTTACCTGCTCTGTCAACCTACTTCCTGTTGAGGAAGGAATTCAGCGTGTAAATTTGGAGATGATAGCATAGAAAGAAACAAAGCAAAGTGTTATGCCTACCACTTAATTTGAAAGGAAATCCAGGATGGTGTAACTTCGAGAGAATGTAAATTGTGTTTAAATAGTTGACAGTTTAAAAATTTAGATCAAGGTCCAGAAAAATCTAAGGTTTGAAAACATCTAGTTTCCTGTTGGGGTAGGGTCAAAAAAATCACCTGTGGCAATACAGCATGCATGTAATTCTAGGCATGCTGTTGTGGAGAGAAGAGAAACAAACCAGGCTGCTGATACGAAGTGAAGAAAGCCAGCATTAGGTAATGCACTGAAGTTGTGATGTATGGCATGAATTTTTAGGCCCACTAGTTCTATTAAATGCTGTCTGGGCTGAGAAAGGGATGTTCAGAAAGTAGAAGCAGCTGTTTTCAGCTCACTGCTGTAATCGTAAACAGTATTGCAGTGGGCAGCAAGATGATTTATTAGATCAACTGTAACCCACTAGAATTGTCATTGCCATCGTTGCTGCATGCTCCAAGATGGGCACGTGCTCTGGTAATTTGCAGTTTCTGAATGAGCATAACCATCCTAGCACATACGCTGTGTTGACAAAGATACAAAGCTGTAAAAGAGAATTTTGCGTATTTTTAATGAATGAACATTATGATTTTCTCATTAAGTATCACTTTCTTGTTAAGATGCTGAAGTTTAACAACTGTGTTCTCAGCTGTCTTTGGAGGCAAGCCCGTGCTTAAAGGTCAGAGAACAAAAGCCATAATTTTTCATAACATATCCTTGTAATACGTGACCTACAGAATTTAAAACAGAATGTGCAGGAAACCCTCTAGAACTAGAGTAAAAAAAAGGTTTCTTGCTTCTGAAGAAGTTTTCAAGGTATGAGAAATGTGTTCTTGCAGATAACTAAACAAAGCAGTGTTGCAGACTATGGAGGAACAATGCATTTGTTAAGAAAATGATGTATCAGCAGTTTAGTGATCTATACAGATGTTAAGGAAATCATTATTAGCTGGCAGCTCAGTTGAGTGGATGGGAAGGTAGAGGATTAAAGCTCAGTCTTACAAGTAAAACCTACTCAGCCTTTTTAAGTAAGGTGTAGACAGTTTATAACTTTCTCCTTTTAGAATGGAGGTGGTCAAATGCTTAGTGAGATGTTTCTGGATTTCTGATTCCATGCTGCAGTACTCTCAACACGGTTATTAAAGGACTTACTAAGAATTTATATGTTGTATGTAAATTCAATTGAGAAATACTACAGGAAGGACTTACTAGGAATGACAAGTTATGATTTAAGACTTTGCCTTTTTCCTCTTTATGGAGATGTGTTCATCTCTTCAGCTTACCTTTTGTATTTAAACAATAACATTATACAAGTGGTCACTACTCAAACGTCAATGCACAGTATTACGTTTAACATGTAGTTCATTATGTCTGTGCATTTTGGTTATTTGAGGGGGGTTGACTTGGTGTTTCAGAATTCTGATCGTTTCATGTTTGGTGCATGCTTGAGTTCTGACACTAGCATATTCGTTATCCTAAATACTGCTACAAGAGTTTGCTAATAACTAAGATTTTTCTTGATACAAGTGATTCAATGACCTTAAGATTGGTATTTTTTAGACTTTACTAGTTCTTTACTTACACATAAGTTTCATAATTTTTAACCCATTTATTTAACCATAAATAAGGGGTGTACTCTTCTACCACATGTGTACACAGTGAAATGCACAGCCTTTTGTGAAGGTGTAGGACTACATAATGGTGCTGTCTGTACAATTCTGACTTTATGAATGTTCATTTTCATGTTTAGGAGGTAAAAACCCAAAACTTCTGCATCCATGTTTCTTAATTTCAATATATAAATTATCATTCCACATAATATATGATGTAATATATCATAGTATATATTATATAACTGTATAGATGTGTACATATATAGATGTAATATAACATAGCTACTTCAGAGATACTCTATATTTCTCTGTTTTGAGAATAAATGAGGGGGAAAAATTTTGAGGGTTTTTTCCTCTTAAAAGGTGGGGGAGCAGTCAGAGCTGCAAAAAGAAGCATTTGGATGTACTAGTAGTGTTGCGGCAGATGTGATGTAAATATGGACAGGTGACAGAATGGGAGACATAATGATGATTCATAAACTTAACAGGGAAAAAGTAGTAAAATAGGTAAGTTGCTGTAATGGTATGGTGTTCAGAGCACTTCTAGGAGTTTCCCCCAGGATATTTTGACAACCGATGATAATTTGCAGAGAGTTTGGATTATTTCAGCCCAGCTAAACACCCCATGTGAGAAGCTTTATCATGCTTTTTTGAAAGGTTGGAGCCTCTGAGGTCGTTAGAATCTGGCCTTGAAAGCTCAGTAATTTTTATTACCCTATTTCTGGCATAATATTTTCTGTTTCAGCACTTAGACTTTTATTATTCTATCAGTTGGCTTCTATCAAAAAATGTGGATTGAGTGTATTTTAGAAGTTAACCAAGATCCCTTAAATTTAAAAATTTTAACAAAAAAAGGCTCAGTTCATAGCTAACTTTATCTCAACTGTGATTTTCAAAGTCTTAATCTCTTATTTCCATCTTCAGCTGTGCTCCTGTAGAAGAGCTCTGTAATCATACTGCTCACTGTAGGGAGAATTCTGAATAGAGCTAAAAGAAGCATTTATGTGTTAAAACCTTTTGTCTTTTTTTTATTAACAGTTTTCTATATTTGCATTGTGATCTGAAAAGGAAAGAGAATGAGTCACGCTAGCCTGTATTTACGTGCTAATCTTGGTATTCATGCAAATACAGTTTATTTGGGAGATTTAGCTGGAAGAGGACAGAGTCAAATGTATGTATGCACTGAACTTCAAACCCATGAGCTATAACTCTGTCAGTAGTAAGCTTGCTAGAGGCAGTTCCTGATTATATGAGAGAAATCTTGGATTTACTGTATGATGATTACATTATGGATCTCTGTAACCTGTCTGTAGATGCAGCACGCTCTGGGGGCAGTATTAGGTTCCAGAGCTCCCTACCAATTTCATAGCAAACTTGATTAAACCATTAAATTGCAAATCATTGCTGACAGTAAATTAATTCTTAATCCAAGTTCTATTCTGAACTACCTTGGGAGACTTTTGCCAGGAGACCAGTGGCTTGAAAATGGATAATTAAATTCAGCTGTAAATATATTTTTATCTACCCTTCTGCTTGCAGGAGCTAGCAAAAAAAGCGAGCACCATTAATTAATACCTGTAATTTGGTTTAGTGGAATAAGCCCTACACCTGTCAGATTCTGAAATAGAAACCAAGGCTGTGAAGTGGGGAGTAAGCGAAAGATAAAGAAAGCTGACAGAAATTTATTCATAAGAGTATCTGTTCTTATTTCTCTATAAAAAATATTGGCTAGTTTGCAAATTTGGCAACACCTTAGTTTGAAATCAATGTAGAAAGGTTTAAAACCCCCTAAATATAGGAAAAATAACAATAGTGGCAAGATGTATTCCGGGCATTTCTCAGTTATATAATTAGTCCCCTATGACCCAACTTTACAACTTCAGAAGATAATTTTAGCAGGTTGACCACCTGTGGCACACATAGAGTTGTGCACTGGTTGTCACACAAGGGTTTCTTTATTGTTTGGATTTGAATGAAGAAGTATTTGTTTGCAGGTTTTATTCAGAAGTATCAGAAGAAAACCAGAAACTTGTTTGCTAGCAGTGTGTTAATGCTATTCTCTTTCCATTCCTCTGAAACAAACTGTTTTCCTACTTTTCTTGCGTAGTTTTTTCTATTTCCTTGAAGTCCTGAAAGCTGGACAATTACGAGACTCACTCCTCTGATAAGGAAAGATGCCTCCTAAATCCTGTTGAAGAGAGAAGCAAGTTTCTCCACATTACTTGCCTATGATAAATAATTTCTAATGTCTTAAAAGTTAAGGGGTACTTCTGGCTCTCTGAGCTGGTTTAAGTCTTTCACAGGGAGTCTGACTTTTGTTTTTATACTTCTATCAGAGGATTGAGGCTTATCCAGAAAAGATAACTCAAACAGAAGTGATATCTCAAACTCAATATCTCAAAGATATCTTCTTCTCAAACAGAAGAAACTCAAACTCAAACAGAAAGTGATATGGCAAGAGGGAGGCCAGAATCGTGACGCATCCTTTTGAAAGGATGGTGTGAGAGTGCCTAGGGATGGAAAGATTCCTAGAGAAAGGACTAAGCATGAGCAGCTGGGTATGTCCGTATCTGAATAGTGGAGGGAGCTATCTTAATTGTTTTCTAGTACTCTTAAAATTATTTCAAGTATTTTTTAATTGTGTGAATAATTTTCTAGAAAAAAGGAACAAGAAACCTGTGGGGATATTTTAACAGCACTTCTGGCTGTCTGTCTTTAGCTATGGGTCAGCCTGAACTATATTCAAGGTGTCTCTTGGCAGCCTTATGACATTAGCTTTACTAGTGGTGTGGCTCATTTACTCTTTTGTGGTTAACATTGCAGACAGAGCTGAGCTGAGCTTTTGAAAACAGATGCTTGGAAACTTCAGAAGGTAAAAGGTTTTCTTGGCAGCAAACGTGTTTATAAACTTTATCTGAAATGAGCAGGTCATATAAAATGGAAAATATTCCATAGTGACACCACCAGGAAAATTCTAGTTTTCTCGCAAAAATCCTAAGAGAAAGAACTGTAGCTCAACAAAAAGTAATGTTGCTATGTTTAACCTACCTCTGCTTTCTAAGGTTAATAAACCTAGAACAAGGGTAGAATTAATTTGAAGATTTAGCATATAAAGTTGGGTAAGTTGTTAAAATGCAAGTTGGGAAAAAGTCCTGAGAGAGAGACAGAGGCAGACAAGGAGAGAACATAAGTGAAGCTTATCTGTTTGGGACAATGACTGTCATAATTAATGATCTCTAGCAACAATTAAAATTGTAGAATTGCAAGTTATTTGACATTTGAGAGGGTAGTTAAAAAAATAAAAAAGCAGCAAACTAGTTGTTTGGAGAGAAATGCTTTCAGACAAGGTTCTTGATAGCTGGCTTTATGCATGAATAAAGTAAGTCACTTCATGTGACATTTGGTTTTCTTTTTTTTTCATGAGTGCTTTCTATTAGAACTGTAAAATACGTAGTGAGAAAGCCCCTTACACCACTATCTCTAACCTCAGCATTCTCCTAACTAACAAAATTCCACAAATTAAATATATGGCAAGATAAACTTTTTAGAGGTCTGTGCAGTTGTTTTTGTTCAAGCCTCTGTGGTACCAAACAGCTTTATGAACTTAATCTCTTTTTTTGTTTTTTTGTTTGCTTGTTTTTTACCTTCTGAACAGCATGATCATGAGATTTCATTAAGGATACAAACATGAAAACATACATTTTTATGTATGTATTTTATATATATGGAGAGAATTTTATACACATTTATGTAAGTAACAGATCTTTAAAAACATGTGCATGTAACATTGTGTACGTTTAAACGTTGCTTTGCTTTCCCAATAGATTAAAAATTTAACCATGTCTCCAGCTGAGACACTTCATCATTCTGAGAGCAATGTAAATGTTAAAGATTAAAAGCAATTAAAAAGTGTGTTAAAAGTCATGTAAGTTTTATAGGCTGGCTGACTGAATAATGGATGCCTCCTAGATTTTGTAGAGTGCCAAAGCATTATTAAACAAAGCTTTCTCCTGTCTTAGAAATCCTGTAGAAAATAAACAACCTATTTTATCAATTTGGGAATTCAGCTGAGGTTTTGGAGAGAAAATATAAATTATGATCCCTGATGAGTCCCATAAACGCCATGCTGTGGACTACTCTGAAGGAGCTCTTTCCTTTCATGAATCCAGATGTACGAGATTCCAAGCAACAGGTCAGACTAAAAGAATAAATATAAAATGCATTAAAAATACATATAAAATATAATCACATATAAATACCTATAAAAAAAAATAGTATTTCTTGACTACACTGGTGTTTTATATGGCTAAGCCTTTCTTCATATAGCTTAGGTGTAGGCTGCCCTGTGTGAGCCTTAGGTATGTAATCTTGTATTTCTTAGAAATCACTTGAAATGTATGAAGAGTACAATATGGAATATAAATGCTTCTTACTGCTTGTCTGTTACATCACTCTCTGGCATTACTGTCCCTTACAATGCCTGCACCCCAGAAACATCGAGTTAAGTCGTGTTCCAAATAGAAACCTTTAGCTATTGTAACAGGTTCTTCACTAAAACCCTTATGCCTCACAGTGCTGCATATTTACTACAGTTGCTTAAT
>JAVJGJ010000001.1:83711946-83737118 GCA_035590215.1 Microhierax caerulescens | reverse complement strand
TATCAGTGCCCAGTCTTACAAATTGTAAACCCATAGTTTAAATACGGAATGTGTCTATCATTTAATCTTTTATTCTATATTAATTCATAGAATATCAAAGGTAAGTAAAGCTAAAACCTGTACGTGATAAATGCATATAGGCTAGTGCTACTGATACTGATAAAATCAGGAATGATACTAATTAGCTGGTTGTTGATTTGACAATGTATTTGAAACTCACACTGTAGGGCTACTGAAAGTATAATTTAAATTGGCAGATGGCAAACTAATCTGTTGCCAGCTTGTTTGCTTGATTTTTCAGTTTAGTCCCTTTCAGATTTTAGAAGCTAAGAATTCAGTCCTCCAAAATTCATGAAATCAAAGACGGTACTCTCAAGATTCAAGCTGGCAAGGAACTGCTCTAGGGCAGTACTGTTGGGTGGATTGTATTTAAAACAAGTACAGTCCTTTCCTTTTGTTTGCACAAAGAAGTTTGACATGTCACTTTTTGTTCAGATTTCCAGAAAAACCACAACTAGGAAAGTCAAAATCCTCCATAAAAAGGGATGTTACCCAACAGAATTGTGTAGTTTTATATGCAGAGCACTTTGTAACTACGTATTGGATGACATCTAAACACTGAATATTGTTATTTTGATTGTGTTGTGATACAGAGCAAGCACTGATGAAAGCAGTAAACTACAACAATTGAAATGTACAGCTTCATTTTTTCCAAAGGTTTAGTGCTTGTGTTCACTGAAGTCTGAATTGGTGTTTAAAATGAGGACTTAACCTAGAGGAGATTAGATTTTTAGTGTACGTTTCACTGGACAGCAAAGCAATTACTACTTAAATTTAGGAATTATTCTCTACCACTTTATAGCAGGATTAGACACATTTTGGCATTAGAGCAACTTTCAGCACACATTTTGCACAGAAGAAGAAATAAGGCCATTTGACAGTCTGGCAGAGAAAAAATGTTCAAAGTTTTGATTGGTTTCCAACCTGTCCAGGAAAGAGGACAGGGATTTTCAGGTTTTCTATGGCAGAGATGTAGATTGCCATAACTTTGTTTACCATCTTTACTCTGCAGAAGCGTATCACTTCATCATGGGCAATTTGGGACCCTTAGGGAAAACTGCTCCTTCATTTTCTACATGTGGTTCATTTAGCAATGGTCGAATTAAAAGACCAAGTTAAAGAAAGAGTAAAAACTTAAATCTAGCCATTCTCAAAGAAGGAATGAAGTGATGTTAAGTCATTTGGTTAATTATGTAGTTAAAGCCCATTTTAAGTGATATAGTCTTGGCAGCACCAAGACTGAATCATACTGAATTATGCTGAAAACAGTAAAGAAAAGGCCCAGATTCTGATCCTCTGAATGAGGCATGAAAACAAATACAAAACATGCTGGCAGTGAGTTTCATTTCCTCTGGGTAAATAAAGCATCACCTGAATGTTTGAGGGCCACGGTAGTTTGCACTGGGTCAAGCTCCTAATCAAGTGGCAGATTCTGTTTTGACAAGGACTGAACAGAATCCTGAGTTTGAAGAAATTGAGTTAACAAGCTCCTTTCAGCTGCTGCTGCCTTTTCAGCAGAAAAGCAAAGGGGTAAGGTAACATAGATTCTCTAGCTAGTTACAGGGTCAATAAGAGACATAACTCAAAATTTCTGCCTTGAAGTTCAGTTTTACTAAACTTTTTCCTGTATTTTTTTAAACCACCCTAAGGCTGTACAGTTTTTGTCTGACTAATTTTCTGCTTTGTGAAGAGCTTCACAGGTCCATTAAACAGAACTAAACTTTGCATAGCTGCATGAAATCTGAAATGCCTGAGTGAAAGTAATGGATTATACAGATAATTTGCTATCATACATCAAACAATTTGAAGCATAGGTATTTAAAAAGCAATAATTTTATATGGATAATAATTAAAAAAAACCCGGAAGTTTATACTCATACCATACTTCCAGTAAATAGTAATTTTCTTTTCTTAGAAGAATAGGCTTGGCCATATGTAGATTGCTTCTCCGTAATGAGAAATTTTGAAATGTGTGATACTGATTTATTTCTAGTTCTTCTGTCCATTCTCCACTATTTGCTAGCATTATTTGTGAAAGAAGGGAATAACATGAGGACTTGGTGCCTTCTGCCACATGCTGGGTGTAGTGCTGTGAAGGGGAAGTAGAAGGAAAAAGAAATTGTCTTTTGTGTAAACATCACCATTGGCCTTCACAAGTTGTTCCAGATCAAATATTTTCTTAGAGAATTAGCTAAAGATAGACAGGAATAATAATCCTCTGAACTATTATAAGCATAATCATCGGAAATCAATCTTAAAAATAATTTCCACCATTTAATGTAGTGTAAATTGAAGAAGAAGTGAATATGATTAAATCAGGCTTGGGGAAGAAAGCCTGTAGCATCTTTTTCTGTGGAATTCATTCAATTCAGTGTTAATTTGCTGGAAGCTTACGAAATAGAACAACCATTAATAGTTTCCCACTATTCACTAATGAGCGGATGTGCAAGTTGAGGAGAAAGTGAAAACACTGCTGCCATTGCTGTTGAGGTAAGTCCTATATCCACATTCTGTACTCCAGAAAGTTTCATGGAGTCTTTCATGCAGGGAGAGATAAGTCATATGTTTCATCGTGCAGGTAGAGACAAGTGTTTGAATTTTGCCTATGACATATTTTACAACATAATTGTTGGTAGTTTTTCACAGAAATGCTTTAACTGCAAATTCCATGGTATGCTTTCAGCTGGTAGATACATGACCTTCTCCCCCCACACACACACACACTTTGTTTACCACTTGTTTCCCTAGCTCTGCCATGAAGAGATCTTTTTTCCAGTGTTGCTTTGCTACTGGGTATGTCAGGCCTTTTAAAAACCCAGTTTTATGTTGCTGAGGTTCACCTGATTTAAAATATGTGACTGTCCTCTGACCATATATGCAAGAGTAGATCTTCAGATTGATAAAAAGCTCATTTTGGTGTTTTTCTAGAGAGACCTGCTATCTCTGATCATGTTTTCCTTGTCTTAATTTTTTTAAGGAAAGTCAGGAGAACATACTTAAAAAGACAATTCATCTTTTTAACTACTGCAAGTAAATTGTGTGACTAACTTGTAAAATGCTTACACAAGATTTTTACACTCACATTAACAGTGCTAGTCTTTGCAAGTAGGAAAATAGGAATTTATTTGGAAAATTGAGTTTGCATTCCTAAAAGCAGCTTTTATTCATGATTTCTATCAAATAGGCTTCATACCAAACTCTCCTTAGAGGAGGGAAGAAATTAGCAGGAGTGTCCAAATCTGTACTTTAATGAGGTGATAGGTAGTCTTGACTGTCAGAGTAACGACTTTTAAAGAAACAGCAAAATTATGGTTTCCTTTGGATAAGGGTAGGTGGTTTCAGAACTGATGAGCTGTCTGGACTGTGTTTTGGCAGTCAAAAGATAATATACGTAACAATGCTTTATGTCTAGATTTTTCTTTTTGATTGGCCCACCAGCGATCTTTAAGTCTAATCTGTAAAAACTCTGGAATTGGCACACTTTCAATGTAGTTGATTTTTGTTTTTCTTACTGGAGCACACGTGTGTGGATATAGTCTGGGACATGTATGCAAACATACATATTCCTCTCTCCATAATTGGCTTTTCTGGGGCAAGGGACTGGTAGTCAGAATATTAAAAAGTAGTCTGTTCTGATTGTAAATGGTACTTTCTGTTACCACACTATGAACAGTGCTTTAGTGGGACAGACTGCCCTGGATTACTAGTATGAAATAATCTGAAGTGAAGATTATACAGAAGAGTAAAACAATGCAGGCTTTGGTTTTGTATGTTGAAAATGCCTTTTGTCATGGATTCTTTCTTCTGTATTTAGATTAAAAACTCACATCAACATTGTGGAGCACCTTCTCTTTTTAGCAACCGAGAACACTATAAATGTTCTTATGTGCATGTAAACTGAACAAATTAAACTTTACCTTCCTATTTTCTTGTGTTTATGGTAGTTTAGGGTCATATATTCTTAAGGCCCATGCATTCAGGGAAATAAATGTGTTTGTGAGACCCTTTGTATGAGAGAGTGGACCTGAAATCAGTAGTTTACTTATGAAGTGTAAACCAAATATATATGAAGTGTAAACCATTTAATCAAAAGCAGCACGCTTGGCTGCTTTTCCTTTAGTAGATAATGAGAGTGAGCCCACAATTTTCACATATTTACATCATGATTCCTGTTTTACAATGCACATTGATGCCAAAAGGATAGTTCACCAAGAGGCACTCTCCCCACGAACCTAGAAATCATTTGCAATGAGGTGCAAAGAAATGCTTCTCATAGATGTGCATGCTGTAAAAATGCTTTTGTGAAAGTAGAAATTAGTTTAGTGCTATAGGCAATGGAAATACTTTAAATAGCAGTTCTAGAGCTATATATTCTGCATTAGGAAATTTAGGGGAAATATTAATCCTTTATGTGCTATTATGACTATTAGAATGACAGATGTTTTGATTGTCACTGAAGCAGAGGGATCTGTCAAGACATCTGATCTCTGGTACCTCAGTGATCTCTGGTAATCACGTTTTTGAAGGCAGTTGTCATTCTTCATTAAATAGTCGGGAAAAAAAAATCAGTGATATGAAATTTATGTTTTAGAACACTTGATAAATGTGCAGCCATTTGAGACTGTCTTTAATTTTCAGTTTCATTCTTCACATTGCAGATAGCTGTGTCAGAGCGAATTCCGTGATGCTTAACTTCATTTAAACCTAGTGACAGTATTACAAGTTTCATCTAGATCTCAAGATAAAAGGCTTGGTGTTTGCTTGAGTACTGAAAATCTCTCAACATTACTTGTTAAAAATAAATACATCTGGAAAAAATAATTGAAAATTACTTCAATATTAATAAAAAATGTATGTTAATAGAATTCATAATAGACAGGTAGATAAACAGTTGACAGTATGTGGTCTCAAGTGTCTGAAGTGCTGGAAAATTCTGTATATATATTTCAATGTTCTCCAAGGATTTGTTTTGCATAGACAATGATAACTACCTTGCAAGAGACCTATTTCTTATTTCATGAATAGATTTTCAGCTCTAGGTTTGTTTTTAATTGAAGTATTGGGAGAATTCAGATATTATGCTAATACTGTCTGTGTATGGCTTAGGGGGTTGTTACACAAAGATAAAATGAGGCTTATTTTAATCCAATATTTTTTTTAATCTTTTTCAGTTTAAGATTAATGAGAAAACTTAATTTTGATAGTTTTAAGAAACACACAACAAACTTTAACAAATAAAGACAAATTAATACTGTTCATTGTTTTCCTCAATTGCACTGATATTGCATAGCATGTGAGGATCAGAAGCTGTGAAGTGAAAATAAATTCAGATGAAATTGGAACAAACCTACATCTTCCCAGAATATAAACTAATTTCATTCTCTTCCAGGTGTTGGGATGGTGTATGTTACTGTAGATGTTTCTAAAAACAGGCTTGTCCCTTTGTATGTCTGTGAACGGAAAGAGAAGAAAAATGATGAAGTAGACTGCAATGGGCTGGTCTTACTATTTCTGATATTGATTGCAATCCTAACACATTAGGTTTTATACCAAATCTTACCCTTTATTAAAGAGACTTATGATTTCATTAATCTGTTTGTCAAACTGGCCCTGTTCTTGCTTAAAACTTGAAAAAAGCATAGATACTGGCCTTTTGGTCCAGGCTTTACAGTCTTTGAATTCTTTTAAAGCTCTTCAGTGGCTTGAACCAGATTAAAGATAAATACTCCATCAGTATTTAAAATTTTAATTTTTTTATTTTAATTATGATCAATTAAACTTTGTTTAGTCAGTTGCTGAGTGTTGATAACGATCTCCTGAAAAAAAATTGTCGTTTTGAGGTTTCTAGACCAAAGCTGAATGATGGCTGAATGAAGGTATCTTTCAGATGCAGAGCCAGTCAAATGCAGGTATGCAGAATGTTAGCATTAAAAGCATCCTAGTTTCTGTCACAAAAGGAAGCTCAGAACCAAGTATTTGAACTGTATTTGTTAGCATACATTAGTTGGCAGTATCCTTCAGTTAGAGTACTGGGAGATTAAAGTTATAATTCATTTAGAAGTAAGGTTTTAAATGCATAAGTATAGGATCAATTTTTTTTACACTGTTTTGGTGAGTTAACAGTTTGAAGTAGAGAAAATAAGACATTCTTTGTGACTAGTGTTTTTCAGTGTTTTCCTTTTTTGTTCTATCCTCAAAGTCTATCATTAGAACTTCCACAAAGCTTTAAATTTGTAGCTGCCACAACAATTGATTTTTATTAATTGAAAAAATTAAATGCAGCAAGCCCTAAAGCGAAATATTATTAGCATTGGAATTATTTTCTTTTTGATCTTTAATTCAGCATGAGACATCTTCAGCACTTAATTTTGTAAAGTGGAATACTGTATTTCAATAGTAGTAGTAATCCTTTACATTGTCCCACCATTTTTAGGTATTTCCTTGAATAGGGTTATTTTCACTGTCCATTTTTTTTTTTATAGTATTTCTCTTTTATATATCACTTGAGTCCAGATTTATTTTCAGTCAGTTCACAAATCAGTAATATTTTGCATTGTTATTCCTTCCCTTTCCATTTCTCTCCTTAATTAAGATTATTAGCTAATCAGCTGGTATTTATACAAAAGATGAAGTCTGTGCTCTGATGAGACTCTTCCAGCTTGGTTGCCCTATATGGTCTTCAGACTTAGGTGTTTTCAGGTTGTTTATATTTTAAATACGAATCTTTTATTAAAAAATTGCAAATGTACAAATTACAGCAATGGAAGTTGTATATATATGTTTTTAAGAAGGACATAAAATAATGTGAATTTTATATGAAGAGACAACAAGAAAGATATTTTAAAAGCTATATTCAGGATACAAGTAATGTGCACTTTGGGCAAAGAGAAATCGAATTTCCTAGTGCTTAGATTGTTTTGAGTGACAGAAGGCAAAATCCTTTTGCGGTCTCTGTAACTATTTTACACATCTCATTTCATCAATGAGCAAGTAGCAAAACCATAAACTCTGTGCGTCCCTAATGTGTCAAGGTTTTATCTTGGAAACAACTATGAATAAACTTTGGTTATTTAAATGAATACAAATTCCCCAAGTCCCAGAATGTCCTGGTCTGGTTCAGAGATGTACTAATAGCAAGCTGGAGACAGACACTGAGTGAAAGCTTATAGATCTTTCTCTTCAGCCTCAAGCAGTTAATTATTACCTTGTAAAGAATAAACCAAAATGTAAACATTTAGTGGTGTTACAGGTCACAAAAAGCTTCCCTGCCTCAGGTACTTAAGGAAGCAAGAAGCTGAGTATGGGTTTCCAGCCTTCCTTGTATAAATAATATTAATCATACCTTACTAAATTACTCATTATAATGTGCTTTTGCCTCACTCATCTGGTGGCTGAGAGGTGTCAGGTGCGAGAAGGCCCTCTGCTTGAACAGCCCCCAGGGGAGTCATGTTCTCTTCCCAGGCAGTGGCTAAAAGGTCAGCTTTGGCCAGTAAGGAAGACTAATTTTAATTTAAGAGTATGATGCAGTTCAGCTTGAATGAGCAGGATGAAACTCTGATTCTTTCTGTTTGCCTGTGTTGTTAAAGAGGGAAGATGGATGCAATTGCATATATACAGGACTGCTTTCTGAGTAAGTGGGGGTGAAATAAGTTCCATTGCTACCACATGTAACTCCAAGTAATGAAATAATGAATGGTTTAATACTAGAGGGTAATATACACCGATTTAATCATGTCGAAGCAAATTTAAGATTATTTGGAGATGCCAAGTAATATGTTTGCTAGGACTTGGAAACAGCAAAGAAAGAAGCCTGACTGCAACTTTAATGCAGATTTCTAACTGATAATTTTCTACCCTTCTGAAAGTAGTCAGGACTCTCTTTGGATTTATGTCAGTATTTAGCAAAGGGGAAAATACTAGGGGGACTGGATAAATTCCTTCAAAATCCCACTGCTTTTAATCAGTTAGTTCCTTGCCGGAATTGCAGCCTTTATGATTTTTTTCTTTTGATTTTAAACTAAGCAGAAGGGTATATAAATATCTTCCTGGCAGCATTAATTAGATTTAGGAAAGAGAAGATAAGGGAAAGTAATATGGCAAGTATATTGTTTAGATTTTATTTGTTTCTTATGTTATGTTTACACAAAGTATTTTGTCTGTGTTCTGCTCTCCTCAAAAATGCCTGGAAAATTGTCCTTGTGGACTAACTGCAGTGATGCAGAGCAGATTTATGATAGCAAAACAAGAAGTTGTGGTAGTTCTTGAAGGCTTAAAGACTTGGATGTTTACGTACAGTGTGATACACAGGAGGATTTTTGTGCTGTTATCTGCCTCTGGCTCTGCTTTCAAGTTGCTGTTCAGTACCAGTGAAGTCATGTAAGACCACATTTCCAAAGTGTTCAGTGCTGGTGACTGCCCCTTTTTTCAGGGATGTCTACAACCAGCAGAGGAATCCAAAATCAGTAAACGTTTTTTTGTCTTAATTACTGAGCTGCTCCTTGTGAAAAAAAGGTATCATGTATTTCTCCAGGTTTACTGCACGAACTATTGTCATCATCAGCATGTACATATACCTATATATATATATATTACTCTCTTTGAGATACTGCTTATTCTCTTCATTTGTCATCTGTCAAATAACCTTTCCTAATATCATTTTTGTAACTCCAGGCTGTGAAGTATCTTCAAGCAGCCACTGTTTAAAAAATTGTAAAACTACTTTCCTTTTTCCATATGAAGAGGATTTCTTGCCTCCACAATTATTTATTAATTACACTTGATTATAGCCACTCTTTTGTCGTATGATTTAAAAAGCAAAACAATGTATTTTCGCAGGGACTTTCTTTCAATTGGGTATGGCCTAATGAAGTTTAGTACATTACTAACATACAAGGTTGAACTAAAATTCAAGTAATAAAATAATGACTCATTATTTGAAAAAAAAAAATCAAAAATTTTTTTGATTGCTAGTATTTGCTAGCTTTTGTATTTCTCCTTGATGTTCTTGCAACAGGATGATACTGAGTAGAAGGGTAAGAAACAGAGTAGCTTTAGTCAGGCAATAGAGCCATTTTCTCTTCTTTATGTGCTTAGGAAGGATGAATGCACAGTTCACTCATTGCTTGCCCAAGGACTGTGAGTAAGGAATAAATTTCAAATTCTCACTGGCAGTCTGTTCAAACTCATTGTTTTGTGATGTATTTGTCCCGAAAATCCATAGAAAAATAGTACATGTATGTTTTCACACCTGTAAATATACATATAGTTACACCATTAAGCTTTGTTAAGTTTGTTACATTTTGCTAAATGGATAGTCACATCTGTATTGTTTAGAACAAGCTATGTAGCCCTTTCACATTTAATCACATAAAGTTCCATTTTTTTCTATTTTTCAAATTGTGTTGAAAGAAAACAGTTTTAAACCAGATTTAATTAATAGAGTATGATACATGGTGACTTCCTATTGTTAGAGAGCCTTGCAGATGAAAAGGCAGCTTTGTGAATTACCTGCATGTTTGTTCTCCCTAAGGAATGCATGCAAAACATTGTCCTGTTCTCTGTAAATGGGAATGAAGTGTTTTGAGGTGGTCGTGCACTTGTAGGTAATTTTACTTAGGGAAGATTTTGGTTGCACCACAGAAGGACCAGAGTACAGTTTTGTAGAGTTTTTCTTTAAAAAAATCATACGGGGAAAGCAGTAGCCTGTAATACTTTATTTTGGTTAACTCACAAATTTGTTGTGTTTATATATACCATCTTAGCCTAATGGAAGATGAAAAATTGATTGTACAGTCTTATTTGAAGGCTGCAATATTATCTGTTCTGAAAGCAGAACTTTTGGAGCATGAAGAGCTGTTTTTGAATTATGCTTCTGGCATCTAACCCCTAAAATCATTCAGCGTATTTCAAACCTACCTGTCTTGAAATGAAAAATTATCTTCTGTTTTCAAGTCACTTACAGTTTTTAAAAATTGTGCTAAACTTCATGTAGAGATTTCCAGAATTATGCAACATATCAATATAAATTTCTGCCTAATAAAATTACTCTGAGACAACTGAATAATTACTTACATCACCAGAGTTCAGATGTTTTGGTTTGTTTTTTTTTTGACATTTGTCTTTTTAAGTGTGTTGCTTAAAATATGCCAATCTATGAAGAAAACATTTAGCTTGTTGAGCTTTAGTTGATGTTATGCTTAGGTTCAGTACATTTCATCCTTCTTTAGTGCCACAGGACTGTTTTTCACCTACTGGGGCATGTTGTTACCATGACAACAGTTGATATTGTTTGCTATTCTCCTCTTTGTGCCTGACAAAAAGGAAAGCTTTTTGAGAAATTTTTGTGAAAGCTGATCTAACTAATTGCATTTTGATTATCAGTGAAAGAACAAGAAATGGTTTGATTTATTTCAGTAAGAATAAGAAATTTCTATTGTAAGAAATAGCACAATGAACTTGGCAGTTTAATCAAAGTTGACAAGATCTCTCCATGAGCTATTCTGATATAAAAGCATCTGCAACTGGTGTGTTACCAGAATACTTAAATACATGGTCTTTAGAAGACTGTATCAGGTATTCTACTGAGAGATCTCCAAGTTCCCACTGTTGTTCACCAGTCTTCAGTCTATGTTCTGTTATCAGCAAATGGAAACCTTTATGTATTAGCAGATAATTAATAGATACTTTCTGTTGCAGCCTTATTCCTAATGAGCTCCAGTGGTGATCAGAATGACTTAATGTTTTTTGGCTGGTGTATTTTGTTTGCTCTGCCACTAGTGAAATTGAAGTAAGTGGAAAGTGTGGACAGCAAGTTTCTTATGAGTTACCACAAAGTGTGAGTGGAAATTCACACATGTGCAGAAACCACTAAAACAAAGCAATGCATTTTAATTATTTGAAAATATTTGGTGGCATTTGGTTTGATCTACAAGAATAAGTTAGCTCTTTGGCACACCCACTGGCCTGAAGGCAAAAGAACTATTTACTACCAGTTGGAGATGTGAGACAAAAAATACATAGTATGATGATAAAATAAAAAGGAAGCATTTGTTAAAGAGGCAGTAGGGAATGTCCCTTTCAGACCATGCTGGCTTGATAGGAGCATTCAAATGGGGTTAATGTTTAAGCCACAGTGTGTTTTCTCTGTGCCTTTATACAGGACCAGGGAACTTGTTCACTCCTTTCTCCCTTATCGGTGGGTAATTTTTTTTTCCTTTGGTTGTAAGTTGTCCCTGAAGGAACTAGAACTGTGCCATGATAAATGAGAATTAGACCCTCTGTCTTTCAGATACACATATTAATGTATTGTGTTGAGAAGTGAGTATAAAGATAATTGAAAGAAAAAGCCTTGAATAAATACTGATTTAGCTTCAGCCCACAAATCAAATCAATTGGCTTTCTAATATTGTCTGAGAGAAAAAACTGCCATGACATTAAGGTTAGTTCACTACTAGAGGCTGCAGAAATGTTTTTTTACTGTATCTTCAGCCATGTTTATGTTACCAGCAGATGGATGTTATTTGAAAGGTGGAACACAAATGTGCTTGACTTTTAAAGGAAATAGTAGTAGAGTAACTTGAGATTAGGCAGTATCTTCAGGAGGGAAGCCTGAACAAAAGCTAAAATATGTTGTATACGTGCTCTGTGTGGCTAAATTAGGAATAGCTGTGTTGTCATTGGTAGAATTACTTTGGTATAAAGCTTATATTGAAACTTATGCCTATCAACATAATTTTTATATGGTCACTGGTGAAAGCAGTATCAATAATTGTATAATTTCAGTTATTGGAACAGTCTTAGATTTAAAGTATTACAGTGTTAACAAACATAAATAACTCATTATTAATGAGAATTGTCATCTCCCTTACCCCTTATTTTTCTATGAAGTTGATAGGCCTAAAATTACCTTGAACTGATACTTCAGTTATCAGCTATACATTTGTGTACTATTTTTCCACAACAAGATTATGTATTACGTTGTTATTAAGTAAACAGCTATCCAATAATAAGATTTCATTGCAAATGCTGTGAAAGTTTGGAAAGATAATGATGAAATTGTAAGTTATTCAATTGCTGTCTTGTTGGGGTAGTGTTTGATACCTTCTGCAGAAGTTAAGAAAAAAAGTAATGCTACTTACTGCCACTTAGAGGCCTTGTTCCATCTGAGTTGTGAACTGCAAGTGTGCAAAGACATTTGGTCTTTTGCTTTGAGTATAGAGTCTAGTTGATGCATTCTGCATATCTAATGGAGGAAGCTAGGCGTCATAAAATACAAACATAACACAGTAAAAAAGCAGCATTATTAGCATTAGCAGCAAATTAGCATTTGCTAATAGTGTTATAGGGAATATCTGCTTTTTTACTGTGTTCATGATTATTTCCTTCAGCCATGGTGGGTATAAAGCCCCCCAAAAATATCTTGAAGAGAACTTGCATATTTGGTGTTCATTATAAACAGCTGCAGCTAGAACGTCTGCTGTTATTTATTCACAGATATGGAGACTATAATAAACCTTTGCACTTTAGGTATATCTGGAGTTATCACTTTACCATTTTCATTATTAAAAGAGACGAGAGGGTGTACTCATGTTCATACAGTGTGCCATAGATGAAGAAGTTAAGATGGAGAGTGTGATGAACAGTTTTCAGTGATGGCCATAGTCTGAGCAGCAGCAAATCAAATATGTGATTCTAAAATAGGGGAATCTTCCAGAAGTTCAGGTGAGTCAGGTGTTGATGTTTCCTTTTCCTCTCTGATAATGCAGAACATGGCGGTGAGTACCTTATCATGTAAATCAGTGTTATTATGGGGGTGACTGATTTGAGGTGGTAGAAATAATCGTGTGGACAAGCTATGAGAAACAGTTGCATGAAAAGCTAATATTCGAAAGGACATGACAAAAAGAGTGTTAATGAGTTGGTAGCACAAAACTTGTTATCTTAAGAGTCTTATTCAAGTGAAAAATAATAACGTGCGTTAATTGTTTGTGCTTCTTCCATAACATCTGGTCCTGGTTGCTGTAGTGCCAAGACACTGGTGGTTTCCAAGTCAAATAAACTGCTACAGTTCCTGCATTCCTTATTTAGTAGTGCTTTTTAAGAAGTGCTATTTTTATGTAGTGTTTCTTTATGCTAAATTCAGCCTACTGATTAGAGGGGTAAAGCTGCATTTTTTTTCCTTTGTTAGAATAGAGTATAATTTGCATGGAAAAGTTCCTATTTTTAAAATTAAGAAAGTCAAATTGTCAAGTGATTTTATTTAAAACACAAGCATTTCTGAGTAGGCTTTCCTTTATCTTAAGAGTGATAGCAGAGAAAACTTATGCTTGCCTGTTGATATCCTCTGTAGAAAATCCTTAGTTTTTAAATGTTAACATCATAAATTGTCTGACTGCTTTCCTGTACTACTTACTAACATGTACTTCATCATGGCAGTTGAGAGGAAAAAACAAGTGGAAATAGTGGAACACCTCCGAAGAGAAGTGTTTATCTTTCATTGCATGTAATAGTTTTCCACTGACTTACAATATGTAATTTATTAAAAGTGCAACTTTCTAACTGTCAAAGTTGCTAACTGTGGAAGCCAGTGCAGGATAGAACTGTACTCTTCATGGCACAGGGAGGGGACATTCAGCATCTTCCAGCGCATTCTTTGATCCCACTTTTGTCTGACTGGTATGCATCCAAAGCAGTTATAATATCAGTGGTGTCAGAACATTAACTAACATTAGCAGAACAGCAGGATCTCTTGTGAAAGGTGTTTTTCTCTGCTTGCTTCTGGTTCCACTTTGCTCAGTGCTACATTACAAACTCGTTAGAATTCTGCAGGACAGCATCTATTTTTCTTGCATCATCCACGTGCTAATTGCAAAGAGAAAATCAGAACGGTTTTAATGGCAGTTTGTTGTACAGGTAGTGCCTCTCAGCCTAGCTCTTTACTTGTCCATGTTGAGGTTCTTAAATAGTTCCACTGTGTACTACTCCAGGTGAGTCAGCTTTGCCTTTAAAATCTAGCTCTTAGAAGAAGGAAAAAATGAATTGGCAGTGATGAACCTGACCTTAGAAATTAGTCATTTGCAGGACAAAAAATACATGAGAAAAGATCAGAAGATTCTTCATTTTTCTTTTTTAAGTACCTGTAGACTAGAGGTTTTCACTTTTCTCTTGAATTGATTCTATTCTTGTATCATCAAAATAGAGAACTATCACAGGGGATTATGATCAGTGTTCCAATACAGTAATTCCAGGTTACTGGCAGAAGTAAGTCTCAAAGAAAAAGAGCTACAAATAAATGAATAGGGTGTAACGTTTTTTTAAACAAAAATAATTGACAGATGAGCAAGCTAGCACACAGGGCAACAGATGTCTTTCTCCAGGCAATGTAGAATCTCGTTACCCCAACAGTGGTGTCAGATTGTATTAGCTCTACAGAAGTCATCCTCCTACTGTGAATTTTTATATTCAGTCCTCATATCCATAGGAGAATTTTTATTTTTGCTCTCTTAGAAACACACATTTTTGCCTTCATTTCTGCACTTAAAAAGATGCAACTTATATATAAGGTAACAAAATTTATTGTTATTTTTTCATGGATATTTCTTTATTAATCATCTCATGTTTTGTGAAGTATGTACTGCTGTGTGAGCCTTTATATCTGTGTAGTGCTCTGGGCACCCTTTAAAAAATACCACACTGCAGGACTGTGTGTTTGTATGCATTTGAGAGTGCTGTCAATTTTCTGATTTGGTTTACTTTGCAGATTCTGAAAACATCATCCTTAGTGGTGTTTTCTTAAATCAAAACGCCTGTCTGAGCTGAGAATGCCTGAAGGATTCCTTACGTTCTGCAGAAAATACCCTTGCTGTTTGAGATTCTGACATGCTAAAGACATTTCAGAATCTTTTTGCAAATTGTGATACTTATGGTCCTGACATGAATAGAGCCTAATTGACATACCACCGCATATGTCATCTATGTAAGTATGGTTTACACTTCTTGTATTTAACTTGGTAAGAAAACCTAAGCAGGAGCAATCTAAGCTCTATGCAACTTCTGCCTACATAGATTAGAAAAAGTTTGGGTTTGGTTTGTTCTGTAGCTAGTTGATGCTAATCTATGACCATACTTTCTGGGGGAAGGTGAAATAGTCCTACATACAGCTTCTATTGTTTTTTTCCTTATCATTAATTTTCCGCATTCATTTCTCTGTAAAATTTTTGGATGCCTGCTAGGCTAGTAATTAGATTGCTTCAAGCCTTTGGGTTTTTTTAAATGGATATTGTGTAGTAACACAATTAGAAAAGGGGTGACAGATTGTTCAACTAATAATTGAAACCTGATGGTCAAGACTCTGGAGACTTGATGAGAAGCCTTTTTGGAAGTATGAAGTACTACATCCTTCTCACTTGTGCGTTAAGTCTGGTAACATTTAGTCAGCATTTGCCTTTATACTGTGTCTTCGATTAACTGGCTTGATGAGGTCTTAATCTTCACTCTACTTGTCTTTATTAACAGCTGCGTTGGATTGATTTGCATAGGTTAAATGGTAGTCCTTATTTGACTCCAGTAAAATTTTGCTTCTTAGGCACAATTAAATTCTTAGGATTGTTGCATACAGTGAATAAATGAAGAACAGGGGAGAAAGCAGTAGGGGAAGAAAAAATGAAACTCATTAAATTTGTAAAAAGAAGTAAAAAACTAATTGTAAAAAGAAAATATGAGGAAAGAATGCATGGAAATGCTTTCTGAAGGTTTGGGTTTTGGGCAGGTACTGGTTTGTTGTCAAGAAGTTTAAAAATTTAAATCATGTCAAGCTCCAAAATAAGTTGCAAAATCCTATAAAATCTCCTCTTAGGTCCAAGCCATAACATAGTGGTGCCTATTCCTGTGTTCCCTTTAGAATTTGGTATAGTTATTAAATTAAGAATGTAGAAGTCTGTGATGGAGAATCCCTATCACTCACAAGCAAGAAGCACGTATCCAGCCTATTGCCAGAAAGTCTGTCATTTGTGATGGCTGCCCTGTGTATTTGCTGACCTCTTCTTTCTGTTGACTTGGAGGTTCTGTTTTGAATTGGCACTTGTTAAGACCTAAAGTGAGAAGTGTTGCCCTGTTGTTAATGCATTCAGTGCTGGCTGCCAAGTAAAGGAGAGAGAATGGAAAAATACTCTATTTCAGTATAGCAGCTTAAGACAGGTCAGCCTTCATGCGTGAGAAGCTGGGATTTTTATAAGGCACCTTAAAATGTGTTTGAAGTTTCAATGCTCTTTCAGGATCCAATCATAAAATCCTAATGAAGACAACTGACAACATAGTCAAATGATAATCAAATATGTTGGATTCCCCCCAAAACAAACCCCACGTTTTTGCATGCCACTCTGGCCCCAGTTCAAATGGTCGTATAGGCAGTGGTGGTCTGACAGCTCTTTTGAGTAGAGCAGCCATAAACCAGCAACTTTGAGAGGTTGACTGTGGGCCAATAAGAATTTATACCAGAAATTTGAGTTTTCTAGTGTGTACATGGAAGAGAACAGTAAAAATGTGCTTTCCCTCTACATTACTTCAATTCTGTTTTTTGATACATGAATTGCCTATTACATGGAGTTTAGTTCTGTGGTAGCTGTGGTCTTTTTTTGTTGGAAGATTTATGTTCAATTGATCTGAAAAATACTGAGGCAGATATTGTTAAGGAACCGAATCACTGAAGTCAGTGGATTAGACAGTAAATCACAAACTGCAGTGATGCATAACTATCATTTGCAAAATTCCAGGTGGTATCCAGTGACAAGAGAGGACGAGACATGTAATGAGTACTGTAAGTGTGGTTCTCCAAGTAACAGTTAGCATCTGGAAACATCCAGCACTGGAGAAACTGGTCATTAGGAATTTTGAGAGAGAACGTAACTTTGTTGAAATACTGTTCATGAATACTACACAGAAACTAGCGTGTTGTGCTTTGGGCAGTAGTTAGGTGCTGCTTCAGTTAAACCACGTCATGGGTTACTTTCAGGTTCATGACTGATGATTCTATGCAGCAGCTAAATTACTGCAGCTGAATCTGCCAGAATTCTTCTGTCAAAGCCCCTGTTGTAAAGGTTCATTGTTGTTGAGAGATGACTCAGGTCAATAAAATGAAAATAATATTGTGGGAATTTCTGAGTTGGCAGTAATTATGACTTGGGATCATTTCTAGAAGACAGCTCAATAAAGGAACTTCGCTAAAATTTACAACATTTTGGTTCTATTTCTGGCTTTTACCAAATGTTATTGCTCTGAGACCTTTGAAAAGTCATTTATGCTTTGTTCCGTAATGCTTTTTCTGAGAGCAAGCAGTCTAAATATTTTAAGTGCGCATGTATTTATGTCACTTCCAAACACACTGATAATACATACAAATACATTCTATCCTTATTGCAAATACTGCAAGTGGAAATTTTGCACCTGAGGTTTAGTTGCTGGGTCTCTCCCTGTTATTACTTAAGCTGAACTAATCTTCACTATCTTTTGTTTATGTTCAAATCTAACTAGTAAGACTGGCATTCCAGGTGTGGGCAGAAATGCAGTACCTTCTGCAGAATTAACTGATACGTTAAAATCACAGTTATTCAGAATGGCCTTTTCTATGGGAAATGTTTTATGAAACTGATGTTTTAATCCCACTTTCTAAGCAGAAGAACTATTCATTATCCATTTAGCTGACCAATTTTTAACCCAGTGGTTAATTTCAATCAGACTTGAATGTCACCTTCTTAGGTATTAGTCAAGTAGCCATTAGGCAAAAATCTGTAAGCCTCACTAGTTCTGATGCTCACGTAATGAAGCTTAGGAAGCAATTTAGATAAGCAGTTTAACAACTTCTTTTCATTGAAAATACTAGTTTTCTATTCAAAACATGATCTTGTTTGCAGAGAGTTTTGAAATTGATTGAAGAAGGGTGTACTTAAAATAGCAAGTTTTTTTGGTTCAAGTAGTATGGAAAACATTTAAATATCAGAATCTTTAAATACCTTTTTTAAGGCTTACCTTGGTAGATAAAAAAATGGCAGTTTATATTTTCTTTCATATTGAGAATTTAAAGAGAAAAATTGTGATAAAGCATTAATCAAAAGTTTTTTCTTAAGACCTCATCAGAATTAGCAGAGAAATCTACTGATTGTGTGTATTTTAATGGTGCAAACCATAAATTAATTCAAATCACTCAAAAGTTGGCCCAGTTTTGCCCTCCTTGGTATAGTTTTTGGCAAATATAACCAATGATTTCAGAAGATAATGTACAATGCATACTGTGGGATGGAAAGGTTACAGATCACCCAGCATGACTGATTGCAGCTGTCATAAGGAATTCAATTTAAGATTTAGTACCAGATAACTACATTTTGTGAACTTGTACAAAAAACTTAGAAATATTGGAGGATGATGCTTTTTTTTTTCCTGAGCTACATGTATTTTGGTTTGTGTGACCTAACAAAGCATTTCCACCTCTCTAGTTTAACCTTTGACTATATATTTGAGTTTTATTTACTTTTAGAATTTTCATAGTGCTGTCTAATCAAATAAAAATACATTCCTGAGGCTGTAGTTAATACCTTGATCTTTAGGCATGGGTTACTTGCCTTTTGATTTCCATCTGCATTTCTGATTTACCTCCCACTGTAGTGCATAGATGCTCTACCCAGATTCTGAAACCACCTGTATTAGAATATGTATATATACCTGTATTATATATAGATGTCCACTAAAGTGTGATACGTGAATATAAAAATGTGTACATAAGTATACATTCCGCTTGTTGGCTTTTGCCCTCAAAATGCCTTCTCAAGACTTAAGTTCGATAGCATTACTATTTTTCTGAAAGCCAAGTCTCTTTCTTTTCCCAGCTGTATGTGAGGCAGCCAGGTTTGAGCTCTTTGTTACATCTACATTTTTTAATTATTATTTTTATAGGCACCAGGTCTGTAAAGTCAGGTCATCTCTTTTTGCCTGCACGTCTTTAATCAGATCATCTACTGAAAACACGTGGGTTTACAATAGAGCCAACTGTAATTGCAAGCTAATCTGCTGATTCTGCACCTTCAGTGCCTTTGGCTCTGTGCCTGATATTACTCTTAATAGTTTGCTAATACCAAATAATGCAAAAACATTGCTTCCTTAAGCACTTAATAGGATGTACTGTAATGGAGATAAATGGCCTGTAGCAGTCTTTATTTGTGTTTTAGGAAAATGAACTGAAGGATGCTGTCCAAGAAAAGAATCGCCTGAGCCTTCAGTATGCAAGTGTGTCCCAAAAAGCACTGCAATATGACCAGGTAACACCATGAGCACAGATCTCATACATTCATTTATTACAAAAATTGGGCTGCAGAGTGGATGAAAGTGGATTGTATAGTAATTTTTTCTGATTTGCTGCTTCTACTTGAGAACAGAAAATATTTTAATTAAAAATTACAAAACATTATTTTATGAACAAATGTTATTTTCAAGTGAAAACGTAAGACAGATAAACTTCAGAGAGGTACATCATTCCTCTGATGCATATTTTCTTCGTATTGTAAATTGGTATTAGGCTTTGGTAAAAAGGCTTTTGGTGATTTTGATGAGACTTGATTGAAAATTTCTCTTTTTCTGAAAAATACTCATAGGAATGATTTCTTTTTAGGAGGTCTTTTTCCTATCCTTCCACATTTTTCATTTGTATGTTAAAATTTCTTAATAAGATGTTGAAAAGGTCTTGTCCAAAAGTCTATTTATCAGTTGTTATTTCCTGTGTAGCATGGCATAATTGCAGCTATTGCAGATCCTGATACAAAAACTATTTTTATAGCAAAGATTTTTCTCCAGTTCTTTTCTCTGCCTGTTATGGGATAAAAAAAATCTTTCTGACTACAGAGTGATTATACCTATGGCAAATACTGTATGGCGTGACTGGCATGGGAGGAGTGGCTGATGTGCCTTACCTCACCACATACGCATTCAGTGGAAGAAACATCATGAACCAGCCACTTTACGGGGCTATATTTAGCTAAAAATAAAAACTCCAATTTAGATCTCTACAGGGCTTTAAGTGAGTTGCTCGGCAACCTCATTCATATCAGAAGAGCTGTAACTCACATAGGCTGTGATGAAAGCCCATCCTCAAAGCTTGCAAAGTAGTGGTAACTGCTTGCTTTGATATCTCTGACTGCTTCATGTCACAGAGTAGCTCACTGCTGAATTTCCAAAGCAAAGGAGGTCTGATTAAGTCCTTGAGACAATAAGAATTACTAAAATTCATAGATGGCTATGCATGTTCTCTACACTTTGTGTGTAGCACCTGGTATTGAAGCAGACCTGAAATTTCCTGTTGCTGAAGCATTTAAATTGTTTCAATATAAAAAGACAGTGTAAGAATACTTTATGATAGGTGGAAGCTGTGTGTATCATAGCATTGCTTAATTTTATTAATCCATCTGTCTGGAATGTCTCCCTTTCCTAATGTTTTTCTCTTCTCGTTATTTTTGTTTTGCTCTTTACTTGATGAGGCACATAAAGTCTTGCTTGGGCAGTTCTATATTCTAGCTGACACGGGAATAGCATGCAACATTAATGCAGTGAAGATTGAGTATACTGGTGACACTAAAATTGTTAGCCCTTTTGCTATCAGAAGGTAAAGAACCATGCAGTAAATGATACTTTATTACAGGTAATGTTTTTCTCTTACTATAGTGAAGAGCTTGAGGTACATTGCAAAATCTACTAAAAGCAATTTAAAATATAAAGGTAAAATGTCAACCTTTGACACATAAGCCACTGTCATGGTTTAACCCTGGCTGGCAACCAAGCACCACGCAGCCGCTTGCTCACTCCCCACAGCCCAGAGGGATGGGGAGGAGAATCAGAAAGGAAGGCAAAACTCGAGGATTGAGATAAGAACAATTTAATAATTCAAACAGAATAAAAAGGAAAGAACAGTAGTAATAACAATAACAGATGTAATGGAAAGGTGGGAAAAAGGATAAAATCCAAAGGGAAAGGGAGAAAGGAAAACAAGTGATGCACAGTACAACAGCTCACCACCCCGCTGACCGATGCCCAGCCAGTCCCTGAGCAATGATCCTCAGGCCCCAGCTAACCCCCCCAGTTTCTATACCAAACATGACATCCCACGGTATGGAATGCCTCTTTGACTGGTTCCGATCACCTGTCCTGGCTGTGTCCCCTCCCAGTTTCTTGTGCCCCTTCAGCCCTCTCGCTGGCAGGGCCTGAGAAACTGAAAAGTCCTTGACTTAGTATAAACATCACCCAGCAACAACTAAAACCATCAGTGCCTTATCAAAATTGTTCTCACATCAAAAAAAAAGCACTGTACTAGGTACTAAGAAGAAAATTAACTGCATCCCAGCTGAAACCAGGACAGCCACTAAGTTAGTCATAAAATTATCTTTTATTATTGTAATGTCAGAATTTGTCATACTTACGGGGGTTTGTTTCTTCAAATACTTTTAAGTACTGTGAAAGGCACAGTGCAGCAGTTCTGGATACCTGTACTACTAATTTAATGTCATAGCCTCAGTAAGATCAAAGACTTGCATTAAGTGTACCCTCTCACTTTCAAAGATTTTCACAATATGCAATCTTTGCAGTATGCCCTGAATGTTAACAAACCTTATGTTTTCCTTCTTGCGTAACAGATTTTCTGAGGGAATTACTTGGGGTTTGCTGTTTGTTTTTTTACTATTCAGAAAGTGTGAAAATATACAACTTTGGATGTGGAGGTTGGAGCAGAATTCTAACAGAGATAGGGCTCAGCCCTGAAGGGGAAAACCTGCCTAAAATAATTTATTCTTTTTCACCCTTGAGAGCTGGCCTGAAAAACAGGCCAACTTTAAGCAAATGGGACTGGAGGAATGTTTATGCATTTTGTTATGTAGCACAAATAAAACTACTGCTTGTTTTTACACAGTGTAGTTGCTGAAATTTTACTCTAGAAGGGAGTAGGTATGAGGCTGGGTACTTTTAAAACCACAAAATAAAGCTGAAATTATACATAATTTACCTGATACAGTTTTAGTACTCTGCATAAGAGAAACAAATTTGCATTCCTGGAATGGAGTACTTGTGAAAAGATTTTTGTCCCTTTAGGAGTGCTGTGAACTGGGCTCTAACTTGTTTTCCTGCTCATCTGAATGTATATGGGCTACTGTTTTTGTGTAAAAATAGAACAGGCTTTATAGATTCAGAATTTATTTCCACAATACCTGAAATCATACCACTTTCATGGTAGTTTCTTCATAATGTTTTCTGAACAATGTCATTGTTTGAGAAATTGGCAGGTCTCTTCATGTCTAGAATTAAGGCAGAGATGGTGGGTTATAAGGCTGATAGAGTTTCTCACCAATGAAATAAACTGCTGGTTTGTTCTGGTGTGCTGTTTATCAATAACTAGTTTCTGGTTTAAGTGTTCAGGTAGTGGAAGACACCTTAGTGATATTCTGGCCTTCATAACTGACTCAAATGATGGCACATTTAATAAGTTTGAGATATGGGAAGAAAAATAAATTGGTTGATGCATTGAACAGAGAAACATCATAGATCAAAATGTTCCCTCTTTCTGTCATGAAATTAGAACTGTTTATGATGGTGCTCTATTTAGAGCCACTGGGAACATTGATGTTTTGATGTGCTCTGTGTGTAATTCAGGTTCATGTGTATCCCATATGTTCTTAAACAGCCTATGATAATAAACAGCATTAAATTCACATTTAAGAACAAACATTTTCTAAACAAACAACAAAAAAGCAAATTATAGGCTTGGTAAGTTTTATAATGCCTAATGGATTATATAAATGTGTGTATCCCAGCATTCTATGTGATACACAACCTTCAGAGAAGGAAGTCTTAACAAGAATGCCCCGTAGAAAGACTAAGTTATCAGTGTCATTGGAAGTAAGAGTAATTATCGGAAGGTGCTTCGTAGTTTTGCTTATGTTCTTTCCAGCTTGCAAAATGAAGATGTACACAGAAGTTTGAAAGCTGATCTGCCAAAAGAAAAAGGGAAATTATCAGAACCATTTGTGTATTCTTAAACTTTAATTTAGATATGGACCTTGAGATCCTAAATGAAAGGTTCTGACATGTATAAAATATTTACAGTTCTACTTGTCTCTAACTTATCGCTTTCAAAAATTACATTAACAGCTTGATGGGTACCATTTGTTCTGATAGCTCTTTCACTATCAGCAGGGAAAAGCACATGGCAGAAAGGTGCCGCACTCACCAGCTCCGCAAAATTATTCAGACTATGATGACTAGTAAGTTTTAGAAAATTCTTTACAAAAGTATTTAGTTGGTATCAATTGTTTTTAGAGGCAGGGAAAACTAAAGCCAGAGAAAAATTAACCTTGTCTTGAAACTTGTTCCAAATATTGTACTTCATTTACCCTCAGTAAATTAACTGAGAATCACAGGCAATAACAAAATTGCATTGTTGATGGTGATACCTCATTTCTTCCTTCCACTCCATTATTATTCAGCAATAAACACTGACTGGTCTGAGCAATGAAATATGATACAAAGGATGCAGGAAGTTAATAGAGGTCTGTGAATCCATTGTTTAATAGTTTCCTTAGTTATGAAGAAATGAGGAAGAAGAAAAGAAAAATCTGCACAGAAAAAAAAAAAAAATCATGAGGTTGGCAATAATTGTGTCAGTTCTTGTGGAAAACATGATTTGTTCCATTTCCCTCTTTCTTTTTTCTAGTCCACTGCACTCTTAAGAGCCCTCTTTCAGAGATGAATACAAGGGCTGGCTGCAACTATTTAGATTGTTTGGTCCCTGGCAGAATTTGCAAGTTAACAAACTGGAGCCAGAAGGCAAATAGAAAGGCTGAATCAGTTTCTAAAAGATCACTTTAGAACATGTCCAGGAGATACCCATGTTAGATACTGCTTAATGCCATTGGTTCTTTAGAAAAACCCAAGAAATTACAGTAATTAAAGCAGAAAAAAAGAACTTGTCACTTCCTTAACTGGTTAGAAGGAAACATGAGCTGCACCAAGGTTACAGGCTCTGCTTTATCCCAATACTTTGTAGTGCTTTGCCTTTCCTTAGTCAGTAATCCTGTCAACATTGTTTATGCCTCTGTGCTGTGTTGTGGTTAACAAAGGAAAACAGATGCTTCTTGGAATGCTGTTCACTAAAAATATTATGGCTGTTTCTTTTGCTTTCTTACCTTCTATCAACATTGCAGGGAAGTGGAAATAGTATGTGAACATTATGTATGTTTTTTACCTGGGTGATCATTGCTGGTGGGTTTTCATTCTTATTGTAAAAAAAATGTAGTTTCTGATATAAGCTGTAACAATCCAATTGTTGGACATCAATAGGGGACACAAAGTCATAAAATGATCAGAGGTAAAAAATCAGAATTTCATCTAATCTGAATTGAAGACAGAACTTTTCCATGTCAGGATGAAGTAGCTTGGTATTATGTTTTCTTATTCTCTGTGTGTGTTTCTGAAGTAGTCATTATCACTGATGATTCACAAAATCCTGTATAAAAAGACCTTAGTCAATACTGAAGTGGTTAAGCTCGCACCAAGTAAATTAAACCAGAAAACAAATCCTACTTGGTGAGTATCTGAGCCCTTAAAAACCTTTTGTATGCAAATGTTTTAAGGGAGAGCAAGGGTTTTGTTGCGGAAGAATACCTATTTTTGAGTTGTAGAGGCACTGATTTCAAATGTTGGCGTAGGTTGATCACCTAAGTTCTGAAATCAGTTTACACTAAGGAATAGTCTTGAAAAATAATACATGTGAGTTATATTTCTACATATACATTTAGAACTTTGTCTCTTTACATAGCACGCCTATGTCTGATGCCTCTGAGATCCAGAGATTAGGAATTGTTTGGTTGTAATTTATTTTGTGCATTATATAGTATATTTATTTAAATTTGCATAACGTATGCATAACTACAGTTTGGTTGCCAGATTGTGGGAAAAAAATGTTTCATTAAAATGTTTCGTTCATACATGTTCCTCCTTCTACAGCAAGATGATGCACCTAGTGGATGAGGGAAAGGCTGTGGATGGTGTCTACCTGGACCTTAGCAAAGCCTTGAACACCATCTCCCACA